>JACVVK020000062.1:162500-537500 GCA_018292915.2 Batillaria attramentaria
ACATCAAACTTTGCAAGATGATAGACATTGACAACACCTTTACTAAAATACCTGTATTCAGTTACTTTGAATCAAGGTCAAGGCCATGCAAGGTGTTTTGCGGAAACCGTCCAAAACCTTAACATTGGCATTTTCTCAGAAACAATGCACAGCAGAGGCACCAAAACGTGGTATGCTGATAGACAGCCATAAGACCTTTCAAAACATACTATAATGATTGACCTTGACCCAAGGTCAAGGTCACTAAAGCTGTCTGTTTGGAAATTTTACATTGGCATTTTCTCAGAATTTAGAAAAGCCAGAGACATCAAACTTAGCATGACGATAGATATTGACAACACCTTTACTGACACGCCTGTGTTCAGTGACTTTGAGTCAAGGTCAAGGCCATGCAAGCTGTTTTGAGGAAAAACTTCCAAAACCTTAACATTGGCAATTTCTCAGAAACAATGAACAGCAGAGGCACCAAACTTGGCACACTGATAGACAGCCATAAGACCTTTCAAAACATACCATAATGACTGACCTTGACCCAAGGTCAGGGTCACTAAAGCTGTCTGTTTGGAAATTTTACATTGGCATTTTCTCAGAATTTAGAAAAGCCAGAGACATCAAACTTTGCATGATGATAGACATTGACAACACATTTACTGACATACCTGTATTCAGTGACTTTGAATCAAGGTCAAGGCCATACAAGGTGTTTTGCGGAAAACCTTTCAAATCCTTAACATTGGCATTTTCTCAGAAACAATAAACAGCAGAAGCACCAAACCTGGCTTGCTGATAAACAGCAGCAAGACCTTTCAAGACATACCATTTTGAATGACCTTGACTGAAGGTCAAGGTCATCAAAACTGTCTAATTGGAAATTTAAAATTGCCATTTTCTCAGAATGTAGTGGTACCACAGGCATCAAACTTTGCATGGCATGATAGACATTGACAAAACCTGTACTGGCATAACTTGTACATGTACTGGCGTACTTGTATTCAATTTTCTTGAGTCAAGGTCAAGGCCATTCAAGATGTTTTGTGGAGACTTTAACGTTAGCATTTTCTTGGAAACAACAAACAGCATAGGCACCAAACAAGGCACAATGATAGGCAGCAAAGAGACCTATGCAGACTTACCCATTTGAGAGACCTTGACTCAAGGTCAAGGTCATTACAGCTGTCTGTTGTGAAAATTTACATTACCATTTGTACAGAAACTACAAAAATTAGAGCTATCAAATTTGGCATAATGATAGTCACTGATACGATCTTCACTTACAGATCTCATTTGAATGACCTTGACCCAAGGTCAAGGTCATAGAAGCTGTCCTGGGAAAACTGTTATGTTGCCATTTGCCGTTTTCTTAGGAACTATGAACACAAGACACCTTACTTCATGATAGCTAGTGATAGTGATAAGAGCTTTAGAAACATACTCTTTTTAATGACTTTGACCCATCTCACAAGTGAGCCAAGGAGGCTTTGCTCCTCTAGTTTTTTTTCTTCCTTTCATGTGATGCCCTGGTTCTCTAAATGCGAATCACGCATCGATAACATTTCTGCATCCGGGCCGTGGTACTTATGACTTACTTACTTATTAATCTCCACTAACATAGACTTGCTGATTTATGAGCCTCGTAATGTGCTGGCTTGATATCCGATACATTGCTGTCGCTAGTGTTTTCCGCCAGAAGCTTGTAAATGCCGTAACATGATGCGCCTGTAACGGGTGCATTAGGACTGATGTGGTTTGCAAATGACTCTCAGGGCAGTATCTCTGCTTGGCCTGTGACATCCACTGCCGTACTAAACTTTGCGTCGCCCGCCGTCCAACCTTATGTGTGAAGGTGTGATATCTTGGCACGAAAGGTCAGGTGTGCACAATAATAATAATAATTGCAAAATCCGGAGAAATTCCGACAGCCCATTGGCCAGTGACTCACCTGTAAATAGTGAAATCGTGCTCGTAACCTCTACCATTATATGCTAAAAGGGTCTAGGTGTCTATCCAATACATGATGCGTAGGCCTTTGTACCGTATGACTCAGCGTACGATATCACTGTCCGGTTTGAGCCATCATGGTAAAAGGGCCTAGGTGTCTATCCAGTGGATGACGCTCAGACCCTTGTACCAAATGACGCAAACAGCGATATCACGATATCAGTGACAGTTATCATTCAGTCTGAGCCAGATGCATGAAACAAAATGCACACTATTCTGAGACTTAGCTCTGGTCTCAAACTGATTAGGCCGGGACTATCATCAGCGGGCACCAACGTTTAGTCCCAAAATCAGCCGTTAACTCGCCTTAGTCTTTGTTTACGCTACAACTTGTGTTGAACCCGGGTCGGTGCGTCTACACTTCACATTTTCCGCAAACCTGACTCCGACATGACGCAGAAAACTTACGTCATGTCCATCGTGATATTGACGAAAGCATCATGGCGTTCCTCAGAAAGAAACACATGGTGGCCGCTATGTATTTTCATTTGCTTCGAAAGAGGCGTTTCAGGACAAGCTCCTTGTACACTACAGCAAGTATTCACGGTGTGTAGCCAAAGCTATTCGCGGCTGGTTTTCTGCTAGATTCCCGTGCCCAAGCCAGGTCTGCCGTGTATTGGTAAAGCACACTAAATCCATGACGTCACCCCTGTTCCCTTCAAATGACGTCATGGACTTCCCGTGTTCTTTAGCTCTGGAATGTGGGTTGGACCCGGTTTCAACTTAGGTCGGTAACGTGGTTGAACCCGGGTGGTTTTTAACCGGGTTTGGTAAGTGTAAACACCCGGGTTCAACTGGCAAGTGTAAACAGCCTCTTAGTCTCAGTTTAGTCGAGCTTATCTCCGATTTAGGTGATTACGCTCTCCGTATCACTGGCCCCTGACTGATATGACTTGTGTTCTACGTCAACATACTTGATGCCATTTGCTTCGTCATCCGACATGAAACTCTCCGCCATAGTGTTCTGTGTTGTTGGCGTCATCATGAAATGCTCCAGTTTGTCTTCTTCTAGGTCTATTTTAGCGTGACCGGCCCCCGTAGTGTAGTGGTTAGCACTTCGGACCATGGACCGGGAGACCCGGGTTCGAGTCCCAGCCGAGGCAAGCGGGATTTTTCCTACCTAGGTCGGCTTCTACCCAGAGCGGGTGTGCTATGGGCCCAGTGGGGAGGCTGTTGCCACACAGCCGAGATTCACCCACTTCACGGGTGCGACTTTAGGGGTTCTCGGGTCTGGTTAATGCCAGGATATTTGTGACAGGAAGCCTGGAATGCGGCCCTGTCCCGCAGTCCCAAGCCACAAGGACCTCCATAGCATCATCTTACCATCATCATGAATAATAAAAATTGCCCCAGCTTCCGAGCCCTCCGTGGATTCCACCCATCACCTGGGAGGAACACCACTGGAACTGGCCAAAGAAAAGAGTTGGGGCAGCAGCAGCAGCAGCAGCAGCAAAAAAAAAAAAAAAAAAAAGTCTATTTTAGCGTTCTCCGGCTTGCATTGTGAATTGTACCATTTCAAAACATTTCGAACTTGCGTCTCTTTCAAATAACCATTTTTCTCGATTTTTCAATAAATCTTTATAATAATAATAATAATAATAATTCTTATATGGTGCAGTTGGAAAAGGACGTTAAACCCCCAAACCCCCACCCCACCCTTATATGGCGCAGTCTCCACAGCGTAATAGGCTCAGGAAAAAATACACTCTGTAAGTAAAAACAAGATTGTACAGAAACAACCGAAATCAAAATTTCTGCGCCAGCCGAACCAATTTCTCCTCCCCCTCCCTCCCCCCTCCCCTCTCTCTCTCTTTTCATTGCTATGTGCAGATATTGTTTTATTCGCCGCACTGATATGTTGGGTATGTCAACAGGTGGAGGCTGTATAATTATAGGCATTTGGCCTTTTGTCTCCACTTCAATATTGTCCTGTGCAAAATCAGTGGAAATAAAACCATGTTTAAACCAAGGTTGTACAGATACTAATGGAAAGTAATCTAGCATTACTCAAAGGCCATACGGAAGTAGTGGATTTTTAGCAGGGATTTAATGGATATGGCTGATTCTGACTGTTATTCCTGAGTTTGCTTTCGTTCATGTTCCAGCCAGGGTAAGGTCCAGTAGACTCTATTCTTAAAGATTTGAAAGCCAACGGTATTGAATTTGGCCTAGATATTGCAAGAGTGGGCCGTCTTTTTGCGCTTAAATTACATTGTCGCAATTGGCTGTACATTCAATATCTCCCTTGTCTTCTTCTATCTTCTGCAAGGTGCGGTTTCTGCCCACTGTGTGTGCCACACAGTGCTGGATTACGTGAGTGGTCGTTATCCGGCTTCTGTTTTTGTCTTGTCTGACATTAGGTGATCTGAAGAGCATGAAACGAAACCTCAGTTCACCATCATGACCGATCCTCAGCATCTGTCTCGTGGTCCCATCCCAACACAGTGAATTAGAATTATCAGGGTCATCATGAAATTTACTTTAGCAGAGTTCTGGGTGTTCCCTGATCGGTCCCATGATACAGGCTACACAGTACAGGTACCGATAAGTCAAAGAAAACGCTCGGAGTCAACATAACGCTGTGCATGACACCCTAGAAATGCTTTAAAATTAGGGTAAATTTTATTTTAAACACATTCCAGTGTTCCTCTTTTTTGTAATACTAGCAGCGACCACCTACCCCGTCATTCCCCTGTCGTTTCAGTCCATGCATGCGATTCCAGTCCTTGCTTGTGATTTGCGCGCATCTTTGGTCTGATCGGTTGTCGCCAGATAACGTTGTCTGACAATGTACAGTGTATACTCTTTATGAATTGCAGAAGACCGTTGACGCTGTACGGGATGTCTGATACTAAACATATGTCCAATTACAGCAGACGTGATGTACAATCATGGAGTGACATACCGCTGACCTTGTCTGAGTGAAGAGCTATTTTTAGACGGTTTTCGGCTTACATTACGTTGGTCTCGCTCTGTGCAGGTCCTGTGCTTTGGTCCAGGCCCAGCACGATTGAATCCGTTAGACAAATTGCCCAGCTTTGTGCGTTAAGTCAGTCAGTCGGAGTTCCAGCACAGGGCGAAACTAAGCAAATCAGCGGTCAAATGTTGGGGTCAAAACTCGATACACATGAGGCTTACAATGTATGTTATCCGTTACTTTGTGGAACAAAGCTATCTTATGGGCAGAAGAGTCTATATTTATCAAGCTGGAATTATCCGCTTGGGTGGGGCGGCCAGCAATACCAAGTGTCGGTCCAATCGAGTTGGCGGCGGGCTGGCTGACAATACCCCCTGATTGCGGCCGCCTGCGTGCAGTAATTTGCCGATAGATAACCTCAGGAGACAGTTTCAGAAGGCCCGCTGCGTTTTTCAATATTTCTCCACTTTAGTCCGTGTAGCTTACAGGGAGTAGTGGACAAAGGTTGCCGTGATCGATTGTTTTAGTCTAGGAAATGAGCGGAACGAAATCAGGTTCCCTGTCAGCATCCATCCCAGCAGACTTTGCGTTTCGCTTGCATCCGCCCGAAGCCCTTTCGTGATTTCTGCTCCAGAAGAGTGATGCCAAGGGAGGAGACGGATAACCAAGGCTGGCGGACCAATTAAACAGATTGTCCCCCAGCCATCATTTGGATGTTACTGCCGCCTACGCCTGTTTTTCATTTTTGAAGATACATAAAAGACTTCTTTTGTAATGTCCATTCTTATAAACAGTTATACTTTTGTTTTAATAGGGGTATTTAATAACGTCTTTTTAAGGTAATACTGATTTAAGTGATCAGCACTTGTGACGGAAACAAATATCCTGTATCAAGACACATAAAGTGATTGATTTTTCAACCTAATGGTTCGACCTGGACAGCTTACAATGAAATAATCATAGTATCTCTACAGACAGCCATGGTTGAAATGATACGAACCAGAATGTATGCCTACTAATCTTCAGCCACCAGGGCAAAGAGGGAGACAACTGGCTGTCCTGGCCTCAGGTATTACTGGTGAGGGGGCTTGGGGAAATGGGATGATGAATGTGTTTCATGATCAAAGAAAACATGAAAACACAGTGAAAACAACTCCTTACTTCATCACCTTCACTGTTGGATACACATGTCCAAGGCTTAAGTCTCTCCCAGGATCTCTGCATTTTCTCATCGTACTATCTATTACGAAAACACAAGAAGAAAAACAGAAATATATGGAGCGACCACGCCAAGAAAGACTCCACAGACTTAGCAAACTCTGTCTGTCCGTAACAGTTTGTGTTCTCCTTCTCTTGTGGGACTTTATCAGTAAACAAAAGATCTAGTTGCACAATGTGATTACAGAACTGGGCCCGTATGTAAAACTCGAGATTAATTTAACCCACGGCTACGGGCCTAATCCAGACTAGGAGAAAAGAAACCCCAAAACAAAATTAAATTAAAAAAAAAAAGGAAGCGAAGAAAGAAAGACAAAAATCCTTCTATAACGGCATAGGCATTTTGCTGAAATGGACCCGCTTCCTGATTGAAAACAAAAACAACAGAAAATTTAACCCTAGAGCTAGTTTAGTTCGAAGTTAGACTCTAACCCGGGGCTAAACTCCCTAACCCCGACTTTTAGATGCGGGTCTTGATCATCAGCCAGATGGCTACGTCAGACTATGTCGGGGAAACTGATATGTCTCAAGTGTTTCTATGAACTCTATGGTTTCTCTCACGAACTCTATGGTTTCTCTCACGAACGCTATGGTTTCTCTCACGAAGCCTGTGGTTTCTCTCACGAACTCTGTGGTTTCTCTCACGAACGCTATGGTTTCTCACACGAACTCTATGGTTTTTCACGCGAACGCTATGGTTTCTCTCACGAAGTCTGTGGTTTCTCTCACGAACGCTATTGTTTCTCCCACGAACGCTATTGTTTCTCTCACGAACGCTATGGTTTCTCTCACGAAGTCTGTGGTTTCTCTCACGAACTCTGTGGTTTCTCTCACGAACGCTATGGTTTCTCGCGCGAACTCTATGGTTTCTCACGCGAACGCTATGGTTTCTCTCACGAACTCTATGGTTTCTCTGGGGAATCTGATGTCTCAAGTGTTTCTATGAACTCTATGGTTTCTCTCACGAACGATCCTTGATCTCAAGTTGTAGTCTTGAACACACACACACACACACACACACACACACACACACACACACACACACACACACACACACACACACACACAAAGAGAATGAGGTGGGTTTTAGAACAACTCAGTAGGAGAGCAAAACCTTGTGAATCAGGCTTCTGATATTTAACATATTTCAGTTCTTTCTCCTTAATTGATACAGTTTTAGTTTTGGTGTGTGTGTGTGTGTGTGTGTGTGTGTGTGTGTGTGTGTGTGTGTGTGTGTGTGTGTGTGTGAGAGAGAGAGAGAGAGATGTTTAGACTTCGACATGTTTATTGCATTAGGCTGTGAGCCCATTTGCAAGGTGGGGGGGGGGGAGGGCAATTACAAACAACACAGCATGGTAAATGTACATCATACGCATAAATATTTGTAAACATGTGACATGTAAGCCAAGTCACTCAGTATATGGCAAATGGCCGAAAAATAGTGTATCAGTCACAAGGACGTTCAGGCACGTGCACAGTCCTCACAATACACAGTCTCTTACACAGTACTAGTACAGGCAACCCGTGATTATCCCATGAGACGCCTGACAATGGAACAGATGTACCCGAGCTCGATCAGTGCACTGTCACGAATCACGATACACACGATACTTTACACGCTTTGCAGGTGCCCAGCGTGAGATGTCCTGTTCAATACCCGTGTCCATGTCTGTCATCTTGCTTGTGTCCTCCTTTATGAACCAGTGTGCCGCAGTCTTTTCTTTGCAATCAAACACAACAACATAATCATCTGACTCACATAGTAGACGTTCTGTTGTCGGAGTTCGGAAATCAACGACAACCTTTATAAAGTCTCTGTTTATCTCTCTGTTTTTCAACCGGCGCTGAAGTGTCCTGTCAGTCATTCCACCAACATACTGTCTGATTTCTTCTTCTTCATATCCTTGGTCGGGTAGATCACAAAACAAGTCATTCACTGTTACAGTATCGTCCTGTGTAGGGGTGAGAAATGAGAAATGATCCTCATCATGCTGATCAGTGACGACTTGCCCGGCCGGGGACATGTCGCTCTGGGGGAGAGAGAGAGAGAGAGTTTTATATAACGGAAGAAGTTACAGGCACATGTATACCAGTTTCAAAATTTGCCCTTGCTACACTACACCAGAGAGAGAGAGAGAGAGAAAACAAATTCTAAAAGCTGATGGTAGTACTTTCTGGTAAGTTCTGCTGTAATCTCCTGAGGAGGATAATGTAATCAGGTAATGGAACTGATAGTGATACAAGCTGATACAAGTCTTACTACGGGGTGGTGCAATGTGGATGTCGGAAAAGACAGATAAAGTCGGCTGCCTGCAGGAATCGCCTTAATACGCCTTGAGGAGGCCAAAGGTTGTTTTTTTTTTTCCGGCTTTCATACGCATTTCCGTCCATTCGCTTTTGGTGGTGCTTTCTCGTCTCCCCCTGGAATAGTCATATTGGTCCCCGCAATTAAGAAAGGAACTGGAAGCTTCTTGACTGTTGTAGAACATCGTGTTTTGCAAAAACATGTCCGGCGGTTGTTTTTCTTTCGTACGTCTGTCAGATGGGTCGTTAGGACGTTATTTTCATGTTGTTTGCATGTCTGACTTGGCTGTTTGTCTGCGCTGAAAATCATTCTTCATGGATGACCTAGCTGTCAGTAAAGAACATCAATTCCAGAATGTTCCATTTCTAGCGGAACGTGCAGCTGCACGATTTGTTCCTGCTTCCAAATCGTTTTCTCACTGGTTTACCTCCCAGTTCGTACTTTTATAGTACAAGTATTGTTGAAAACAAGCACAGGTTTTTTTTTCAGTTTTGTTTGTTTGTTTGTTTGTCTGTTTTTAGTGCGTGAACGTACGCAAAAAAGAAGAAAAGGTGCACTGTTTGCTGCTAAGTCTCAAAATCTTACTTTCCTCAATCTTCCGGCCATAAAGTTAATGAAAGTGACTAATGAATGCTGATTTTGCTACGTTGCTTGATACATAGATACTTTCATCTTTTTTCTCGTAAGCAAGAGCCGCGTAAACTAGCTATGCGGTTCTTGTTGTAAGATATGTGTCAGTCACTTTTGCATTTTCTGTCGATTTTTTATTCTGCAGACAATGTGTCTGACACTTCCACCTAATTTGAGAGACATTTGAACAGTGAGAACCAACCAAATATCTAGACTGAAGCAAATGTGCTTTTCTTGAACTACATATGAAACACTACACTTCACTCAGACCATTGACACTGTTTGTCATCAGGAGACCAGAAAGTGGCAGGAAAGGCAACTCTGATGATGTGTTTTCCGACAGAAATATGAGTCACCGTTGCTGCTGTATCATCAGCGGCCGGATGTTGATGGCTGGGAGACATGTCCTGATGACCAGTATGGCCATCCACGATCCACTTTTATTGTGACACTCTAGCTCGTACTTCCTGTAGCTCTTATGTCCTCCGCTGTTTCGGTTGAAACGCAAACATTTGCTTCGTCTAGCAAAACAAGGTATTTGTCTTTAAACCTCTAAAAAACGTGAGACGAATAGATTCCCCAAATCCTGTTCAGCACGCACATGTTTTGGTGGCTGCATAATCTACAGAAGAGGCTTCTGCAAACTCTTTTCTCATCTTTATCATGTCGAGCGATTCTGAAGATGTAAAAAGCAAACATAACACTCGACAGGTGAATATTGAATTGAGCCTTCGTCAGGACATTGTCAGTATACGCTGTTATGGAGATTGAAGACAAAAGGCCGACTTTCTTTAGGTGGGATTCCACGAAAAAGCATATATCATTATTACAGTACACTGGCACGTGGATTTTCCAGAGAAAACGACAAATAACTCTCACTTTACAAGAACGAAATCCTGGTTATAGATCATGTCTGTCTTTCAGAAACAGTGATCATGACGTTGCTGAAGTTTGCAGGGCAAGTTTTGAAGGGTGGCAGCGATGTTAGAAGTGGTTGATGGAATGGGTTGTGGAGATCTATGACGACGTTGTCAGAATGGGTTGTGGAGATCTATGACGACGTTGTCAGAATGGGTTGCAGTTGCCTCATGATGGCGCTGTTAGAGATGGCTGCTGCATGCAGGCTATTGAATGTGATGTTAGTGCTGGTCGCTGCATGCAGGCTAATGAAGGTGATGTTAGTGCTGGTCGCTGACGATCCAAGAATAGGCTGTAGAGACCTGATGGTGGTGGTGTAAGAACTGCAGTAGTCAGCTAAAACTAGATACGGTTGCCCGCTGACGACGTTATTAGAACAACTTGGGGTGGCCTGTTGGCGATGTTGTGAAAACTGTCTGTGATGGCCAGTATGACTGCGCCGGCTCTGTTAGAACTGTCTCTGGTAGTCTGATGACGACTGTGTAAGAACTGTCTGCGGTAGTCTGGTGACGGCGTTGTGAGAACAGTGTGAGGTTATATGACGATATCACCGTTAGAACTGTTTGCGGTAGTCTGATGACGACATTGTTAGAACTGTTTGTGGTGACCTGCATGCCGACGATGGCGTGCGTGGCAGCCAGATGACGACCACGCGACCTTTGTCGCTGTATCAGTGTCCGCGTGCAGTTCTACCCACAAGCCAACTTTGTCCAGACGCTCTGTTTCCTGGGACCTTTCTTCATTTCCTTAACAGAATTCATTTCTGCATTTCAGTTGTTTGGCCGACGTAGCCAGGCTTTTTGCGTCCCGGAAGAAAAAAAAAACGGTTGATGTATTCACTGCTGAAATGAATACCCGGAGTGGGGGGGGGGGGGGGGCTTAGAACTGGGCCATTTGTGTCCACACTATTTTAACTACTTCACACTCTTTCCCTCTCCTCTGTCATGTTCAGCACGAAGCATAGCCAACGGTTCAGTTTCTGTCGGGAACATTAGCGGCATACTGTACAGTACATCCATATGTAACAGATGAGTTAGCGCTGTAGATACGGGATCGTTCAGTGTTTGAATATGAAAAGAAAGACATCACTGTTTTTGTACATGAGAGAATTTGAAAATGGGGGTAGTTTGACAAATGTTTAATCATTTATTTATTCATCACTCACTCGATTTACACTGTCACCTCAAGAAAAAAATTCTTAAGATATCATTATCCTTATGTACTGTGCAAGCCATCGACTGGTTGACTCTGTGTGTGTGTGTGTGTGTGTGTGTGTGTGTGTGTGTGTGTGTGTGTGTGTGTGTGTGTGTGTGTGTTACAGGTGGTCAAGATGATGATCATCGTGGTCTGTCTGTTCGTCCTGTGCTGGCTTCCGCTGCAGACCTACAACCTACTGTCAGCCGTCAATGAGAACGTCAATTTGTAAGTCTCTCTCTCTCTCTCTCTCTCTCTCTCTCTCTCTCTCTCTCTCTCTCTGTGAAATGACAGAATAACAGTTTTTTTAGCTGCAGAAAACTCAACACTGGCACTTTTCTGCAGAAAATTGAGAATCCTGGTTTGTTTGTTTTTTAAAGAAACAGTTTTTCTGCAGAAAAAAATGGAGCTTTTCCGCAGAAAAACCGACGTTTCGGCAGATAATAGGGTTTTTTTCTGTACAAACTCTCATTTCCAGGGGGAAAAGAGCAGAAAAAAAATGCTGTTTTGTCATCTTTCGCCAGTTTTTTTTTTTTTTTTTCTCAGAAAAGTCGATTTTTTTTTCCTGCAGAAAGATCTGTTTTCTGCAGAAAACACTGCCAGTTGGTCATTCCCGTTTTAGTCGATTTTTCTACGGAAAAACAGGTTTTTCCCTGCACTAAGTGCTATTTTCTGCGAAAAAAAGGGTCCCCCTTTTCTGCAGAAAAACAAGCTTGACGGTTTTTTTGGGGTTTTTTTTTTGCAGATAAACATATACTTTGACAGCTTTCGCTACCGATAGATGCCGACTCCTCGTATACTCCGTGCTCATCATAGACCTTCAAGTCACGTGATAAACCGTCTTGTGTGTTTTTGTGTGTAAAAAGAAGGGGGGGGGGGGGCGATTTGTGCTGATTTCCTTGCAGTTAAAGTGGAAGTCTCGCTCTCCCACAGCATTTTCGCATACGGAGATGACAGGCTTGAAGGACTTGACTACATAAGTCATCATGAGAGTCTTTATCCTTAAACACACACACACACACACACACACACACACACACACACACACACACACACACACACACACACATTGTCGCAAGACCTTGAGCGATTACTCCACTGGGACCCACAAACTCATTACCATTTTGCCACGGGCCTGTCTTCGTGCAAACACAAAAGAAAATCAAAAACACAAAGAAAAACCGAGCGGAGACAGGTCCCACAGCGGCTGTCCGTCAGGAACGCCATGAGGTAATTAACAAGCTGACCGAGGTCTGCAGAGATGGTGAAGAAAACAAACTCCCTCTGCTGCCTGTCGAAGGGCTGTATAGATCCACAGCTCGACATGGCCAGGCCTGGATCAACAGAGGCCAGACAACTCCGCTCGGATAGCAACGGCTTCAGCGACGCCAAAGTAAACGGAAGAGGACAAATTGTATCGAGTAGAGCTCAATGTGGTTAGGGGTCTTGGACCACACGGCACAATTGAATCGAACTGTGCCCCTGATGGGAGCGAGGCAGGAAATAAAGCACCGTGCAATGAGCCCTTGTTTAAGGAGCAAGGAGTTCCGTCTTGGCGCGGCCTTTTTGCACGTGGTAATAATTATTGGTAGTTTTATCGAGTTCACCGCCGGGGCATTTTGAAAGTCCGTTGTTTACTCGCTCTCTGTCCGTCTGTAGACCGTCGTTGTGCGTGTCTCATCTTGTTTTGTAGACAATCGTTGTGCTTGTCTAGTTCTTGTCTTGTAAATCGTTTTTGTGCATGTCTCGTAGACCGCCTTTGTGCCTGAATAGTTCTTGTCTGGCATACAGTCGTTGTGCGTGTCTCGTTGTCTTGTAGACCGTTTCTGTGCCTGTCTCGTAGACCGGTACCTGTCTAGTTTTCGTCTCTCAGACAGTTGTTGTGCCTGTCTCGTTCTTGTCTAAAAGACCGCCGTTGTGTCTGTCTCGTTCTCGTTTGCCTGGTCCTCTTCTCGTAGATTGTCTGTGTGCCTTTCTATTGCTCATCTCATAGACCGTTGTTCTGCTTGTCTAGTATTTATCTCGCAAACCGTCGTTGTTGCTGTCTAGTTGTTGCCTCGGGGACCGTCCTTGTGACGATCTGGATCTTGTCCCGTAGACCCGTCTTTGTGTCTGTTTCGTTCTCGTGTGATAAAACGTCGTTGTGCTTGTCTAGTTCTCGTCTCGTAGACCGTCGTTGTGCCCGTCTAGCTCTTGCCTTGTAGGCCGTCGTTGTCTTTGTCTAGTTCTTTTCCCGTCTTGTGTGTGTTGCCGTTGAGGCACGATTTAGGTGAACCACGAGTTGTAGCATGATCGAGTGTCGCGACCGCTGATCAGCTTCATATCTCGATGGTCTCACCAGCCTGCAGGGACAGCGCCTGCATGAACCTGTCACGTAGCACGCACAGGGAGGGCGTAACGGTCGGCGGTGTCACAAGCAGCACACACTGAGATGTTAAATAAAGCACGAGTCAGTTTCGTCACGTTCATGTTCCGTGCTCTACAAGGCTCAAGCAGGTCAGTGCCAGAGACATTGAGCCGAGCGAGTGAAACGTGTCCAGCATTAAATCCAAGTAGCAGCATGACGGTCTGGGGCGACAGGCGCTGATGACAAATTATGGCCCGTGCTGACGGGGAGTCCCAGGTCGACAGTTGGCTCGCTCCAGATTGTTCACGTGCTGCAAGTCCAGCACGAGTCTCGCGAGATTCACCGGTCTTCACCGGGATTTACTGCCAGCCAGCCTTTGCAAGCCAGCCCAGTGCTGGATTACTGGCTTTCATTCCAGGACGGGTGGCTGGCAGGAATAGATTAGGCTGATGTCCGTGACGGTTTCGTCTTGTTTTGTTGTCGCTCTGTTTCCACCTTTGCACGGGGGTTGCCAACAAGTCTTTTTAGGAGACTCGAGGGTCACACGAAGTCATGGCTCGTCTTGTACGGGACTAAGTAGGCAACATTTTACTGAAATCAGTCTGACGTCTTTGACACACTTTTCGTCTGTACCCCTTTCAGATGGTTGTCTCGCCAGTGTTGGTCATTATCTAGAAAGTCTAACCATGTCTAATGATATTTTGTGGTATTTTCAGATACAAGTACATCAACATCATCTGGTTCTGCAGCAACTGGCTGGCTATGAGCAACTCCTGTTACAACCCCTTCATATATGGAATACTTAATGTGAGTCCTCTGTCTCAATTGTCTGTGCTTTGCCCCCCCCCCCCTCTCTCTCTCTCTGTTGTGTGTGTGTGTGTGAGCGTGCCGGTGTGTGTGTGTGTGTTTGTGTGTGTGTGTGTGTGTGTGTGTGTGTGTGTGTGTGTGTGTGTGTGTGTGTGTGTGTGTGTGTGTGTGAGAGAGAGAGAGAGAGAGAGACAGACAGACAGACAGACAGACAGACAGATGAAATGAAATTACTTTTATTTGACAGCGGTGGAACTTGTTGATGAGCAATTTTCGAACCTGTCGCTCTGTGGAGAGGGGGGGGGGGAAGAGACAGACAGACAGACAGGCAGGCAGGCAGGCAGACAGACAGACAGAGGATTCAGTTTGTTCAACTTCATTTACGCTTTCTGCCCATACTGAAAGGGGGGGGGGGGAGGGTGAGAACAATACATTACAAAAGTAAAGTATAATTACGAACAGAAGAAGAAACAGAAAATAATGGACCTAGAGAGAGAGAGAGAGAGAGGGGGGGGAGAGAGAGAGAGAGAGAGAGAGAGAATTTTAGAACACTCACTCCCAAGGGACGTAGGCACGTTATTGACCTAAGAGATCGCGACACAATAGACAGCATCACTTCTGGATATCACCCCCATAAAACGCTTGAATTTCCTTTATTTTCTCTTTACTACATGAAAACCCGGACATAAAATACCTCCTGCTCCCAACAACAGCATTCCCAGTAGGGTCACGGTAACCGAATCAACGCATTGCATATTTAATAACAACAAAGACCGGAGTGTGAGGCTTTTCCGCGGAGTTACGTTTGTCGTGATCATTCCTACGGAAATCACCCTCTAGGGTCGCACAAGGCAGAAGCACGCTTGGCTGAAAATAATGATACTGGGTCTGAACCACGCTGCTTCTCCGTCACCGAGGGCGGGGTGGAGGAGGGGGAGGGGCAAGCAGGGAAGTAATAGGCAGGGCGGGGGGGGGGGGGGGAGGGGAGGTCGAAAGGAGAAGACGCTGCAGTGTCGTTTTTCATATTTTTTCCCCCTGAAACATTTATTAACCCCTCAGGCAATGCGCGTAAGTTTATGTTTTTCAGATGACTGTCTTCGCGTGCCTGTAGACTTTGGGTGTAGGGACTTCACGCCATTGGGTGTAGTATCATGGGGAAAAAATCAACCGGAGAGCAACCAATAATAATAATAATAATAATCCTTGATCTTCCGGTATTATTATTATTAATAATATTATTATTAATGTTGTTCAGTTTTAAGCTGTTTAAGCGACTGTGACAAAGTTTCATGTGTGTGTGTGTGTGTGTGTGTGTGTGTGTGTGTGTGTGTGTGTGTGTGTGTGTGTGTGTGTGTGTGTGTGTGCAGGCCAAGTTTAAGCGCGAGTTCCGTCAGCTGTTCTCTGTGTTGCCGTGTAAGTGTCTGGCCACTCCGCCCAAGGACTCGTGCTCCGAGTACTACAGCGAGGAGAACCACCAGCACCATATCATGCGCCGCGCTCACAACTGTCGCCACGCGGCGCTCCGCTACAGCAACTGTCGGGACGAGGCACGCAAACTGTTCCCTGCCAGCAGCCGCCCCACAGAGATGACGGAGACCTCCCAGATCTGACGTCACACCACACGCCAACCGACATGTCAGCGGACGTCCGACTTCATTGTTCTCTCCAATTTCAAGACGGAGCAGACGACAGAAATCTGACTTCGCTCTTGTCAAGTCGACGGAGACGCAAATTTGATATCGCTGCTCACTCCACTGTCATCACTCAGGAGACGGCACAGATCTAACGCGGCTGCACTGCGCAAGTGACAGAACTGGCAGAGATCTAATCTCGTGAATACGTGTACTGTCTTCAAAGACTATCAGATCCGCTATAGTCTTTGCTGTTAGCCGTAAGACAGCCGATATGTGGGTTTATTTTTATCTGACTTTTCCCTGTACGCTCCAAGACCACGAAGGTAGCACGGATGTCTGTAAACTGCCGTACGTACGCGTCGTGACTCTCGATTTTCGTACCGAAACCGTTCGTACCGCTACGAACGTTCGTAAAGCCGAAACGTACGCGTCGTGACCCCGGCCCCTGGTTACCTCTCTTGAAATCATCTAGTGGGAAAAGGGGAAATGGTAGTGCGATATCTGATAACTTTGCGATGAGAAAACAGCGCTATTGGGCAGTATTGGCGCCGTACACTCTTCTATTGGTGTACGCTCCTCTGTTGATGGTGTACATTCCTGTTCGTACACTCCACTAATGATCGCGCACGCTCCTTAGGGGGTGGAGATCCGACGTTGTTGAAACCCTATCATCAGAGCTGAAATAACTCAACGGATTTTTTTTTTTTTACGAGAACGATTTTACATCAACGCACTTTCCATTGCCATAACGACTGAAATTTCGCCAGTCAGGGTAGCTAGGTACCCTAATGTCACTGTAGTGACAAGAAACGCGGGGATTTGTTTGCCGAAGATTCCGAAAACTTGACAGAACGGCGGAAGTCAGGAACGGTTCTGGTTTGCCATAAGACTCCTCAGTCAATGCGGCATGTGCTTTGTATCGAGTATCTGTCACTGCTGCGCTAGTGAGGCACCGGAAAAAGTTGTTGTTGAGAGATGCAAAGTGTATCGGTGACAGATAAGGATGGGTCTGGCATAACTTGAAGGGAAAGTCACCTACACTATCGACGAAGATTAGGGTTCACGTCATCCTGTGGGCAGGGATGGTAGATGGACCGGTGACTTGGTTGGTGGCGGGTGGGTGGACAGGATATTGGGGACTGAACACACTACTATTATCACTATCCTTACGTCATCTGGTGGGCGACACATGCGGCTAGATCCCGATATGGATTTAGTGACAGTTTTATTTTCATTCTCCACACGGTTACAAGACAGACCATACATATTTTATATAGTTGTAAATGTTGTTTGAAATTATGTGGTTATTACTTGTTTCCAGATTTTGTCGCCGACTTTAATTATTACAATATACACCCATGGCATATGATAATCTGAAATGCAAAATTTACGGTAACCAACAAGCACACCGGAGAAGTCACGTGGTCGAATAAGTGATACTCAGTGTGTGGAGTGACGGCTCAGAGTATTACACGCCCAGCCATACAAAAACTCTGTGTGTGTGTGTGTGTGTGTGTGTGTGTGTGTGTGTGGTGACTGCTCAGAGTATTATACGCCCAACCCTACAAAAACATAGCGGCTTGACCGTCCGCCAGGTACAGAAGGTTAGGCGGGCATAATTTTTTTACGCTGCTGCATAGGGGCCAGTGATGCAGGCCGCCACTGGATTCACAGTCTTCATACAAGTCCAACTAGTATCATCTAGCGTTTTTCTTTTTGTCCACCGTGTGGTGCATCATATGTGGTCTATGACTATGAGTAGGAATGTTGCTGAAGCTGGCTCAGATCGCGCAATACAGGCGTAGTAGATCTTATGATCTGTATAATATCTGTACTGTAGAAAGACACAAGCCGCTCAGTAAGATCTGTCCAACGTTGGGACCAGTCAGACACAGGGAACGTCACTGAGTGCTCGTACCACCGGCAGCAGCCTGGCGAAGGAGCCTCCAGCGTTAGATGGGTAAGGTGTATCAGGTTCCCTACAGGACAGTGCAGGACAGGTAAGTGCAGGCATATGACTAGACTTCCGCCCCAGTCTTGGTGATAAGCTGAACAAAAGTCAGTGGGTCACGCTTACCACGGCCACGCCTCGTCACAGTCAATTGTGCCGAACAGTGTTGACAGTCATCTCCTAGTCAGGGTGCCTGGATAGTTTACCTGATAGTGGCAAGAGCTAGGTATACTTCAAAGTGTAACATGCACTAAAGGAACAAATTTGTTCTATGCTCCTATAGCGTGAAAGTGTGAAGAGATATAGCCCGAGTGAGATGACCGTGACAATGCTGCTATTTGATTCCTTCAGCTGTAAAATGTTAATATTGAACCAAAAGCAAAGACCGTAGATAATAAATTATCTACGGTCTTTGCCAAAAGGGTCTCGTTTTTCCTTGTATGACATGGCTGTTAGCGTTTTGCATGGCCATCTTGTGTAGACTTTACGTCAATGTAACGTTGCGTGCACATGCAGTTAAAAACCAACTTCTTGTCAGAACTATAGACTGGAGTGTAGCTGATTTCTTCCTTGTCTCGTGCTGGGCTGAATGGCAAGACAGGCGGAAAACGTCCCAGTCTTGTGACCTGACCTGTGTTGATGGTAGTCACATAACCAGTCTTCATACAGACTTTTTGCAGAGTTTCCACGATGGTTAAAAATATCAATACATTCGTCACGTTTGCTGTCTTCGATTTGTACTTGTAACGTCTTGGTGCGTGCGAATCAATTCAACGCATTCTTAACTGAACAACTGTAACGGTGTATTCCTGTGCGACGAACTGAAGCAGTCTAAGTCATTTCAGTGTTTCTCAAGAATTGGCTTGTGATTTGACACAAGTGAGGTTTAGAAGCACCAACGGATTTCGTTTCGTTCCAATCCGTTATGTGGAGGGCAGTGTCGTCATTGCTTACGATTGGACAGAATTGTGCCAGTTGTTATATCGTGGTTGTTACACTTGTTATATTGTGGTTGTTACACTAATTATGATAATTATACCAATATCATTGCTGTTATCATTTCCTTTGTAAACTGACGGCGGCAGTGGTAACATTGTCAGCAGCTAAACTGGAATGAAACGAGGAAAAAACAAATTGCTGTTCCTAATGTTCATTTTAGTTTGTGTCGGTACTTTTTGTCGGCAAGACTGAGACACGCTAAACATAGACTGTATGGACCAGTGTGAAGAGCTGAACTGAAGTGCGGAGTATACGATATGAATTGATATGTCACTATGGTAACTTGACAAGTTTTTCTATTTACATGTACGCGGGTATTGTGTCGTTTTGTTGTTGTTGTTGTTGTTTTTTTCGATTATGCCATGTGTTGTTGGTGTTGTCGATATTCTCATCAGAAAATTCCAGTTGTAAAATGGATACTGACACACATGAATGGGCACTGACTGACAATGTGTTTGAATGAGATGATTTCAAAGTAGTGAAATATTGTTGCAATTGTCTATACGGATGTGAGTGTAAAAAGTAACTGAACGGGACCTCATGATTTTGACCGACAGTGAACCTCTGTTTCTACGGGGCGCTGACTACTTGTGTCTTCGTTGGCTCAGTCGTCACGACTCGGGTACACACGCAGTTCAAGTTATTTGAGAGAACTTAAAACAGATTCTTCTTTCAAGCGTGCAATATGAAAGAAAAAGAAGGATGAACAGTTGTATTTCTCATTGTTGCACATTGACTCGGCGGATTGGCCGGCAAAAATACAGTTGTATCGCGGACTGCGACGTTGTAACCACAGGCATACATTACAATGATATCAAAACGGTGATGGGTGGGGGTGAGAGGGGAGGGGCGTTTAATGACAGTGGGTGTGTTTAGGGTTGCCCCATACATATACATGTATCTCAGTCACTACTACAGTGAGTTATTGCTGTAGCGATCTTTCACAAGCGAGCGGTGTAGGGCCACGACGATCATGATTGTTCTTTGTTGTTGTTGTTTTGTTGTTGTTCTTGTTTTGTAGTTGTTGTTTTATGCCTGTGCCTGAATGACTGAGATCTATGTGAAAACTAATACATTTGTAGTATCAGTTGTATCGGCCCCACCGTGTGTGTGTGTGTGTGTGTGTGTGTGTGTGTGTGTGTGTGTGTGTGTGTGTGTGTGTGTGTGTGTGTGTGTGTGTGTGTGTGTTTTATTGATGTTGACAGAGTTTAAAAAAAAGTCTTGACCGACACGAGTAGTCCTATTCTTGGTCATGTCTTGTGTGGTAGACGTATACAATACTTGCTGGTGTAGGTTATCGTTCTTGTTGTAAGTGTACTTGACAACCACATACACTGTCTTGTGTCATTTGATGTATCATTACAATGTTTGACTTCTCTCTTATGTGAGAGGGAACGCCGACTTCTCAATTGTGGTGGTTAAACTATGTTTTGAATTAGCTGCTGTATGTTTTCCAAATGTGGACGTGTTTACAGGCGACGTTAGCATGATATGTGTGGAAATTTGCTCCTCAGTGACCATCCCGAACGCGTGTTCGATCTACATGTCGCAAATGCTCAGTTCATCTGTTGCACATTTAATTTCATTTACACACTTGTTCATGTTTTGCCATAGTAACTTTAAACCAGAGGAAGCGTGTTCCGTGGAAGGTTGGGATTTGTTTTTGAAACTTTTCTGTCGGCCTACGTCACTGAGAACGTGTGTTTTCTGTTTTCAAACCTGTGTAATGTGGTCACCCAATGGACCAAGACTTAAAATGGCCGTCTTAGACACTGTCTAATCACCTGGGCTGATTTCATGCCAGGTCACAAATAGGAGACCGTTGATCTGGACATTGGTGTCCTCAAGATGGTCACGTGGACAGCGCTGACCGAACTGCCTGTGGTGAATGTCCCATTCAGCCACATATGACGCATTTGCTCGTCAGTAATAGCACAGACTGAAGAAGACAGGCACAACGGCAAAATGTTTGAATAGGTAAATTTTTGCAGCATCTGCCAGTACGGTATATAGTTTGGCTAGAGGGTCAAGAGTTCTTGGCGGAAAGAAAATGACGCAAGTTGTATATTTTACCCCTCTCGGTTGTCTCAATTCATACGTCAGATCCACAGGCTGACCAAAATTGAAATTCCATTCACCAAAAAGCCGCAACTGTGTGTCCAGTCAGTCAGTGCTGGATCCCAATCTCATCCGGCTAGATGGCCGTCGGCTTGTTTGATGTTTATGACGTCATTGTGAACTGTGTCCGTTAGAGCAAAAGGGCGGAATTCGGCGAGGCCTGTGGAAGGCCCAAGGCTGCTCGTCTGTCCGCGGTTGAAAACTTTGTTTGGTTTGTTTTGATGTCGAGTTGATTTTGTTGCGAGACAGTGTTCACTGAGTTTGTGCAGCTGCAAAATAAATCATTTTGTTTGTGTCTTTTCGCTTGTCTGTTGTTCAAGTGATGGCCGGATCTGTGTCAGTGTCACAAGATTCAAGATTTTATTTTCCTTTTCCCCCTTTTGGAGTATGGACGGAGGGTACAATAAACAAAAATAACAAACAAACAAACCCAGATGGCATATAGACAAACATATACTGAGTCAAGTTCGACAAAAGATGCATGTACAACTTACAGTACTCCTCGCTTAAGGTGACCCCCCACGGGACCAAGAAAATTTTTGATCTTATCCGAGGGGCACGCTAAACAGTCCTCTGATAAGATCAACTACCAGTAAAAAACTTGATCTTATCCGAGGAGCTCAATATTTGGCGATTACGTCATTTTTTTCACATTTTAAACCGAAAGACTCCGCCAAAATATGTAATTCTACACACACACACACACACACACACCCACACACACACACACACACACACACACACACAAGCACAAACGAACGCAAATGCATATCCCCCCCTCCCCTTTTTATTTTTTTTTTCCCGAACCCTGTGGATCGCCCCCCGCCCCCAAACCCCCAGCCGCTGATGTCAAGCCCCCTCCAAACATCTTGCCCCTGTTACATGGTTGAGGGATGGTTGCACTGATGTTTCGTGAACTGCAAAAGTACTTCAACTTCAGTGCCTTCCGACTAAGCCTAGAACTGAATTAACCAGGTCTCTCGCTCTCCCCCCCCCCCCCCCCCCCGTCCCTCGCTCTCTAACAACATAAGTATCACCACCACCATCATATCGCCACATTGCTCCCTGCATTGCCGCTCTTATCTCTTTCACAAAAATTGTACCAATTTCTAGATCTGAAAGGACCCTGAACGAAATAAGAAATCTTTTGTAAGTATACTCATCTGCGGTAAACTATCGATGTTCATCAAAAACAAGCCCCCCCCCCCCTTCCAGTTTCCATTTTCAGTCTTTGGGTATCATCTCATGGAATAAAAATGAAATACAAATTCGTCTCTTTCGTCTTCACCTCGCAGTGCAAATCCGGGTGTTGTTTCCAAGGGAAGCCACTCTCATCACATGGATTTCATCTTAAGCGGTAGTCTTCTCCATTTGGGAACCAAAACGGGGGTGACGTAATCCGAGGTTTTCCCTTATCCGAGGTGACGCTAAGCGAGGAATTCTAAATGGTACAAAGAAAGCTTTTGGCCGGGACCAACAACCTGATTGATCTTATCCGAGTTGTGACCTTAAACGGTAGTGACGTTAAGCGAGGAGTACTGTATATACACACACAGGAAAGCGTAACCGTGACACATCAGTGCCGGAAACCTCTGGCAAAACAACAACAGCTTACACACACACACACACACACACACACACACACACACACACACACACACACACACACACACACACCGTGGCACCGTCACACACACAGACACACACACACACACACACACCGTCACAGACACACACACACTGACACACACACCCCGGCCGTCACTGACACACACAGATACACACCGTGACACATACACACACTGACACACACAGGCCTACTGACACACACACACACTGACACACTAACTACAGTCCCACTCGCTTTCAAAAATGTTGCTAGCCGGGCAACCTTTTCAAGTCAGTTATACTGATTCAGTGCAAGTTGCAACAGCCGCCAGTTTACAAATTATAATTATTAAGATGATGTCACGTCGATTTAATACTTAGGAAACCGACCGAACTGGCTTGTTGCGTTCCTCTCCGTCAGCAATGAAAAGCCGGGCATTTCACTTCTAGAATGAAATGAAATTCGTCCCCTATAGCACGCATGTCACATTTTCTCAGCCCGGCACGGTCAGTCGCGGCCGGCTCGGCTCAGTTTGGGTAAACCGGCGGTCTCACGGTTGTCCGTCAGTTCAACTCGGCGAAGTTCAGTTCTGCCTTGCCGGTTCAGTCAATATAGTATGGACCTTATGGCTAATGCATAGGAAGTGTGTGTGTGTAAGTGTGTGTGTGTGTGTGTGTGTGTGTGAGAGAGAGAGAGAGAGAGAGAGAGAGAGAGAGAGAGAAACAAGTTTGTGCAAACTTGGGCGAAACTGAGACGGCTGGAAACTGCGCCATCAGGGATCAGAAGTACCGAGTCGGATCATGTGACTTGGCTAGAAGTCATGTGACTGGCAAAGAACAACAATGGCGCGGACCTTGATTGTCCGGAGGTTGGCAGTTCTGTGTTTCCTCGTTGCACACGTAAGTTTCCGAGCTGCTTTGTTTAGGAAGCATATTTTTGGAGATTGTTGAGGGAATGTCAGGCCATGACAGTAGATTACATCACTTAAGCTTGGTGCACACTTCCTGCACCGGGTCTATGTTGACGTGATAGCCGTCAATCAGTAGTTCGTAGCCGCCCAATTCTCAACCAGTCAAGGCTTATGCAGTTTGTGGTATACTAACTAGTCCGCCTGGTGCTGGTTTGCCATAGAAAAAAAAAATCTGCAAACTGATGTCTGCCGGCTACGTCTCAAATATGTAAGTTGGTCGAGATGTACCCGTATGTTTTCTTTCTTTACTGTGTCTGTTGTAAAAGACATAAAGATGAGTTAAACGAGACGTACTCCTGTGTTCGGCTTAAGAAATGATTTCCTGAAATCCCAAGCTCTTTAAATAAAGGATTTCGTGAAATCCCTAGAAATTTTACGTTTTTCATGAAATTTCCTAAAGAAACTGTGACTGATTACATGAACTTTCTGCAAATTTCAGGGATTTCAGCAAATCCCTGATTACGCAAATTCACAAACATGTACAGTTCATTGTTTAAGAAAAAAGAAGGTAAAAACAGACGTAACAGTTTTAAACTGCAGAAAGGGAACTCATATTTCAAATGATAAGTTTACTTCTTTTTTTTTGGGGGGGGGGGAGGGGAGGGGGGGTGTCAAGTAGATTGGATTTGTTGTTTTTGTTTTCTTTAGTTGTTTTTGGTTTGATTTGGTTTGTTGGTTTGGTTTTTTTTTTTTTTTGGGGGGGGGGGGGAGTGCTTTTGTTTACTTTTTGTTGTTGTTGTTTTGGGGGGGGGGGGGGGGTTCTTGTTACTAATGTTAGTGGGAGGAAATTTGAAGGTGACAGTTTGCTGTAATTTCAATTTTTCATTACAAACGCCACTAAAGAAAGAAGAGTCACTGATAATTTGAGCTCTTGTCCATGTACTTTGACATTCAATAGTTATGTGGACTGGGTTATCACTAATGTGGGTCACCTGACCTTTTTGTTCAGTTTTATCTGTATCAGTATTACAGTACTTAACCGGTCACCCAACAAATTAAGCCTTAGATATGCAACCCAGGTTATGTATTGCCACAAGTGTGTTACTGTTAGACCATATCTGTTAAGTGTTACCAGGATCTGTTTTGTCAGCTTTTCAAATTTAAGTGTCAGACATCCCACAGACTTACTCCAGTTTTGCTGTTGTTTGGGGGGTGGGGGGGGGGGGTGGATTTTGCACAGGGTTAGAGAGTGTGTCATGAACTATGCACAAACGCATATCTGGCAGATTGTTTAATTTTATATTTGGACATTCAGTTTTGATAACAGTGTTAAAAACAAACTTCTTATGCCTGTTTTCAGATTGATACAAGCAGTGGTCATACTCAGGATGTTGATCCTACTCAGATCAAGAAAGTCCATCTGGTCTTCATGAATCACTTAGGCATGGTTTGCTTTTCTTTCTACAGATCTGACAATGTTAATCATAGATAGTGTACGCTTGAGTGGAAAAGTCTCCATTGCACATTATGAGAATTCTCAGCTAATGAAGAATGTAGATTTATGATTGATTCTTTTTCACATACTTAATTTTAAATGATCCTCTGTATGTCTGAATTCTTGCAGTCAGGTCAGTTTGAAATAAAGGCTTGTGTTTGGAGAAATATTGCAGATATGTTCCTACAGATGTGGTTGAGTCATTAATTATGTAGCATGATTTTTTTGTGAAATGAAGAACCTCGCTCTTTCATTTCAAAAACTTTAGTAAGAATCATCTTCTTTGACCAAACTTTAGTAAGAATCATCTTACTTGACCAAACTTTAGTAAGAATCATCTTACTTGACCAAACTTTAGTAAGAATCATCTTACTTGACCAAACTTTAGTAAGAATCATCTTACTTGGTCAAACTTTAGTAAGAATCATCTTACTTGGTCAAACTTTAGTAAGAATCATCTTACTTGGTCAAACTTTAGTAAGAATCATCTTACTTGGCCAAAGCAAGTGCAGGTGTGTGTTCTTTGGATACATGTACTACAAAACTAGAGAAGTCAGATACAAGTTGTAATCTAATCTGTGACTATTTCCCCCCTCTTCAAAGATGTTGGATATGACGGGATTTATCCAACGCTGGGCTTTGCGCTGAATGTGATTAACCGCTACTTTACCGAGTACTACCCACGTGCGGTTAGTTTGGCAGAAGGCTTGCGTATCTTCGGCTATCAGGAGAGACTGGTGTACACTACGCATCCCTGGCTGCTCAACCTCTACCTGCACTGCATACCTTTCACGCTGGCCAGTAATGTCACCCTGCAGGTGTGTTAGAAATGACTTAATGGAGTTATCATTAGTATAAGTAGAAAATCCCATCCCTGCTTACCAACGGATTGAAAACATTTACATAAAACTTGATCAGGATCTCTGAAAAAAAACTTTGTCATTTTGGAATTTGCAACTTGGCAGGTGTGATCTGTAAACAGTTTGTGTGTGTGTGTTTTCGTGTGTGTTACAGTGCCCAAACAAGACAGATGTAGATGCCATGCGAGCGTCCATTAGCATGGGAGACGTCGTGTGGCATGCAGGTCCCATGAACATGCAGTATGAGGTTTTCCATCCGCTCCTGTTAGACATGGCATTCAACATCAGCTTCAACCTGGACCGTGAGTTTGGTATCAAGAGGCAGACACCTGTTGTTAGTCAGCGAGATGTGCCAGGTATACATTTTCTTAATTTGTCTGAAACCTCATTTATATCATTAAAAAGGAGACATGCTTAAACCTTTCCTTTCAAGGCGCATTCAAGAGTTACCGTTTTTAGCAGTGTGGGAATCACGGGGAAGCATTTCTGTACTCGTCATTCGTGACGTATTGCATTTCTGTGTGGGTTTCCCTTCCGTTAAAACCATGCGGTTTCAAAAGCTGTTGGCTTGCCAGTTTTGCAGCCCTGTTTTTCGTAAGTTTAGATGTTCATATCAACAAGATGGTGGCGCAATTAATACGTAATGGCGATAATGTTCTCATAGAAAAATACATGTAACATCGTACAGAGCTGACATATATGTAGGCTCTGACATAGGATGTAGACTCTCTCTCTCTCTCTCACACACACACACACACACACACACACACACACACACACACACACACACACACACACACACACACACACACAGAGTGAGGAGAATGCAGCAAGCCTACTCAACAGTATTGAGACCATAAGGAAAGGCTGTTTTGAGTTTGTGTATCCAGAATCCACTTTGGCTTGTAGCCAGTGTAGGGCAAGGCAGACTTGTCCAATGGCATACAAAGCACACATCTCCTAGATCTAGGTAGCTCTCAGCTTTACTGACTTTCCATATATAGAGTCGACTCTGCTTTGCAGTCCAAACTGGCTTTAGGGTAATAATCTCACGGATGGAACTGATGTTGGGAAGAGAGTGTGTTAGTATTCATATTGTGTGTTGCATTACTTGCCTTGTGTCCTGTTCTTAGAGCCAGTCATGCCCATTAAAAGTAATGCTTGTTTTCAGGGATGACAAAGGCTGTGATTCCAATCATGAAGAAATATAATATTAAGGCCATCAGCGTTGGCGTGAATCCGATGACAAGTCCTCCAGCTGTACCACGCAACCCGTTTATATGGAAGATGAACCCCCAGGACAGTGATGAGGAAGGGGTCATTGCCTTCTGGCATCCAGGTAAAGATGCTGTGGAAGAATTGGTTTTGCCTCACACCAAACACACACACACACACACACACACACACACACACACACACCTGCAAACCAGTCATCTCCTCAGTCTCTGGCGGCTTATGTCTGCAGTCTGCAGCATCTGAGATGATGGGGTTGGTTTCCAGTTCCATCACATTTACAGTGTTAAGAGGATCTGAGACGGACTCTGAAATCCCCTGCCCACCCCCCCCCCCCCACCCCCCACCCCTCCTCCCCCACCCCTCCTCCCCATCCCCACCTCCCCATCCCCACCAAGCTGATAGGTTTAGTGGTGGAAGTTGTGCACATAAATAAAGAAAGAATTTGATAGAAATAACAGGCCTCAGACAAAATGAACGATAGGCAGTAATTGCTTTCAGAATCGCCTTCTGTTTGAAATAAAATGCTATCCTTATTTTATTTATTTAATTACTATTATTTTTATTTATTTTATTTTATTTTTTTTTTTTGGGGGGGGGGGGGGGGGGCAGTGTTTAGTGCAGCAAAGTATGTTTTCTTTTTATGAGAACAGCATTTACGGTCATCATCATTAATGTGTTGTTTTTTAGGTGGTTACCCGGAAAATGCTGGCAAGTTCCCTATCAAGCCAGGTGGCATGTCTGTCAAAGATTGCCACTTCGCACAAGATGTCTCTGTCTTTCCAGAGACACTTTGTTTTGCTTTCCGTACAGATAACTCAGGGCCCCCTGTGGACATAAGCGTAAGTTGTAACAAATGTAATGGAGAAATGTGAATGTTTTGGTATGAAGATTTATTATTCAGTTGACAGTGGGAGTCAGCTAATAAGCATAACGAACACACTGGGATGGATGTCTGCAGCTGTATTTATTTATTTATAGGATACACAAGTGACAAAGTACATTGTATAAAGATGAATGGTATGTACTCATAAACTGTAGTGCTTTGATGAAAGTATAGGGAGAAGCAAAACACATGCCAGTGTATGTCCAGTTAGTATGTCTCCAATATTTTAGTTTACTGATAATTGATATAGGTTCTCGTTCCTTGAGCATGGTATAAAGATTTTAGTATAGTGCTGTCCATCATGTATAGTACAGGAGGTTGATAGACTTGGTCCCAGAAGTTTGGGGTTTGTGCACTGCTCTCCACTTGACTGAGTAAGTAAACATTTAGTATAGTGCTGTCCATCATGTATAGTACAGGAGGCTGATAGGCTTGGTCCCAGAAGTTTGGGGTTTGTGCACTGCTCTCCACTTGACTGAGTAAGTAAACATTTAGTATAGTGCTGTCCATCATGTATAGTACAGGAGGCTGATAGACTTGGTCCCAGAAGTTTGGGGTTTGTGCACTGCTCTCCACTTGACTGAGTAAGTAGACATACAATGAAAGTAGTGGTATGAGGACAACTGGAATGTTTGTGTTTTGATCAGGAGGTGCTCAACAACTACGAAATAGCGCGAGGCCAGTTTCCTAATGCGGTGGTGGTTGGTTCCAGTCTGGACCAGTACGTAGCAGCGCTGATGGCCTCGGGTACCACCTACCCCAGCGTGTCCCAGGAGATTGGTGACACTTGGATCATGGGCGCCCAGTCTGACCCCAAGAAGGTGGCCATGTATAGAGCCTTTGCCAGGGCCTTCAGCCAGTGTGGGGACCAGTGTAAGATTTACTTGCTGATCTGTAGCGTGCAAGAAGTTAGTATGGCAGTTTTATTGCATACATGTATATATATATACAGTGTACCCACTCTGCGGCACTCCTCTGAGCAGTGCAAGTACTCCGTGGAAAACCAAAAGCAGCGGACAAACAAAAAACAGCAACAAAAATCCCAACAGGCATTATTTTTTTTTTTGGTACTGGTATGTGTTCATGCACGTAAAGTATGTGCAGATATATCAGCATAGACTCTGCGTGTATAGGATGAATGAGGGTCAGCACACAAGCACAAGTATGTTTTATGTCACACTGTGCTGCATACATGAAATTGATTGTGCCAATTTAAGCGGTTACTTTAGCTGAAGTAAAGTGGTAATATTGCAGGACTGCAATGTGTTACAGGTCAGAGTGATGATCCACGCATCGTTCAGGCCGTCCAGTATGCCACTAAACTACCAGAACACACTTGGGGGCTTGACTCACTGCCAGACTATAAAAACTGGAGCAACACGGCTTTTGTTAAGGCACGATCAGGTAACAACATATGGATGTTGGTTACCTATTTGATTAGGGTTGGTATGTTTTCAGGGACAACCCTTCTCTTTGCAATGGTCTGTAGTATCATGGGATAAACCTGTTCAGTTTTGTCATATGCAAATGTACATGGAAGTTTTAAAAAAAAACCCAAACCCCAAAGCTCAGATTTTCAATGGGAAGAGATTGAAATAGGAAAGTTGTGATGAATTATTATTCATGAATTATGTGTAGGATGAAGCTTAACAGACTGTGGCGGGTTTTTTTTTTTTTTTTTTTTAATTGCTACTGTTTTCTATTGATCCATTCATTTTTTTTTACAAGGTGTGTCCTGGAATGAAGTGAGAATATCATCAGATATGTTTGGAACTATACTCTGAACTCAGCCATATAATTATGGTCTACTTCTTGGTGTGATACTGATTATGTTGGGTTTAGGTTGTTCAGTTGATGTGGTATTTTATTCACTTTTCATCTTGGTGTACATTTTGATGTGATGTGTGTTGAAGCCAAGATCTACACTGACTGTGAGGCGAGCTGGAAGGAGCAGCGTCAGTTCCTCGATCTGGTGATGTCCAGTCTGGGCTCTCACCCGGTCACCACGGCCATCAAGACTAACTTCCAGCAGCTTCAGCCCCAGCTGCCTGATTTGTCAGGTCAGGCTCACAGTCTTCGTTAGTCTTAGTCTTTCAGTGGTGAAACTTACACGCACCTCTTTCAAGATTACAAGGCTTCACACAAAACAGTGAAACTTACATGCTCCTCTTTCAAGATTACAAGGCTTCACACAAAACAGTGAAACTTACATGCTCCTCTTTCAAGATTACAAGGCTTCACACAAAACAGTGAAACTTACATGCTCCTCTTTCAAGATTACAAGGCTTCACACAAAACAGTGAAACTTACATGCTCCTCTTTCAAGATTACAAGGCTTCACACAAAACAGTGAAACTTACACGCTCCTCTTTCAAGATTACAAGGCTTCACACAAAACAGTGAAACTTACACGCTCCTCTTTCAAGATTACAAGGCTTCACACAAAACAGTGAAACTTACACGCTCCTCTTTCAAGATTACAAGGCTTCACACAAAACAGTGAAACTTACACGCTCCTCTTTCAAGATTACAAGGCTTCACACAAAACAGTGAAACTTACACGCTCCTCTTTCAAGATTACAAGGCTTCACACAAAACAGTGAAACTTACACGCTCCTCTTTCAAGATTACAAGGCTTCACACAAAACAGTGAAACTTACACGCTCCTCTTTCAAGATTACAAGGCTTCACACAAAACAGTGAAACTTACACGCTCCTCTTTCAAGATTACAAGGCTTCACAAAACAGTGAAACTTACACGCACCTCTTTCAAGATTACAAGGCTTCACAAAACAGTTCGCACACTCTTGAGTGGGCCTGTACACTCCAGGCAATCTGTATGCCTGCGAATTCACAGAAATCCTTAAAAACCTTGAAAGTCTTATGGGGAAAAAAATTAAATATTGTTTGTTTTTTAAAATCAACATCAGAAGCTTCTTGGGAGCACTTAGCATCATGCATAAAATGCACACCAAATTGCACGGATTTTGGTCTCATTAATTTTTTTTGGTGGGGGGGGGGGGGGGGGGATGCATGCCCCAGGACCCCCTAGCACAGATGCACACTCATGGCTTTGTCACCTGACACTCAAAATAATCAATGTCAGTGATGTGTAGAGCTCTGAATACAAAATACATGTACAGACATCTACTGGTGACTTGGACTTGACATGAACCTGCCTAAAGCTCTGCCAGCCAATGATCGAGACCAAGACTAACATTCACCTTCCATTGGCTTAGTCCCAGCCTCTTAGATGCTGAATTTATGCAGGGTCTCAGTGGTGTGATATTTTACACCATCAAAACAGGTTTGTGAAGTTAGCTGTTTTGGGAGATGGGCAATTAATTTTCACTGAAACAAGATGAACAGTCTTCTTTGGCTGGTTCAGTCACCATTTTTTTTTCATTAGATTTTTTGTGTAAGTAAGATTATGTATTTACTGTTTTATTCTGTCCAGACTATGAGACTGTCAGCCTGTCTGATGAACACACCTGTCCTGATGGCATCATTCTGCAGCTGGCGTCTGACGGTGGTCTCAAGCGACTCTATGACCCCTACAATAAGGTCAGTTATTCATTTCAAGGGTTGTCACTGAGTAGCAGAACCTGTACACTGTACATGCTTTGTGGTTACAATGTAATGATTTTAGGTGGAGCTAAGTTTTGTTCCTGTTTTTGTACAATTATTCAAAGGTTTTCAGGGAAATCAGTTGGTTCAACCAATTGAGGGTCTCAATGGAGATAGAATGGTTGAGGGTTTGACTCAAGATAAGGCCAAACTGTGCACTGCATGGTGGTTTTTTGTTGTTGTTTTTTTTCTAGTGCCCACTTGTTTTTTGTTTGTTTTTTTTTTTTGGTGCCTCAACTCTTTGCCAGCTCCATTGGTATTCCTCCCACTGACCCAGGTCATTGGTGGAATGCACAGAGGGCTCCAAAACCAGGGCAGTTTTATAATGCATGGTAATAAGGAGGATGATAATGCTGTGGAGGTCCATGTGGTGTGAGACTGCATGGCAGCGCTGCATTCCACACTTCCTGTAGAAATATTCCGGCGGTAACCAGGCCCAGGAACTATGGCACCTGCAGTGTCAGCCATGTAATCAGCCACATCAAGAGATGTGTCATAACAAGGGAAGCACCCTCACAGTCCCACCTGTGAAGTGGGTGAGTCTCAGCTGCACAGCAGTAGCCTCCCCATAGCACACCCACTGTGGGTAGATACTGACCTGGGCAGGAAAAATCCTGCTTGCCGCGGCTGGGAGTCAAAGCCGGGTCTCCCAGTCCATTGTCTGAAGTGCTAACCACTACACTATGAGGGCCAGTAGTGCCCCCATCTTTGAAATCACGCCTGCTGTGGACAGAAGACATTGGCCCCATGTACATTACAGAGCGGTCTGAGGGCGCCCCAAAAGCGCACCATACTGAGAGCGTTCCATGGCGTTTATATTACACAATCGTGGAAGGGGAGCTGATATGTCACATGCTCTCGAGGAATGTGACATATTCAAGATGGCAGCGCCCAGAAAGCACGTGTTTTTGTATGCCTGGCAGAAAAAAAAACCCGATCTTTCGCCATTTGCAAAAGTGGCCTGTTGCCACGGTGATACAGGGCCCCACGTGACGTGACGAAAGCGCCCCAAGCTAGAGCGCCCTCAGACTACCCATTGTAGGTAGTCTGAGAGCGGCGCACTTTCGGAGCGGTTTGTCCAAATGTAAACGTAACAGGGTGCTCTCAGAGCACTCTCAGGGCGGTATTTTACACTAATGTAAACGGGGCCATTGAACACCCATCCCAATGTCAAAAATTTTCTGTCTTGAAGTCTTTCTGAGCACAAATACCTCAGTAAACAGTCTAGCCTGGTCCAGGCGTTTCCGTAAATGTGTCATGTGAGAATACATGTCCCTTATAACTGTGACTGAGTTATTACTGTAATTGTTCTTGTGCAGATGGAGTGGGCCTCAGATAGTGCCCACATGGGTCAGGTGTTGTACAGCACCTACAATGAGACAGATTACGACAACATGGACAAGCTGTATGACTACATCGGCAATGCTGGCTTCCATAAGACCAACTCCACGCAGTGGGCTCATCCACAGTCTCGCAGATGGGACTTTATGGTGGACAAGGTGTTCAAGAGAAAGGGTGAGTACCTGATATTGAATTGTGATTGTTGTTTCATCCTGGGTCCTGCACTATTTCAAAACACTCAGTTAGAGCTAAATGGTATTGAGCCTGATTATACCCCTGGGCCACCACGGATAGCAGATCAAACCAGGTAGGATCTGTCTCAGCCCAGCAATTCAATATATGTAACTATGTCCTCACTGTGTTCAGTTACATTCAATATCTGATGGACCGTCCGATTTAACTTTTCAGCTCACCCCAGTCAGGCTGACTGGACAAACTTATGAAACATTTACTTCTTCACTGACATTCTGTGAAGCATTATTGTCAGTTAGGGGCAGCATTTGTTGGCACGGATGATGTTGCTGTTGCGGATATTGAATTGTGTTTTTGACGATGGTTCTACTTGTAAAACATTCTGATGAAGGCAACATGCGTGCTGAAATATCAACACCTGTGTTTTTCATTATCTATTGACTTGCGTTCATTCAGAAACATAGGTAGCTTGGACATGCGCATTTATTATTTTTTCCAGAAAGCAAGGAGTGCGACATTCTGGCGAGAGTGGTGCCTGTAGATAAAGCATGTGTGACTCAGTATGGGGCCCCACCACTCATCTATATTCACTTTACATCAGCTGCTGGTAACAACAACAGGAGAGGTGGGTAACCCAACGTCCTCAAGTTGTCTATTATGTTTTACCCCTACCCCCATCCATCTCCCTGGTTGCTGATGCAACTTACTGATTTAGGGATAGAATGGGTTAAAGTTGCACAAATGGAATTTGGTCAGTATTTGTTGTTTACAAATGTATGGTGACTGTGGAGTGGGTAACGTCAAAAATTTAAATTTTGAATGCCAAGATGAGTTTTGTACGACAGGGGCCACATTTTAACTGGATGTGAAAGAGTAAGGTTATAAAAGTACTGTATTGGTTTGTGTGTTGTTGTAATGATGTATGGGTGCTGTTTGATGATTTTGAAGGATGCTGTGGTGCTGTTTGCAGGTGTTCAAGTGGTAATGCAGATGTTCCAGAAACCTCCCACACGACTGGCAGAGGCTGTGTTTTTTGCCTTCAGTCCACAGCTGATAGAGCAGAACTCATGGTCCCTGTCTAAACTCGGCTCAAAGATTGATCCGTTGAATGTCATGCTGAATGGGAGTCAGTACCTTCATAGTAAGTCACAGCACTTTCTCACACATTTTGAGTTTAACACATTTCTTACTGCACACAGGGACTTCCTGCTCTTGGGGTTCTTTCCCCACTGCCTGCATACTGTTGGTTTGGCTGCTTGTTGCAAGAATCAAACAGAAGTAACGGTTCTTTAATGGCTCGTTTGCAAGGGAAAACACTCTGCCTATTTGAATTGTTAGATAGATCTGGAAATTTTCACGTTTCTGTGCTGGAAAGAAGATGAAAATTTTTAATTGCTAGGCAGAAGATTAGATTCTTGTGTAGCTTACATAGTACAAATTGTGTGAGAGATGTCTTGCTGACCAACCATTGGTAATGTATGTCTACAGATTTTGTGGTCTGGAGATTTTGTGATTCACTTACACTTTAGTATACATTTTTCAAATGGCTATTTTACACTTTAGTATACATTTTTCATATGGCTATTTTACACTTTAGTATACATTTTTCATATGGCTATTTTACACTTTAGTATACATTTTTCATATTGCTAGTTTGCTTCTGAAATGCATTCACAGCATTCTTGAACAGGCAGCATTGCACATTATAATGTATTTTGTTTTGATATGGATTACTTGGTGCCCTTCTTTAAGGTTTTCTCATCTTGTTTCCACAGTAATCAACGAGGGTGTATCCTACCTGGATAAAGCAGGGAAGGGGCTTGAGGTTCTGAGTCCTGACGTTGGGCTGGTCACGCTGGGTACACCCACACACCCACCCTCTGTCTACCCAGTACCGCTCATCCCCCTGTCTGAAGGTATCACAACAGCAGCCTTCAACATCTACAACAACCTGTGGAACACCAACTACATCTATTACTACCCTTTCTTTAAGGAAGATGAAAACTTCAAAGCTCACTTCATGATTAATTTTGTATAAATATGTCAAGCAGGAGATTTTTTTCCACCACCTGTAGGCTACAATTTCTGGTTAATTTTTTTTTTATGTATGTTTTTCTGCTGTTTTATGAGGAAACGTGAAAAAAATGTTGGACATTCAGGAAAATCTATCCCCCCCCCCCCCCCTCCCCTCCCACTTAGTTTTGAGGAACACTTGACATTGCCACTGTTTCCGCTTTTCCTTCATAACATGTACTGTTTTCTTGAGCAGCGGGACAACTCATGCCTGATATCTGTATTTTGTCTGTGTTCTTGCCAAGCATTATATGTGGAGTTGAAGGATGCTGATGAGTTGTAGTACTGATGCATTATTTTAATTTATCTCAAACATTCCAGCTTTTTACTCAGGAGGATAGATGCATGTTGAAAACAAGTGACGGCTGCTTCCACTCAGCTGTGAATGAACAACACATGCTGAAGTTCAAAACACTGTGATGTTTATTTTACAGTTTACAAATGCTGGCTGCAGATTGAGATTTAATACTCAACACCTTAACACATTTTGTGCCGCACACAAGTTTCCCATGTTTTTGACTCTTTCGGTTTTGGCCCTGTATGCGAAAATCAGGCAAGATTAATGCTCTCTTAACGGCTCTTATTATTGAGTCTTATTGAAGCAAACACAAGTATAATCAAAGTGCAACACTCCCACTAAGCCAAATTATACAGACAAAAATTAAAAGTTTTTTTTTTTTTGGTGAGGCCACTGGTGCACAACCCCAAACTTACTTGGTAGGAATAGAGTTAAAGTGTTTTCATACATTACAAACATGTGGGTTGTAAATTTACAAGGTGATCATGCTTATGTTTCTTACAGCCATTCTTATTGACATTTAATGCATGTTAGCCTACAGTACATACTCCTATACTATGTTTGCATGGATTCAGGAGAAATGGTATTGCATAAATTTGCACTAGGCATACAATGTATGGTGGTGTATTTCACCAGAGCAAGATAGAAATGTTGTTTTTTCCTTGACAGGAACACACACATTTTCATGTGCAGAAAAGCGAATGTACACATATATTTGAAAATACATAAATATATACAGAACTTCTTAATATATTTAATTCTTGTGTGTTTTGCAAAATGGAGCTATTGGTGCCAAGACTTAGTCTTAGTGCTGTACATGAAATGATATGGAGTGTCCAAGTTTATACGTCTCAATGCTGCCCCATTTCAATGGAAGCAAGTAAATCAAAGAAATTCCATCTGTATGTATGTTGCCGTTTTACAGGTGATGTTAATACTGTTCCCCTGTCACATTCCTGTAATTTTAATTGTTCATCTTTACAGACAAATGCTTTAATGGATTGTTTAATCGATATTCAAGTTTGTGCAATTCAGTCTTCTGACTGCTTGAAAAGTCTGGCTGTCGTAGGCAAAGTAGAATCAACGGAGACAGGCTGTATATCACAGTATTTTCTGGGTATCATCGGAGACATTGGTATATGACCTAACGGTACATACCCTGTTAGCTAGTAAGTAGTAACCATTGATTATAGCATGTGTATTAATTTAGAGCAGAATTCTTCACACTTCCTAAGAGCATCAAATGGACCATTTGATTGAGGTCATGTTCTTGTGCCTTCTTGACATTTCTTTCACTGTTATTTGTTTCACAGCTGCTTTGTTGGTGTGACTGGTTTTATAGTTTTGTGCCATGTTAAAGAGTATATTTTCTTTACATATTTTGCTTGTTGAGGACTTGTTTTTCATCTTTGAGTTTTAACCAATACATCCTTGTTCAGACTTACAATGTTTGTTTGTTCTTTGTTGCTTGATCAGCATTATGCAATGTCAGTATGAAATTTCTGAGCCCTAACATTTGTAGGTAAAATTCCTGTCTTTGGTACATAATACAATGTGGGGGGGGGGGGGGGGAGCAAGGCAAAGAGTGCTTAACCATATAGTGCATCATGGAGTGAATAACCATAGTGCATCATCACCGTGTTTTTCCCTACATGCATGGTGTGTGGTGTTTTTCCCTACATGCATGGTGTGTGGTTGTTTTCCCTGCATGCATGGTGTGTGGTTGTTTTCCCTACATGCATGGTGTGTGGTGTTTTTCCCTACATGCATGGTATGTGGTGTTTTTCCCTGCATGCATGGTGTGTGGTTGTTTTCCCTACATGCATGGTGTGTGGTGTTTTTCCCTACATGCATGGTATGTGGTGTTTTTCCCTACATGCATGGTGTGTGGTTGTTTTCCCTGCATGCATGGTGTGTGGTTGTTTTCCCTGCATGCATGGTGTGTGGTGTTTTTCCCTACATGCATGGTATGTGGTGTTTTTCCCTACATGCATGGTGTGTGGTTGTTTTCCCTGCATGCATGGTGTGTGGTGTTTTTCCCTGCATGCATGGTGTGTGGTTGTTTTCCCTACATGCATGGTGTGTGGTGTTTTTCCCTACATGCATGGTGTGTGGTGTTTTTCCCTACATGCATGGTATGTGGTGTTTTTCCCTACATGCATGGTGTGTGGTTGTTTTCCCTGCATGCATGGTGTGTGGTTGTTTTCCCTGCATGCATGGTGTGTGGTGTTTTTCCCTACATGCATGGTATGTGGTGTTTTTCCCTACATGCATGGTGTGTGGTTGTTTTCCCTGCATGCATGGTGTGTGGTGTTTTTCCCTACATGCATGGTGTGTGGTTGTTTTCCCTACATGCATGGTGTGTGGTGTTTTTCCCTACATGCATGGTATGTGGTGTTTTTCCCTACATGCATGGTATGTGGTGGTTTTCCCTACATGCATGGTGTGTGGTTGTTGTCCCTACATGCATGGTGTGTGGTTGTTTTCCCTACATGCATGGTGTGTGGTTGTTTTCCCTACATGCATGGTGTGTGGTGTTTTTCCCTGCATGCATGGTGTGTGGTGTTTTTCCCTACATGCATGGTATGTGGTGTTTTTCCCTACATGCATGGTGTGTGGTTGTTTTCCCTACATGCATGGTGTGTGGTTGTTTTCCATTCCATGTCTCCTCCTGTTTGGATTGGAATCTTTAACATGCATACTTGAAATTGTGCAAGTGTGTGTACATGAAGGCGAGACAGGCACGGTAAAACAAGTTTCTGCATGAAAAAATCTCGCCAGATTTCTGCCTACTGGGGATTCAAACCTGTGCCTCAAGATCTGTTTCAGACCCCTTAACCACAAGACTTTGTGTCAGTGGAGCTTACAGCCAGTGCAGCTTAGTTATAAGCCAGCTGCAGCCAAAAACACATGCATACAATGAATTGGCAATCCAGTCGATGATAATGCTGGCCAGAGTGAACTGAAAGAGCGTTTCATTACAAGACAGGCACACAGGGGGTGTTGGGAGTGTCGCATTGTCAGCAGGGCTTTCCGTCGTATCCATTTGATAAGCCTCTAAATATTCCTGACATGTGTCCATAGTCCCTTTGGCCTCCACATAGAACACAGTACCTGTCACAATATGGAACACAGCACATATCACAACACGCAACTCAGTAACTGTCACAATGTAGAACATGGTCACACTGTATAACACTTTATAGAACTTTTGAGCAGTTGTGATACAGAACACACTGTGCCACAATATAATATATGCTATTTTTCACAGGATAGAACATGCTACCTTCACAATGTACAACATGTTACCTTCACAATAATAGAAAAAGCTACCCTTCACAATATAAAACATGTTGAGAGCTGCTTGCTTCAGAAATTCAAATGTTACCTAAAAGGTTACCGTAGGTAAGTAGTGAAAGGTTGTTTAGCCAGGCAACTTGACTTAAACGCTAGCTTAAATGACAGCATCAGTACAGGTTCTAAGATGCTGAGGACAGACATCATGGCCTCACCTGCAGCCAGCCACGCGATGTTGAAGAGAAAGAGGACTAGTACGCCAATGGTGTAAACCATTTCAGCATTTTTCTTGCACCACTGGCAGCAGAACTGGAATGTCATTGGCACAATGGCGCTTACAATCAGGTAGATTGGCAGCTTCGGCTCCACGGCACAGTCATGATAGAACAAACCACCTGCAAGTGACACACACTAAGTGAGGCGACAAACAAAAATCTTGCTGCTGTGCTAGTTTTCATACTGGGCACAAGCTCGGGTACACTCACTGAATGAATCGGCTTGCGTTAAAACATCTTGCAAAACGCTGACTAAAGCATGGCTGCTGGTGTGAACAATGATTACCGAAAGTCTGTGAGCGCATTGACTTTGAAAGTTACTGTAGGTAAATGTATACAGGTGCAAGCTAGGTTTCTGCTGAAACAAACGGAGTCTCATGTTTTCAGTCTGTCTTTGCAGCAGCAGCATTTCCTCAACTATCCCTCACGTGCCCTACTGCCCTAAAACGATCAGTTTTGGAAAGTGCGGATGAAAACCATTGTTCCTCTGTTAGGATGAGGCATGGAACATGACGATGCACTGGTGGTAAAAAGTTACGTACCAATGACCAGCTTGGTAATGCCCATGACAATGATGAGGGCGATGAACAGGAAAAGCACGCAGAATGTGCCTGCAACGTAATAACCAGACTATACTTGCACAACTTTGGTGACAGTTTAAAGGTCTGAATTCAACATCACTCTCTTCAGGTCGACGCCAATGTGCAGAAAGAAATATTAACCAGGCAGAAGACAGAACTGTAACTTGGATGAATTGACAGAGGAAGAGGAGATTGAACTAGGTAGGGTTTTTTCTCGGTGATGTATGTTAGTGGTTTGTTTGTTGGTACACACCACGTCTTGATTTGAACTTTGCCAGTTCCCCTTCATTCTCTCTCTCTCTCTGCGCGCGCGCACACACACACACACACACACACACACACACAAAGAGAGAGAGAGAGAGAGGCTGTACGTACAACATGTGCAGAGCATGAGACAACACGTTGCTATCCCTGACAGCTCCTCCGCCGACTTTGTCGATTGAAAAGTGTAGTCCTTGGGCAGGCTGTCCTGGAACCTTCGGATGCTGTTCCGCATGATTGCACAATAATGCACTCCTAACTTACTTAGGAAGGAAATCTGTAAGACAAAGGGGTACAATATGATCACGTAGTCAGAATGTAAGTGCCCTCTGAACCACAAGGGTTTCAGAAGATCACCAAACATACGCTGCACAGTATGAAGTCCGTCGCCCATTCCTTCTCAAGGTAAAATGGGCATGTTGAAGGGGTCTGGGAGTCTGTTCCAAACCCTGATTTGGGGTTGTCTGGAATGTGTTTCCAGACGGGCTGATGTTTTTGGTTGTTTGGAACTGTTTGGAAATATGTTTCTGAAATTTACATATTTTTAAAGTTCATACGTTTTGTCAGAGAGCATATGTGCTGCTGGCCAAACTGAGCCTTGAACGTGGGTACATCTCTCCCCCGCCCCTTTTCAGGGTATGGTTTTTCTTTTAATTAAATTGCAGGGTTTTGTTGTTGTTTTGTAAGGAAACATTTCTTGTACTTTCCAAGATTTCTGTGCGTGTGTACACAAATGCAAAAGCTAACCCCTATCCAACCTCCATTGACACCCCGTTCGGAAGATCATGAATCCGGTAAGGAGAGCAAACATGCGTAGCACACGAACGTATGCATACAATGAAACTTGTTTAAGTGGACCACACTTCCGACAGAAAATTATTGGGCCTTTTTAGACAGTGCATTGTCATATGCAGGTGACTGCTTGAAACAGGTTTGACAGTGTTGCCTTAAACGATCTGATAACTTGAACACGTACCGGTAACGGTGACTGGGTGGCGGACGGGGCAAGCTTGTGATTGTCCTTGCTTGGGTTGACTGCAGACTGGTCTGATCAGACAGTGCTCGCATATTAATGACGGTTTGGTGGCATGTAGTGTTCACGATGTCCACGACTGATAGGGTCAAGTTTGCCGCAGTTTTCATGCCGAGAGTTTGCTACCTTCCACAAGCCTACAGCTATTGTTTGCGTACATTACATGAAAAAGAATTGATCAAATTTTGTAGGAATCGCTGCGACTGTGCTTGACTGCAGGCACGTGTAGGTGTGTCTGTCTCTTGATTTTGTTCGTTTGTTTTCAAACACAGACATCAACACAAATTCCTTGTTTTGAAAAAGTGGTGAGTGTTTTACGAAATGTAAATGGGATCTTGTTTGCAGGCATGAGTTTGTGTTTTCAGCCGTTCGGCTGAATTCCGCCGCCTCTTGGCCTATTTCTGCCTTTTTTCGGGTGGAGGGGGGGGGGGAGGATAGGAGGGGGTTTCCGCCGTTCCGCCGTCGAGGGGAAAAAAAGTGGACAAGCAGGACAGTTTAACAGTAGGGGGAGGCTATTATGGAGGGAACTCGTACAGGTCTATTTTTAGACGATTAGAGTTAGGGTTAGTTTTAGGGTTAGGGTTTGGTTAGGGTTTGAACGCGCTATCGGGCGTTTCCGGAATCGCATGACCTCAGGTGACGTCCGTCTAAAAATAGACCTGTACGAGTTCCCTCCAAAATAGCCTTCACCTTAACAGTGTCACGTATATTCAGCCATGCGTTTTGTTATTGTTTGGCCCCCAGGCCGATTTCCGTGTGTGTGTGTGTGTGTGTGTGTGTGTGTTTTCCGCGGGTTTGAGGAGCACTTGACATAGGAACTGTTTTCCTCTTTTTTTGGGGGGGGGGGGGGGGAGCGGGAAAGCTCATGCCTGGTTTGCTGACCATGAATGCCGGACTGATGATGTTGGCCACATACTCAGATCCCAGCATAGACAGTTCTACTGTTTCACGAGACAACCCTGGAGACAAGAAGCAATACTGAACAACCAAATAGAAACCACGAACAGGCAATTGTGGCGACTTTGACCCTTCCTGCTTTCCTGGTGCTGTCTTGCGAAACAGTGTCCGGTTCTGCAGGATGGATGAACAGGATGGCTTGGACCAGCTCCGGCGATTGTCGCTGCCAGTGTCTTACATGTGACGCACGTCCACAGGATTTCCTCTAATGATGTCTGGGACTTTACGGCTGGGTGTTACGGTGTGCGCTAGGGCACATGTACATATAGTACCGGGATGGATGTATTTACGTATTTCAGGTCACTTCGTACAGGTCATTCTTATCACTGGCCATTAAGTTCCAACATATGCTTGCTGCGAGATTTCAGTGATCAATATGCAGATCAAGATTTTATTGAAACAGGAAAGAACGCTTTCTTTTGTACAAAACAACGTGTAATCGCGTGAAACTTACGTTCACATTAATTTAAAGTACCGGCGTTCAGTTCGACCTCGAGGATCCGTTGAAAATAGATTTAGAGTTAGGGTTACCTCGTCGAATGATGCAATCGCTATGCTGTTTACACGGCCGTAGCGCATTTACACGAGTAGCAAAGTTTAAAACAAAGTTTTGCGTTTGGTTTGCCACGCTTCTCGGCTTCACGCTTCTCCTGCCAATAACTTCTCATGACAATAACTTGATAATTTTATTGCTAACGTAAACAGCTCTGTCAATAATCATTGCCTGCCGTTTAGGTTTGCAACCCGTTCATGTAACAAACGCATTGAATCAAATTTTGTGGGGAAAATGCTCTCATGTCTGACAGGAGTTTTGTGTTGTGATGGTGTTGAGTAGTAGTTCAGGCAGGCAGGGAGGCAAAACACAGCGGTCGCTATGACATGAGTTTTATTGCAACAGGAAAACAGCAACAAATGGCAGAGCGGGGAGCGACAATCCGTGCAGTGACTCGCGGCAGGGCTGGCTGGCGACTGTCCAGTGAGGCGTAGCTCGCGGCTACTTATGCGCCCAGCGCGAGCCGCAAAGAAAGCAACGGCCGCTCGCAGCAGAAACAAGGGCTAGATGCTCGGGTAGCAGCGAAATCTGTGTTTGTTTACACACAGAAAACTAACAATAGCGGGCGTAATACAACAGCTACAAACTTCAAACAAACTGCAGGTGAAAGAGCGTGAAAAATACTCTAAGTTAGCATAAGTTTGGAACATTATCAATGTACAAAGAATTTCCTATCGCCGATTTAAGAGCGTAAAGGCTGGGACCACGCATTCGAAAAGTGGTGAAAATGGCAAAATACACCCGTTAAACTACAAAACAGCGCTAAAAACAAAACATAACTAAAAAGTACAAACTCTTCCGAAACTACTACAGTTTACATGATAACTTTAGGTTAAGTGAATGCGGAGATATTTAGCACTAAATGGACGCAAACAAACACAACTAACTGACACGTGGCTATCGTGGATCCGCAACGCTGCATGCGTGCGGTAGCCTACAGGCTAACAAAGCCGGCGGCACACAGCTGGCCGGAGAACCTAGGGTAGTGGGCGAGAGGGTCCAAACCACTCGGCTACATTTGTTCAATAGGTAGATACAGAAAGGTTATGTAAGGTTCAGTTCAGTTGATATGGTTGATACGCTTGACTGGCCAGTTTGGTCATAATGCGCACAGTAACTGCGTGGTACGTTTTGAATCCGTCATCGAGGAAGCGTATTGCGCGGCGTATCGTTTTCTGCAAAGTCCAGATTGATCTCTGCAAAATCCGGATCCACTGCTGGGAAGTCTGGATTGCTTTCCCCAATGTGATCAGGGTTGTCTTCCGCAATTTTCGACTTTTCCTCCGATTCAACGCAACCTGTAAGTATGAAGTAGGGTATCACCAGGCAGATCAGGTCCAGAATAATAGCAGGTATAGTAAACTCCACGAGCCTGTCGTCACAAGTGCATGCCCCGCCCACGTCATCAGGAGGAGCGGCGGTCGTGTGCCCTCGATCTGTCTTCTCGCTAGTCGTAGTTACCTCTGGCATCTCGGCTGCTGTCTGCTGACACTCGTCCAAAGTTCTCTTGGTCAACACGTACAGCAGCACACCTGTCGGAGGAACGCACATCATGATCGTACATGTACCAACATGTTAAAAGATGAATAGGAATTTACCGAGATACTGAACACATTGGTGGCTGGCCCCGACCTGTTCTTTCGTTGCTGTTGTTATTCCTGTTGTTGTGTTATTGTTGCTGCTGCTGCTCAGCCTTGTGCTGTTGGTGTTGTGTCGTTGTTGTGTTTAGGGCCGTACGTACCTCCACCCAGCCAGCCCAGCATCAAGAGCAGCTCCACTACTCTGCTGACAAGGTTGCACCTCCGGTGGTGCTCGCATCCTGGGCAGCAGATGATGATAAACGGCACGAAGCCGCTGACCAGCACAAACACGGGCAGTCTGGGTTCTGCATCACAGTGGCCAAGGAAGAGGGCACCTGCAGAGGATAACTGTTGTGTGGTTGTATATTTGTGAGGATGGTGTCATACATTTGTACGCTGATCTGATACACAAACTGACAGAAGAAAGAAGCAAATGGATCCAAACAATCTGATATCAAGACAAAACAGATCCTACTTGTGGACAATGGGAAAAATGTATGTACTAACTTGCCTTAGGTATATTTGATTTTAAGGTGAGTGTTTTGTAACCAGACTGAAATCATTTCTATCGTCTGTTCTAGCAACCTACCGATGACGAGTTTGGCGATGATCTCAACGAAGATGATAATGACAAACAGCACAAACAGGAGGGCTAAACCTGCAACAGCCAAATGCTGAGATCAGTCAGGTATGCTGCACCCTGAATACACAATATTTTTCCTCTTGCTCCCCCCCCCCCCCCCACCACCACCATCACACATACACACGCACATTCGCGCGGCTGGTGTAATTATTCAAGAGTGCAGAGTGCAGTCTTAACATTCTGAAGTTTGAATAGTGTGTGCCCTATAGTTTTAATCACATTGTTGTGATCTATGTAATGCACGTCATTCTCTTGAACATGCATAGTGGGATCAGTTCTCTGCATTTTGAGTCCAGAAATTGTGAAAAATGCCTTTTGGCATCAAACTGACACTTTTTAATTTATATACAGGACTTTTTGCAGTGACTTGTGCAGGTGAGAAAGATCTGTCACGTCAGCGGCTTGCATACACTTACAGTTTTCCCAGAAAACACTGAGCTTCCATTCAGCAGCAGTGGACGAAGGACTGAAGGACTTTTGTGATGGCAGTCTGTCCTGGAACCTCCGAATACTTCGCCGGATGCTGTTCTGCATGGTTGCAAGACACTGTACCTGCCAATCCGTCAGACAATAACTTCGCTTGAGAGTAAGAGACGTAAGCACTCAGCACAGAGTGTAATCATTCATGTACATGTAGCCAATGGATCAAGCAAACAGGAAGCAGTGGTGAACAGTTGGTTCCTGATCAGCTATGTCAGTTCCTCTGTTTGCCAGTCAACAGGATATAGTTTAGACATCACGGTTTTCAAGTAAACTGACCATACTTTCTTCTCTTCAAATTTCTGTTACTGGTAAATTACCTGAGGGCAGGAGGTGGGGGGGGGGGGGGGAATGGGGGGGGGGGGGGAGCGGTGGTGATGAACAAGTAATTTTTGTGTGTGTGTGTGCAAATTGTGGTAAAAAGGCAAAATTAAGTTTGTGCAACATGCAGTAGAAAGGCTAATTTTTTGTGCGAATTACAGTAAAAAGGCAAAAAAATTTCTGTAAATTGTGGTGAATAGGCACAAAAGTTTTTTTGTGGAAATTGTGGTAAATAGCCAAATAGTTTTTTTTTGTAAAAATTGCGGTGAAAAGGTTTTAAAAAAATTGTGTTAGTTGCGGTAAATAGGAAATTTTTTGGTGCAATTTGTGGTAAATAGGCAAATGAATAAGATAAATAGGCAATTTTGTGCAAAATGCAAAAAATAAGCCAAAAACAAAATTTGTGCAAATTGCGGTAAATAGGTAAAATTTGTTTTGTAGGTAAAATCATTTTTGTGAAAATTGCTGTAAATAGGCAAAATAATTTTTGTGCGAATTTTGGTAAATAGGTAAAATTTGGTTTTGTGCAAAATGCGGTGAATAGGCAAAATCATTTTTGGAAAAATTGCGGTAAATAGGCAAAAAAAAATTTGTGCAAATTGCAGTAAATGGACAAAATTTGGTTCATGCAAATTGTGGTAAAAGGGTAAATTTTTTGGTGCAAATTGCGGTAAATAGGCAAAATTAGTTTTTGTGCAAATTGCAGTAAAAAGGTAAAATCATTCTTGTGTGCAAATTGCTGTAAATAGGCAATTTTTCGTGCAAATTGTGGTAAATAGGCACAATTAGTTTTTGTGCAAATTGCGGTAAAAGGTAAATCATTTTTGTGCAAATTAATAATAATAATAATAATAATAAAATGGGTACTTAAAGGATACCCTCCCTCTCGCGGGAGCTCAGGGCGCCTTACACACACTCACTCACCCAGAAACATACATACATTTAACTACATGTAAAAACACATGATGTGCAGCATCATACACGGGCTGCCCCTGGCTCACACACACACACACATGACCAGCAAGATGATGATGTGGCAACAGTTATTGATTGAAGGCTGTGAAGAGGTGGGTTTTCAAATTTGTTTTGAAAGATAGTTTTGTGTCTGCATATCTGATCTAAACTGGGAGATCATTCCAACAAGTCGGACCCTGGTATGAATAACTATGCTGACCAAAGGTACTTTGTCTTGACACGAGGGACACAGAGTTTCCGAGTGTCAGCAGCAGAACAGAGTTGTCTAGATGGAGTGTAAAGCTGGAGCTGCGGTAAATAGTTTTTTTTTGTGCAGATTGCAGTAAATAAGCACAATTAGTTTTTTGGTGCAACTTGTGGTAAAAATGTAAAATCTTCTTTGGTGCAAATTGCAGTAAATAGGCAAAATTTGTTTTTGTGCAAATTGCGGTAAAAATGTAAAATCTTCTTTGGTGCAAATTGCAGTAAATAGGCAAAATTTGTTTTTGTACAAATTGCAGTAAAAAGGCACAATTAGCTTTTGTGCAAATTGCGGTAAAAATGTAAAATAATTTTTTGTGCAGATTTGTTTTGTGCAGATTGCAGTAAATAAGCACAATTAGTTTTTTGTGCAAATTGCGGTAAAAATGTAAAAAAAAAAGGTGCAAATTGTAGTAAATAGCAAAAAAAAATTGTACAAATTGCGGTAAATAGGCACAATTAGTTTTTGTGCAAATTGCGTTAAAAAGGTAAAATCATTTTTGTGTGCAAATTGCAGTAAATAGACATTTATTTTCTGCAAATTGCAGTGAATAGGCACAATTAGTTTTTGTGCAAATTGTGGTAAAAGGTAAATCATTTTTGTGCAAATTGAGGTAGAAAGGTAATTTTTTTGGTGCAGATTGCAGTAATTAAGCACAATTAGTTTTTTTGTGTGCAAATTGCAGTTAAAATGTAAAAAAGAAATTGTGCAAATTGCAGTAAATAGGCAAAATTTGTTTTTGTACACATTGCAGTAAATAGGCACAATTAGCTTTTGAGCAAATTGTGGTTTTAAAAAAAGTAAAATCATATTTTGTGCAGATTGCAGTAAATAAGCGCAATTAGTTTTTGTGCAAATTGTGGTAAATAGGCAAAATTAGTTTTTGTGCGAATTGCGGTAAAAAGGTACACTTTTTTTTTTTTTGAAAATTGCAGTAAATAGGCAACATTTATTTTTGTGGAATAAGCACACACACACACATGAACAAACATGGAAATGCTCTATCCAGTGATGACCAAACATAAAAGAACATTTCCCTACAAAACTTGCTGAGATCATGACATAACTCATACACGTAGCATGGATGGTAGGCGATTCAGTTTATTTTCCGTTTTTCTCATGGAGCTTCTTCTGGTTTGGGACATCAAACCAACGTGACCATTTGGTTTAACGTGTTGACGAAATCTGCTCTGTGAACAACAGCAACTGAATGGCTATATCAAGATATTATTAAACAATATAAGTTTGCTGTAAGTTTCTTCTTGGACATAAATGCGCGTGTGTTGTCACGGCCTTGCTTAGTACTCATCCACAGAAAAACTGGCAACAACAGCGCACGGCCAAACAAGACAAAACAGTCCATTGGCTATCCACTCAATAATGATGGTGACTAAAGTAAAGACGAGCAGCGTGTCGTCACAAGTCAGGCATGCAGCGTTTATGTCGTCATAAAGAAGTGAAGTCGTGTTCACGTGTTGTGACGTTGTCTCCATCGTCGTAGACTCCTCTGTCATGTTGACTGCCGCTGACTGCTGGCAAGTGTCGGTGGTCTGCTTGGCCCCTACGTAGAATGCGGTACCTGTTAAGAAAAAATAAGAATACTTGGTTACTACTTGCTTACTTACGTCGGGATATTTCACCTTTGACGCCGACCAACAAACAAGAAATATCTACTACATCAGCAAGAACAATCCAAACTCAACACAATCCAAAACTATCCAGCTGCTGTTGAATATATTTCTCATATGATTATCCTTGTATCATAAGGTTCATACAAACGCTTCGCGCACACGCACGTGGCGCGTTTAGCTAAGAAAGTTTACATCCCAAACATCTCCACTTCATCTTTCCGTTTCGCACTTGTGGACACAGGTCTGATGACCAACAAAAAAGAAAAGAAAAAAAAAAGGACGTGTAAATAAGGTGTACATTAAACAGATGTCCAATTACATCCTCTCACAGGCTGGTTCTGCGTCAACAGAAGGCGCAATGCGACGTGTAAAAAAGGTGTTTGCTGTCGTACCTGCACCCAGCCAGGCCAGCATAAACAAGATGGGCACGGCCACAATAATGCAGACGACCATTTTCCCCTCACAGTACACGCCACCACAACAACAGAGGTAGAGGGCGACGGGAATAAAGGCGCTCACTATCAGGTAGATGGGAAGCTTGGGCTCCACAGGACAGTCGTGCAAGTACAGGCCACCTGCACGGGATGGACAGTTCAAAAGAAATGGTGTATACGAATTCAAGACTGGAAAAGCAAATCTTTGTCTTGAAATCTCTCCCATAATCCAAAAGTACTGATTTTGTTGGTTAGAACACCATTCGATGTATACGTTTGCCCCCCCCCCCCCCCCCAAAAAAAATAAAATAAAATAAAATAAAAAAATAAAAATAAAATCTAAGTTGAAATGCTTTTTATTTCAATTACTTTTATGATGCAAGTATTGTAACTCGCTAGCACCATGTTATACCCTAGCCGTAACGTCATGGTCCCTAATGTGCAGAATCAAATTATTTGGGGGGAAAACTCATTACTTATCAGTCATAACTCGCGCGTCCTGACGCAAATACTGGTAAAAGGATGACACCATTCAGACATTCATGGGGAAAAAAATCTACGTCAGATTCTTTGCCGGTAAGCAGAGAATGTGATGTTCAATTTAAGCCTTGTAAGTTAAATTACTACTTAAAAGTGCCCTAGAGAGCGTCCAAGCACTTGAAAAACAACTGATCCTCAAGTTAATCATACAAAGATTATGCAGCAGACGATTTTTGCCTCTACCCGGCCTATAGTCAGTGTAGTTTTGGTTTGATGATTTCTGTACCTAGCCAAAGACGACATACCTATGACGAGTTTGGGAACAACCAGGCACCAGGCCAAAACATGGAACAAGAGAGGCATACAGCGCAGACCTGCACAAGCCAGACAAGTATTCATGTTGACTTGTTTCATATGCTGGTATGTGATGCGGTTAAACCAACAGTAAATGTGCAGTAGGCGTTAGACTTCCGGAAACTTTACATGCACGGTCAAAACGTCTGTATACAGATGTCTTCACAACGTACAATAATTATGTTTACCAAAACCGCTTAGAACACCCGACTCCGTATATAAACTTTTTCAAAAATTACAAGCATATTTTTCCCCAAACGCTCAAAACAACCGGATACAAACTTCTCCAACATTTACATGTATGTTTTTAATCAAAACTTCCATATATACACGTAGTTAAGCATACGGCTGTGCACGCACACGCGTGCACTACATTCTGCACATCTACCCACGTACCGAACCAATGGACGATCTGTGTACAGATAGCATCACACCTGTCCTCGTCAGACACGCGCGGCTCCATGTTGATCTTTGGCAGGAAGTCTTCCAGCTCATCTTGCAGGCAGGTCCTGATGGTCACGCAACACGGCATGGTGTTCTACTGATTCTTCTCTGTGGTTTGTCAGCAAGACATCGTGATCTGGAGGCTGGCGGATCTGGAACATTTCATCAAAAACAATGTCAAACACGGGTATAATATGTGCATTTAAAGGCAAAAAGTCTACAGCAAAGTCTTTGCTAATACTGGTAGCTGCTTGATCTTTGTTTTTAAATCTGCGTGTTTGCTCTCAGGACAGTCATATTCTTTTATCTTCCACAACGGTGTAACCGATCAAATAGTCAGTTTACACTTCTTTTTTTGCGAACCTTTGAAGCCTTGCCGTTTTTATTTCCACAAAGACTGTTTGTCGTTCTAAGCAAACAACAATAAACTGATTACCAGCTAATCTCAATGACTGTGTGTGTTCAATAACCATGCATGCCGCCAAGCATTATGAGCAGTCCCGAACAGTGTGACGTGGTCTGTCTCCTGTGCGTTTCTTGTCCCACTAACTGCGCAAAACCTACCGGTGTCATGGTTGGTAGAACGACAAACAGCCTTTGTGGAAATAAAAACGGCAAGGCTTCAAAGGTTCGCGTAGAACACCATGCCGTGTTGCGTGACCATCAGGACCTGTGTGTGTGTGTGTGTGTGTGTGTGTGACCGTGACGGTGAGAGAAAGGGAGAGACTGTGATGCCGCTGGGAATTCAACCGGACTAAACTCGGTGATTTGACAGCGAACCGGCAACGCCGGGATGTCAGTGTACGTCGTTTGGACACTATGATGTTATCCGTCAGGCAAATTTAGGTAAAGCCGCACAATCTTGATTGCTGAAAGAGGGTTGAGTGTTTATGGCTTAGAGTTAGACGGAGTACAGTTTGCTTTGGTCACGATCTGTCGTGTTACACCGGGTCAGTGTATGCGGTTAGTGTGAAGGAAAGTTTATGGAAGGAAGAGAGATCTTCCTACCACGGATCCCATCCGTGCATGGTGTGTTCCGCTGTATGACACTTCAACAGGAAGCGGCTCTCCTACCACTGTAAATGCACTGTGTACTCAGCAACAATGTGTAGATGTCAATTTTTTAAGTACATGTAGCACTTTAGACACTGAACAGGTAATCAGCGTCCACTGAGTATCCTGTAGTCCTTTGTCTTCCTCATCATTAGTCTGGTATTCACAAACTGGGTTTTGGTTTTCCTTTCTTTCTTTGTGTTGGGTGGTTTCGCTTTTTTTCCCCCTTGGTTTGTTTTTTGAATGCCAATACCGACTAGCATTTAAAAAATTCAACGGAGTTAAACAAAAAATCCCTGGGACAGGCTACCTCCAATCCGGTAGTGGGGCGACCATCCCCAACCCAGCGGGTCCCCGGGTGGCGGATAGGGGGATGGCCCTTAGATATAAGGGTTAACTGCGAAATAAGTCAGGCTTGCCCGGTCGAATAAGCAGTCCTGGACCAACTGGCTCTAGCCTTGAGGGTGGGACCCCTGGTTAAACAATCCCCCCTGTGCTCTCAGGGTAGGACGTATGGGCCAAGAGATAAGGGTGGGGTAACCCTGAAAGAAACCCAGGAGGCTGAAGTCGGCAGCACTGAGCGAAAAGCGCCTCCTAACAGATCACGGTGCTACGCAACACGCTACATGATCACACTGGCAAATCGAGAAGACCGATGTGGCGCTCGCCCTGTGAAGTCCCGCCAGGCAGGTGCAGCGCCGGGCTCCGCGCCTCAAAGGAGCCCACCCCCAGCGACTGGCGGTCCCTCCAGACCGTTCTGTGGAGCCAGGGGACGGCGAGGAAGGGCTACTGGCCACAAATCGCAGCAGCACAAGCCGCTAACGGTCATGCACTGGAACGCAGAAGGCGTCTCCAACAAGAAGACGACCCTCCTACCTTCTATTCTCGACGATGGCACAACACCACCACTCCGGATCTGGCCTTCTGCACAGAAGATATCCACAGGGGTACCAGCAGAGAGATCGGAGAGCAACTCGGTGGAAGCGACCACAAGCCCATCTACCTGAATATCAGTGCCGAGACAGTCGCTACAGACCATCCCAACCCACGTTGGAACTACAAGAAAGCCAACTGGGGGACGTTTGCTCACCGGACGAACGCTCTTACCAAGGATATCCAGGTCCATGGAAGAGACGTGAACAACGTGGTGAAGGAGTTCAACAGCAGCCTGCTACAAGCCGCCAAGGAGTGCATTCCAAGAGGAGCAAGAAAGGACTACAAGCCCTACTGGTCAGACCAGCTGCAAACCCTCCAGGACGACCTAAACGAGGCGAGAACCAGAGCTGAGGAGCAGCCATCACAGGAGAACCATGAAAGACTCCAACAGGCCAAGGCAAAGTTCCTACGAACCAAGCTAGAAGCCACGCGAAGAAGCTGGCGGGAGAAGACCGCCGCTCTCAACATGGAGAAGGACGGGACAAAGCTGTGGAAGTTAACTAAGCAGCTGAATGACGAAGACAGCAGAGGACAGAAGATAACACTGGAAGAGGATGGTCAACTGCTGACAGGGAAACAGACTGCTGACCACTTCGCCAGAGCCTACGAGAAGGAAAGCGACATCCAAGTGTCATCCCTCAAGCTACGTAAGGCGCGAAGGGAGCAGAGAGATAGAGCCACTCAGCTCACACCACATGACCCCATGAAGATTCCCATCACCCTCCAGGAGCTGCGCGCAGCACTCAGACGCTTGAAGAAGAAGAAGTCACCTGGGCCGGACAACATCTCAAACGAGATGCTACTCCATCTAGGAAACACTGCAACTCTCAAGCTTCTGGACATCTTCAATCTCAGTTGGGAGGAGGGCAGGGTGCCACAGATATGGAGGGAAGCCATCATGATCCCTGTCTACAAGAAAGGGAAAGACAGGAAGAAAGCCTCCAGCTACCGCCCTATCAGCCTTACCAGCTGTGTTGTGAAGACGATGGAGAGGACAGTAAACTCGAGACTCATGTGGCACCTGGAAATGGAACACATCCTGTCCGAAGAGCAAGCAGGCTTCAGGCAGTTCCGATGCACCGAAGACCAGGCAACCTACCTCTCCCAGGAAATCGAGGACGCCTTCCAAGATCAGAAAGTCCTCTTTGCCACCTGGATAGACCTGCAGAAAGCGTTTGACAAGGTCTGGACAGACGGGCTACTTGTCAAGCTCCAAAGAAGCGGGATCGCCAGCAAGATGCTACGATGGGTCACCTCCTACCTTGACAATCGTAGAGCAAGAGTTCTTGTTGACAACCAGAAGAGCAGGAAGTTCCTGACACGCCATGGTGTTCCTCAAGGGGGGGGGGGGGGGTGGTCTCACCGACACTTTTCCTCATCTTCATTGATGACCTGCTGGCAGAACTACCAAAAGGCATCAAGGCAGCTCTGTACGCCGATGACCTGGTCATGTGGTGCGTGGAGGAACATGCGACAACAGCCGCATACAGGATGCAGCAGGCAGCAGACAAGCTAGCAGCATGGGCCGATACCTGGTGCGTCAGCATCAACAAGGAAAAGTCGTCAACCACCCTCTTCACCCTGTCCCCCAAGCAGAAGGCAGGCAGCATCAGGATTGGAGACACAAGCTTGAAGACTGACAACGAACCAACCTACCTGGGCGTGACGTTCGACAAACGGCAAACCTGGAAGCCTCACACCCAGAAAGCAGAGGCCAAAGCGAAGCGCAAGCTGGCCATCCTACGCAAGCTAGCTGGCACATCATGGGGGGCTAATGAAAGGATCCTCAAGTCCGTCTACGTGGGAGCTGTCCGGCCCCTATTGGAGTATGGCTGCACCGCCTGGTCCACAACAGCCAAGACAAACCAGCAAGCCCTCGACAGAGTGCAGAACCAGGCGCTGAGGCTGATCACCGGAGCGATGCGGACTACTCCAATTCAGGCCATGGAGAGAACCACTGGTATCCAGCCTCTCGATGAACGTCGCAAAACCAAGATTCTGCTTCAAGCAGAGAAGTTTCGCTGTCAGGACAAGCATCCCATGAAGCAGAGAGTGGAGGGGCTGACCAAAAACCGCCTCAAGCGAAGCAGCTTTGTCCACCAATCCAAGAAGCTTGCCCGAGCCTACACCAGTCACCTCCCAACCAAGACTTTGGCCCCGACACTACACCGGTCTAAGCCCTGGGAATCTAACGACAACCTGAAGCTCACCATCAGTACATCAGTCCCTCATGTCACCTCAGGAGACACCCAAAGCGAGTCGGTCAAGTGCGCCCTCACCAAAGCACTGATAGACGAGAAGTACCCTGGGGAGGCATGGGTCCAGGTGTACACCGACGGATCGGCCACACAAGCCGTGTCCAATGGAGGAGCCGGAGTGTTTATCCGCTACCCAGATGGTCAGACTGAGTCGGTGGCCGTCCCAACCGGAAAGCACTGCAGCAACTACAGTGCAGAAGTGAAGGCACTCCAGGCAGCAGCCTCTGTCATCCAGACGGCAGGCAGCGAGTACCACCAGTTCGTGTTCTTGACAGACGCCCGCTCCGTCCTGGAAGCACTGTCTAACAACAAGGAACAGGAACTGATGGACACCCTGCTGGCAGTCAGTGCAGGCAGAAGGGTGGTGCTACAGTGGGTGCCTGCACACTGCGGAGTCCCTGGAAACGAAGCTGCCGACCAGCTAGCCAAGAAGGGGGCCAGCGAGAGCCAACCAAACACGGACTTGACGTACGGGGAAAAACGTACCCTCATCAAGTCAGCCCGCAAACCAGTAACACCGAAGGATGACTACCACTGCCTCACCAGACAAGAGCAAGTCATCCTTCTACGGCTCAGAACCGGACACAACCGCCTCAATGCACATATGCACCGGAAGCTCGGACTGGCCCCCAATGCAGAGTGCAGTTGCGGCACCGGTGACCAAACGACAGAGCATGTCCTCCAGCAGTGCCCCAAGCTCCAGGAGCTGCGTACAGCAGTGTGGCCAGAAGAGACTCCAGTACACTCCAAGCTGTACAGTAGCCGGCAGGATCTTCAGAAAACGGCCCACTTCATCGAGACAACCGGCCTGCCAATGTGACCCCAGCGACCGCAAAGAAGAAGAAGAAGAAACAAAAAATCCTGGCGTTTATCAGACAATAGAGTTATACTGAACTGAAAAATAAGATTGCAATTCGTGTAAAAAAAAAAAAAAAAAACAAGTGGTAAATTACCAACCACATAATTTATTCGAAGCATGTAGTTCATGCGACCACCTTCCTCGTCCCATAAAACCCGTTGGGCGCACGCACAAATGAATGTAGGAATGTCTGCTGAAGGGCCAGAGACTGAGGAAGTCGAAGTTCCAAATCTGACGCAACACTATGATCTGAACGGCAGAGCCGCCACTGGCCTCAGCCGACAGCAGATCAAAGAGCAACCGGCGCGAGTATCACACGCATGGGGCGTTGACCGCCACACCGGACTCCGGGTATTGTAAGTGGTGCAGGCACTCCAGGTATTGTAAGTGGTGCAGGCACTCTTGCAATACCCGGACTGACAGTGGTCCGATAGTCAACTTCAAATGCGCGCGGTACTCGTCCGCTGCTGTTTTCTTCCCCCCGCCCCAGATCTACGATCTACTGAGGCCTTTGTGTGGTCAGCAAAACACTAAGTGGCTTTCCAACGACTTCAATATTGACCCCGTGCTTGCCGTCAGGGTCGTTGATGACTCTGGTTATGCCAGTCGCGGTCATGTCTCGGGAACCGCTCCGGTAGCTGAACCGCTTCAAAGCAGATACATTTACGACCCATTCCTCGCTACTCACTTTCTTTCTTTTCCCCTCTGAGCCAGCATCGTCAAACGATAATAAATTGGTAAAACAGATGACTGTGGCTGTCAGATGAAGAAGACGAGAGATAAAGAATTTTGTTCTCCACGTGAGATCAACACGGCAATAACCACTTCACTGCAGTACTGTACAACAAGATGGCCACCAGCCCAATATGTTGTTTCCATTCAATGACCTGCTGCAGTCACAGTCGTAGTCGTTGTGTCATGTATGCAGCCCGCGCGCACACGCCGGAACGCAAGCTCTCTGACATCAAGCATGCTGACATAAAGAAAGTACTGAAAACCCTTATCGTGCCTCTATGCACTTGCAAAAACCCAAACACATGAGGTCGTGTGAGCTCGCCTAGCTGGTTGACGTCACAACTTGTTGGCGTATGCGAGGTTCTACATGGGTGAATGAATTCTTGTAATAAAGTCGTTCCCCTTTGACAGAGTTACTTCCCGCAGACCTGACTGACAGACGATTGCTTACTGGTATCGGAGAAGAGACCCTCTCTCTCTCTCTCTCGCCTTAGACGCGCGCTTGCGCGCGCACGCACACACCCCCCCTCCCCCTACACACACACACACACACACACACACACATTATGCAAAGACCTTGGAATCAGAAAGACGCGTCACTCCTGCCCTCGTAAGATTAGACTCCAGAGTGCAGTCCCTTTTCGGCGGGGCGTGAAAATGTGACTGCTTACACCCAGCGCCATTTTTAAAAATGGCGAATTTTTTTTTTAGAAAAGCAGAGACTTGTGTGTCATATGATTCGATTTGAAACGAAGTCTTGAATATCCGACCACTTTTCGTTTGGGCAAAATCTTTGCCAGCGGACAATTATTGTTGCGCTTTCATGGCACTGTTTACGTGGTAGACTGATCCAACAGGATGTGAGTAAACGGCAAGGGGGTTGCACTCTGACAGGCAAGGGTGTTGCACTCTACAGGCAAGTATTATTGCACGGTGCAGACGATCACGTACCTGCCTTGTGGTGGAATAAGAGACGATTACAAAAGCATACACACCCGTGCTCTAGGACTGAATGTAATAATAGATCTGTCCATTCAGACAGAGACAGGTTATGTATGTCTCTGATTCAGAAACACGCCTACTTTCACTCTGAAGACAGCCTGCTAATCACTTGCGCCACTGAGGATCCCTCTGGGTTCAAAGCTGGTCAAGGATGACATAGTGCGCGACCTTGTGTTTGAGAGCACCGAGACAATTTAGGCCCGTCACGGTAGCGCAGTGAGCGCCATTTCCCCACTGTGCACAGAGGTACTTTCCACTGAAAGACTCTGTGCTCCAGAGAGTGTCGTAAGAGAGACATATAGCGGGACAACGCGAAGAGTTGTCTGCCCGCATTAGCGCGCATCCTAGATCTGGCCCCTATAGTGACAGCATGGCGGAAAGTGGAAAGCGATCACAAAAGCATGCAATTGTGTTCTGCGCCGAATTGTTCAAATAACAGACAAATATAAACGGGGAAATACTTCTTTTGGTATTCCTGTTGAAAAACAAACATTTTTTTTTTCGCTTTCTTGTCCAAAAAAAGAAAAAAAAAAAAAAAGACCTCAAGTGGTACGTGTGCATGCAGTGTAAACTAACAGTAAACACACGCGGCTGACGCAGATACAGCGTAATTTTTTTCCCTGACAACTTTACAAATCACGGTGACTTAAATTGTGCTAGCGTCTACCTGCATCTAAATTCAGAACACACACACACACACACACACACACACACACACACAGAGAACAAAATCATCCGGCTGAACTTCGTTCTAACCATTGTAAAACCATATCACAACATAGAATCTGCTGGATCGTCGGTCGCAGATATGATTAATGCTGAGTTAGCAGGAAGTATTCAGCGGATGCGTCCATCTTTGGATCTCTCGCACATTCGATCTTTCTGTGTTCCGTACTAGTTTTACTTGAACACATCGAACGAAATGCACTGCGTAGCCTACGTACAGCAGTGAAAGCCAAACTAGATCTTTCTTTCGTCCTCCGGAACTTTGAGAGTACTTATGTTTTCCATAGGCCTAAAACACATGCGAAATATATGGGGGGAGACCACCTGGCAGTCGCTGACATCTTCGTTTTTGTTTATTTTCTTAAAATGTTTTACGGCGGCTAGTGTAGGGTTGGGTCAAACAACTGCGTAGATCTGCGGGATGCGCGCTAATGCGCGCAGACAACTCTTACGCGTTGTCCCTCAAAGGGAGGTAAGTGAACTATCTTTATGTTTCCAAGATCTTTGCATTATGCTTCTGAGTGTGAGTCAGTGGCAAAAACGAAACCCACTGAAATTCCCGCTTTCCACATGTCAAGTTGTAGAGACTCTTGCGAAAAGATACTGCATTTCGATGCAAAATAATTTCTAGACCATCCCAGAACATGCTGGTGCAGTAACGTCAGTAGATTACGTCACCTTGGAGAGATTTCGAGCCTTCCAGTAAGTTGAGGAATGTTCTAGATCTGACGTAAGCAGCCCCCCTGCACAGCGTTCTGGATTCTTCTTCTTTCATGAATTTGTTCTCCGCGCATATTCTGTTCATAAAGTATTGGAGTTGTAGTCTGTTGTATCCCGTATCATCTCTGCGAGTGCACGATGATGGCGACATAGCATAAGTAAAATACAACACCACGTCTCCAAACAGAGGAATTCCGAAAGAAAGTGGCGAGACACCCCCAAGAAAAAACAGCATCACGTCAATCAAACATGACGCACTTACTTTACGTCAGTGCGCGTGCGTCTCTTCTTCGATGTTTGTGAGGCGTGTGGCTTGCAGAGGAAATGTGCTGTGAGTACAAATTTTCGAGTCAACTGACGATAACGGCTGCAGTGAATTTTTCTAATTTTTTTGTATATTTTTTATGGCACCCCAGGCTCATTATCTATGTATAGTAGGAGCGATTTTGAGATCTAAAGTGTGTTCACCAGCACTTTCATCAGGTACGGCTTACGCCAAAAGTATAAAAGCGACAACCTCCAAACTTCACTTAGTTGAGAGTCCGTATTCATGCTATCTATGTCCAAAAAATGGAGTGGTTTAGGTAAATATTACGCCTTTAAACGCCAGAAAGCCACTTATTCTGAAAAGGGCGATAACTCGCAAATCATGTGTGCAATTGTACCTGGATCGGGCCTTCTATTCAACAATCTTGATTCATTTAGAAACCCCAAATTTGAAATCGATCGGTTCAGTATTTTCGGAGAAATAGGCATCTGAACTGGGTTCACATGCAATGTCAACTCAGGCTCGGTTTACATGAAAACTATAAGAGCGACCATTTTCTAGTAGTGAGTCAATTCAGAGTCCGTATTCAAGCTATCTACTGCCAAAAAATTGAGTGATTTAAATAAATATTACGCCTGTACACGAAAGACAACCAACTTGTCTCAAAAGGGCGATAACTCCCAAATCACTTAAGCAATCATCACACGCTTGAATCGTCTAATGTAACATTTTGATAAATTTGGATACCCCAAATTTGAAGCCATTCGGTTGAGTATTTTCGAAGAAACGGGCCTGGACACAATTCACACACGCACACACACACGCACATCCGCACAGACGGCACTCAGTGAGGAGAAGAAGCGCGTTCGGAACAGCATACATGCCAGCATCGATGACGCAGGTTTTCTTACGTCATTGTCAGAGTTACACTTGCATAATCGTCTCTGCGGGAGATCGGCAGTGACGTGCGTTTGTACCACAGATGCTTGCCTATGAACGTGGAAATTTTAGCCCGTCCTATTATGTTGTTTCCATTACTATGGAAACAACATAAAAACGCCAGACAAAGACAGCATGCGTCATACAGTGTAGTACATACTGTGCGCACAGTATATTTCAGCTGGGTTGCTTTTCATCAAAAGTACAACAGACCATGGGCAAAGACCTGGCTACACACAGCATCTACCACAGGTAAAAACTGATGAAGCAAACGAAAACAACAACAAAAACAAGCAATTCAGTCAAAGAATTGTATTTCATGATATATCAAACAACGTCAAGAACAATGACATTCTGCTGACAATCCATAGAAAAAAAAGAGACTATTTACCACAGAGCACTTGCAGACATACATGTTCATGTTGGCAGTCAGCAGAGAATACAGACGAAACAACAAAAGATGCCATACCCGATATCCCCAGTACATGTACATTAACAAGGAACGTGTCTCGTAACAGTCAATGTTAAGCAGTTCGTTTGAAGTATTGCTCCAGAGAATCACACTGCATACACTTACATCAGCACACATACTCAGATCTGCAGTACATCCTTTTTGATAACAGAACAACAGTTATGGACACTTGGTTATCCACAGCATAGAATGTTTAGGAAGATGTTAGGTGTATTATATACCAATTATACCAGTACTGTACAACATGCTGACATCCCAGCTCTGATCTTAACACGGTCTTGTCCGTGCTAAATCTTACGCATGTACATTTTACTGTGGAAATGTTTGTGCAACAGCCTTGTTGACTAAGCATTTTTTTTTAATGCAAAACCTTATAACTCAGCCACCATGAGAGTCAATGTTTTTAAACAAAATAGCATGAAAATATGATTTAGTGACAGAGATGAATGTTTAAAAATGCAAGCACTTGACTTGGCATAAATCTGACTACCAGTGAGAGTGTTTCACAATGAACACTTTCCGAAAAGCTCAGAATAGCATCCCACACCTCATAGTCAAACACTTCCCCTAAAAAAAAAGCCCAAAGCAAATTTAAAAGGCTTATTCACACCCTGAGTGGTGCGTTCACCAATACACAGACAGTTCCTCTTCCAAACTATCATGCAGCCACAGGCAACTGGACAAACACATGTACTACAAGTATATCGCTCATCACTGTTCTGAGGTTTGCGCAGATTTACCCTCACAGCACAAGAAACGCCTTAGTTACAATATATGTACATGTACACAAGAGTACACCAAAAGTATGTACACCTACAGCCATACAGTATTCTACAACGTAGTTCAAACAGAAATACAATGCCACACATGATCCTAGTGACTTATGCTCCTGAAGTCGCTGAGTCAATGTCCATAAAATACATTGTCAATTATATGAAACAAAGACATAATGCTTCCGTTCAGAAACAGCACACAGGTATACCTACATGGAGAGATTAACTCTTACCAGTTCGCTGCTTTTTGATGAGTGCATGAGCCAAAATTGGTAGGTTCTAAAGGGGCACCATGAAATCACCAATAATCATTGTATGTGCACATAATTATACACCAAATGAAAGGAAACTGAATTCTCTACCTAATTATGCCCATTAACACACAGCTGATTCACAAATATTATAGTTATTTGAAATCATAATTCTTTATTTGTGTAATCAGACACTCCGACATTTCAAATACTTGGTTTTGCTTATGAACAAAAGTTTTTTCTTATTTCATTCTCATGTCTGTTTATAGACTGTGAGAAAACTACATTCAATTCTGCTTCATAAGAGCTATAGTTTGTGTAATTCCACCCACTGTAACTGGATTTATTTAGAATAATAAACACGGCGGCCATGATGTAAACAAAAACACAACTGCTTGACTACGCGCTATGTGCGGCAGCATGCACAGAATAAAAGTCATCTGTGAATAAAAAATGTATCCTAAATACATTTATGGATCAGCAAATTTACTAAGCCTCGTAAATACGGCAAAACGAAAGGATACTTGAAGTGATGATAGGCACGCTACGTGAGATCGAACGATTTGGTGGAATGTTCTCCCTATCTGAACTGCCGGAGCCTCGATCCTGTTCAGAATCATCATCCTCGGAATAAAACTCCTCACTTTCAGTATCGGATGACTCGGCTGAACTCATGTTGACGTAAAAATCAACAAAAATCAAAAGACAGTCGCTCAGAAATCGCACGTGGGCACACAACAATGGTGTCCGACAGCGAGGTTTTCTCAGAAAACACTACCGAAAATTTCCGAGCGTGCTGTTCAGTGAAACATTTTTATTTTTCAAAATTAACACAACAAACACTTCTATTATTATGTTAGAAGCCCGTACAATGTATTCAAACAAAATAATAATCAGGTTTCTTTGAGTGACAGCTCTAGGAAAATCCCCAGTGGCTCATCGTAATTTAAATTACGATGGTCAAGGGAGCGAACTGGTAAGAGTTAATTCTGAAACAAGATGGACAAAAGCCTTTACAGTTCTTCTATGACCTTGACCTCAGGTAAAGGTCACTGAAAGAGCAGACCCAAAATGCCTTAAACAATGATCACTTTACCAAGTTCAGTATTTCAGCGTTTTGTGCTTCTTTGTTGAGAAGATGCAAGAAATCTATCCCAACAAAAGATCATTTCTGGAATTTCCATCGTGACCTTGTGAATTTTGTTACTCAAGAAAGCATGTGCAGAGAGGTTTGTTTCTCACCACCATTCTGCCTAATTTGATGCTGCTTGTGTTTAAAGACAGGTGACTGGAACATGGACACGTGCACACAGTGCTTGTTTATAAACATTGAACCAACTCGTAGAACTGCCTCTGTGTATTCAACATGTCTACACATCAATACAGAATAAATGTACAGCCAGCTGCATGAAAACTACAGTCTATTATGTTAATAATTACATGTACATTCAAAAAACAACCAGTACATACAGTAACTCACATTGCCTGCACCATAACAACATGAACGCCTCTCCAACATTATCAAAATGAACAGGGAAATGGTGTAAAACTCAAGACTTGTGGGGAATGCCTTTACAAAACACACACACGTTGCGAGACGGAGACACACCTTATCGAAATACATACAACAAACATTCACAAACACATTCCAATATAACAGTCCAACTGCAAGAGTAGGTTAACAGTTTATGATCTTTTCATCCCAGCAATGTCACTCATTCCTCAGAAATCATATCCTCAGTACGTTGACTTTAACTTCCCTGTGCCCAAAAAGAACTGACATATCCTGTCCACAAAGTATGCCAATAAGATGTCTGCAGACACCACCAGTAGTACTGTGTTGCGATACTGCAATAGAAAACAACAATAGCTTATTGGCAGTTTATACACCTGTCTATTTATACAACTTACACATAACAGCGGAAGGGATGGAACTATGGACGTTATGCTAGGAACCAGAACCCTGTTCCTAAATATATGTTTAAACTATATCTGACTAACACTGTATATATGTGGTGAGACTGAAAATAGGCAACTGGTGTACCAGTACCTTAATATCCTCTCTGCACCATCCGTGGTTGTTGTCACTAGACCACACAGACCACAGCTGGTTCAAAGCATTTTCAGTCTTGTGTGAGTGATGCTAACTGACACTGACTGTAAGACAAGGAGAAGAAACTCCGTCACAGTACCTCCGTGATGCTAAGGTTGGTCTTAAAGGATTTTAGGATCACAGTAGTTTCTGATCACTAATGAGCACTACTCCAATTAGCAGCTTGAAATGCCACCAGCATGTAATGTACCCACCTCTGTTGGGAGGTGAACCAGCTCAAACTGCTGAGAGACGTCTGGAATGAGACCACTGGCTAGTGTGATGATGCCACCACAGGAAAACATCAGGCTGTACAGCAACGGCTTATTGTCACGCAGACTCTCCATGAATGGTTCACCCTATAACAACATGGAACCAATGGCATAAATGATAAATACAGATATCAGGACATTTTGGTCATTGGATGGCCAGCTGCTCTGGTAGCTAGTGTGATGAGTGAAGTGTCTGTGACTATGACCCCAAGCCCAGGCTTTGTGCTTGCTCCCACTGCTTCCCATTCCCTCTGGTTGTGCAAACTGGATCTCTATGTGTAACTTGTCCATCACGGTGAAGGATGAAATGTAGCCCACCTGTCATATTGTCTGGATCAAATGTATTCACACAGACTGTTCAGCGAGGGTATGTGTACTTATCTGTTCACCCCATAACCTGTCCATTAGGGCCATTTTCAATCTCTGGTGAGAACCCAAACTAACCACCACCAACCACCTTGGACTCTTATTATCGTATACCAGGGGATGTGGTATTAACTAAGTGGATGAGTGCATGTTCTGGGGGAGGATGGGGAGAATATCTTGACCACTGTGATGGTGACTTAAACTGCAGGCAAAATGGAAGAAATCAGCAAAAAGTGACCCTGATGGAACTTCGACCCTTGTGTACCATGGCTGAGGAGGGGAGGGATGCGGGATGTTACAGATTCTGGTGATTTATGAGAACATCTAACAAATGTAGAAGAAAGTACTGTTAGAAGAAAACAACAACAAAAAACCCCAGCCCTACAATTATCAATTGTCACTTTTTAAATGCTTAAATGCCTCACCTTGTAATTGACAGCAAATGTTGAGACTTGGAGTGACATAGAGATGATATAGACAGTGGTGTTCAGGATGTTGGGCTCAAATTCCTTTTCCAAGTTGACAAATTCCTCATCAGACCTAAAAGAAGTATAATGCATTACTTTTTAACTTCTCTGCAAACAATCAACAAACACAAACAAAAGTAAGTCAATGTAAAGTGAAAATATCCAAAACTTTTCAGCATTTGGTCAACTCTCCATCTCCTGAATCAATAATCTGCCATGGACAGTATCAATAATTTATTGGTGACAGCCAAAAACTTTCTCACACTCTGATGACCCTCAATTTTAAAGAGGAGGAAGAAAGCTGAGATTTCTTCAAAACAGCTGGCCAGCACCAGATGTAGTAACATCACAGCGGTGACAAATTCTCACAGTGGTAAAATTAATGGACATATTTGTGGTTTCAAAGTCATAATCTCACTGAAATTCAAATATTTTTTAGCTGTCAAGTGTAACACCATTATGTGTCACTGAACTGACACACACACACACACACACACACACACACACACACATATATATATAATAAAATAAGAACAAAGGCGTCGATAAAGCCGAAAACATGTGCTCAATCAGGTCAATTTGAAAGTAGGGGAAGTAAGTAAAGCTGAGAGCGCTCCCTAGATCTAGGAGGTGTGTGCTTTGTATGCCATTGGCTGATTGGACAAGTCCGCCTTGCCCTATATTGGCTACAAGCCACATTGGAGGGGGGGGGGGGGGGGGACGGAACCTATCATCCTACCGCTGAAGCGTCTAACAGATCTAAGGGTATCTCACCGTTCATAGGGCCCCCATTCCCCTCCCACCGGGAGGAAAATGGTCGGTACAACCAAGGCCATATGAATTGGTGATTTTAGCCACTCACGACCATAATACTCTCGTTCACCAAAAACACTATCAGGAAAGTTTGGTTCACAGTAGCAGAATGCAAAATGACATAAAAATCATTCAAGAAAAAAATCTAAGATGCGTTTGATACAATAAGATGTTATGAAGTAAAGCTGACAGAGTGACTAGTGCTCACTTGGGTGACAGAGCCTTGGCCTCCCTGACAAGGAACATGAGGCTGGAGAAATGGACGGCAAACTGCAACATGACAGTCAGGATGGTGTACACGTTGAAAATGTTGGGCAGAGGACGCTCTTTGGACAGTGTTTTCAGGGGCTGCAACACACAACACATAAAACACTTACCAGTAGAGAGTCAAGTATAAGGTGGGTTTCCGGTACCAATAATGCATGGTTTGAAGGTGTAAAACTCACGTCAGAGGGAAAGTCACACAAATGTCAGTGTTTCCAAACTGGTACCACACAGCTTGAAAGTGGAAAAGTGTAAAGACACAGATGCTGGTACTATCAGTGTTAGTCAGTGAATCATTCATACCTAAAATTAAGGTAGAGGTGGGCAGTTTCAGATTAAACATGTTAGAACAGGTGATTTGGGGCGGACATGGAACCTGAAGGCATCTATGCTAATTGTTAATACTTGAAGAACAAAGCAGGGTGACACAAACAAGCATCCTGTGTCTTAATAAAGGACCAATTTACAGTGAATGCAAACAGTAGCAGTTAAACACTGCAATACTGCTGGTTCAAACTTGCAGTTCTACATACTGGCAACCTGTTGAAACTCAACTTTCAGTTCTACAAACTGGCAACCTGATTTAACTGTCATCAGAGTGTTACCTTGGAGCGAGATATGAAGAGAAAGCAGCCAGCAAGCAGCAGTCCCTGCATGGTGGCCTGTCCATCAGAGAACTTGATGCCGTCCAGATACAGGACACTCTGACTGTAGGCCAGGATAAGAGCATTGAGAGCCAGAATCTTGAACATTTGAAGTGTGGTCACCAGCGTACAGCGGCCTTGTTTGATGATATTACACACTGAAACACATCAAATGTATACAAAGATTAACACATAGTGACATGCTGCACATGGGGATTCCCCATTCTCCTTTCTGTCTGCAAGCACATCATTCTTCTCATGCTGTTAGTTTGCTAATGAAATGGCATTTTCACTCAAGCTTGCTTTCTTTCCTCAACATTTAGTCTGTAGTGCTTATGCAACAGACAATGTGTTTACTTAGCTTCCAGTCTTCCACTGGGCTTACTTGGTGGCTGGACAGAAGGAAATACATCTTCAACTGCTCTGACACAATTTTTACTCATCTCCGACTACTGGCTGAGTGCATTTTTGCATCCCTCTAGGATGAGTTAGGGAACAGAAGCAATGGAGTCACTCATCGCATGTACATGTAAAGACAATAAACAGATACTAGTACTACTGACCACTCATGACAGTGGACAACTTGGAGGTAAAGGGTGAGGCCACGCTAGCGTCCCCCAGTCGTATCACTTGTGCCTTTTCTTCCTCCTCCATCTCTTTCAGTAGTGCTGCCAGCTTCTTCTACAAAACACAGTCAGGCACAGCTTTCACTGCACTGTCAACAATTCTGACACAAAAATCAATGAACCAGCCAAAATGTGCAGAATGAGAACACAGTGTGTGTATATAGAAAGACAATGTGAGCATGTGTCTACCTGTATAGGTGTGTTGGCGGGCATGTGTGCGTGTGTGTGCATGCGGGTATTTTTGTGTGTGTGTGCACATGTGAGCATGTCATGTGCATCATGTGTGTTTGAATAAAGCTTACCTGGTGAGGATTCATGTTATCTCCCCTGGTGATAGCTCGTTGTTTGGCGGCTCTTCCAGCAGGTTTCCCACGTTGAGAAAGTGGTGAAATTTTGTCATTGGATGTAGAACCCTCTGGATCAACACTAGACCCTGGCTGAAATAAGCAAACACAGGAGATATGGTCAGTATCTGACATCACATAAATACAATTTTGCGGTTACAAGTTCAGAATCACAACACACAATTACAATCCAATGAAAACCCACCTCATCTCTCCTGGATTTCTTTTTGTCTGGCATCCTCTCTGGAGCATTGGCCAACAATGCTACTCCTGAAATCAAAGCAAAAATGTGAGACATAAAAATAAGCTTTTCCTACTTGTAGCTTAGGACTGTGTTGAAGTACCACTGCATAATCACAAAGGAATGGGTCTTTATTATCAACTAAAAAGATACACAACATGCAGTGTAAATCACTAAGGGTTTTACACAATTTCAAAAACTAACTTAGCTTGTTTTCACTCCAATCTGTATAAAGTACTATCAAAATCACTTACTTAAAAATGAAACTCATAAAAACACAACTTGTGTGTAGTAAACACTGCACACATACATGATTTACAATACTTACTCTACTCTAAAGGAATGTTTTATATAGTACTAGTCATTACAAAGTCAGACTGTCAGGTTACATACCAACATCTGCATGTTTGAGGGCTCCCACATCATTAGTACCATCTCCACACATCAGTGTGACGTAACCCATGGACTTCAGCATTGTAATGATCAGCTCCTGTTTCATAAAGCAAAAATGAACATGAACAAACATACTGGACAAGTAATAATAATAAATGAAAGAGCAAAATTGGTCTGTAAATAAAGTGACTTCATGGTGTGGCATATTTACAGGGCCCTCATTGCATAGCTGCGTTTAGTAAGTCACTAAGTGACTGAGAGAGAGAGAGAGTGTGCGTGTGTGTGTGTGTGTGTGAGAGTGAGTGAGTGAGTGAGTGTGTGAGTGTGTGAGTGTGTGTGTGTGTGTGTGTGTGTGTGTGTGTGTGCAATGTTTACTGTAAATGCGCTGTCTGAACTGCAAGAAATGTTGCAATAGGGGGATAAAAGAGAACTGAAAGAAATCAAGATTGTGAACTATCCTCACTAGTACTGACCTTCTGTTTTGGGGCCACCCTGGCAAACACCTTAGTGTTGGGGAGCAGCAACTTCAGCAGTTTGGGTTCGGATGAGTGGAGGAATGCAAGTGCCTGCACACACAATCATACAAAACTAATCTCACACATACATGTACTAGTCTACTCAGTACTCAGTATTTGGATTAAGTTTTACTTATCACAACCCCACCTGCAAAGTTACGGATTACAAGATCAAAGGAGTAGGCTACTCACCTCGCCAGTGAGGCAGAGATCATAGGTAGGTAAAATGACTTTCTTGAGGTTGTCGGATGTGAGTGGAAGAATAACTGAGTCATCTATCGACTGCCAGTGCCAGTTTTCCTCTGAAAAATATCCAAGACAGCACACAGGTAACAAGAACTGTCTGAAATATTTGCATTCATATCACAACAGTTGTTTGAAAGAATGACAACTAACATATTCTAGATGGATGATTTGACACTAATATGTGCACATACAGATGGTTACATTTTAGCAGTACATGTACTGCAATGTCCCTGATTCATGATGCAGGAGTGTGTGGAAACAATTCCCACCAGGCAATAAGGACTGACTGACTGAAATACACTGCTTACAATAGCACAAAAGCTAAAGGGGAAACCTATGCCTCTGAAGACCATGTCCATCTAGATCTCTATTGTGCATAACATTGACAAGATGACACAGATCTTCCAAAATCATTTCACATACGAAGATTGGTGTTTTCAATATAGTGAAAAGTGAAACAGTATCTCCTACAATAACAGCCCCAAACTGTTTCTTTAGCTGATTTTCTCAAGCCACCGAAAACCAGTCAAACTCAGCAGGATACCCACTGCCCAGATAAGTTGCCATCACATGCTATGGATATTGGGCATTGGGGACAAATATGCAACTGAGGTGATCTGGCCCTAACTTTACCAGTCACCTCACTTTTTTCGCCAGTGGTTCTTTAAATAGTGGGAGAGGGTGGTGACAAAACCACCACTTAGAATATTAGGGGGTATGATAGTGATTAGTGAGCTGACCTAGTTTGTTGGGTGGGGTGAGAACAAGAGTGACATCTTTCCTGGTCATGCGTAGTTCTTTGGCCACATGGCAAGCTGTCAGAGGGTTGTCCCCAGTGATCATGGCAACCTACAGTCAGAAAACAGTAAATAGAACTGGTCAGGAGAATCTGATAAAGTGTGGTAACTGCTGCTGTCTGGAAGACTACCTCCCATCATCTGTGATAAAACACTCTAAAAACAAACAAACAAACAAACAGAGAGAGGAAAGGGTGTAGATCTGATAATGGATAAAAAGGCTGTAACCAGTTCAAGGATTCTCCTTATAGAGATGTGGAAAGATCTAGATTCTCCTTATAGAGATGTGGAAAGATCTAGAGATTATCAGCTTACATAAAAAGCTGACAAACAGACTTACTGGCATTATCTGTGGTAAAACACTTTTCAGAACAAGGAAAACAGCATCTTTTGACACATCATTTAAAAAAACAAAAACAGAGACAGCCAAAATCAGCTAAAGAGTTCTAGTAATGCATAAAGCTTAGCTAAAGAGTAGACAGACAAGTTGACGACAATATGTATGCCCTCCCATCCCATTCCCAGCCCTCAACAGAGTTGATGGGGTGTAAATACATGTACACGTACAATAATTTGTACAAGTGAAGGCTTACTCACACTATGAGATGAGTGATAGATCTCCTTGATGGCTGCCTTAGAGTCTGACTTGAGCGGACAGGAGATGATGACAAAGCCAGCAAACTGTAGTTCACACTCCACCTCATCACGCGTCAAATCTCGCACCTACAAGAGTAAAAGCAGAAATGCAAACACAAAAAAAAGGCTGGTATGTACGTACATATGCATGGTGAAGCAGCTGAGGGTAACCAGATTTAGTCATAAACTCAGTGAAGGAGAAGGGCAAATGCCGTGAAAATTGTTTGAAGTATACATGTAAATGTATTCACCATTTATACATGAACTTGAAAATGCTAAGTTAAAACATATTCTCAGTGATTTGTCAAGATAACATTTATTTTTTAAGTAATGGCTGCTGTTGCAAAAGCTTGAAATGATCCAGACTGAACAAACAAACAAACAAAAAGTTTTTTTTTTGTTTGTTTGTTTGTTTGTTTGTTTGTTTTTTTTTTTTTGGGGGGGGGGGGGGGTGAAGGGAAGGTACAGGTTAAAAAAAAACTAGAAAGGCAGAAGCCTCCACGGCTCCCTTGTGACACAGGTCAAGGTCATTCACAAGAGTATGTTTGTAAAGCTCTTATTACTATCCATTATCATGCCAAGTAAAGTGTCTCTGGCACTCTGAGTCCTTGGCAATATTACAATTTTCCCCGAAACAGTTTGTATGGCCTTGACCTTTGGTCAAGGTCATTCAAATGAGATCTCATCAATGTCTATTATCATGCCAAGTTCGATGCCTCTAGTATTTGTAGTTCCCCCGAAAACAGTAATGTTAAAATTCATAACAGACAGCTTTAATGACCTTGACCTTCAGTCAAGGTCATTCAGAAAGGTAGGTCTCATTGCTGTCTATCATCATGCCTCGTTTGGTGCCACTACTGTTTGTTGTTATGAACAAAATGCCAAGGTTAAAGTTTCCAAAAAAAGGCTTGCATGGCCTTGACCTTGACTAAAAGTCACTGAACACAGGTATGTCTGTAAAGGTGCTGCCAATGACAATCATCACACATAGTTTGAGGCTTCTGATCCTTCTAGATTCTGAGAAAATGCAAATGTAAAATTTCCCAACAGACTGTTTTAATGACCTTGACCTTGAGTCAAGGTCATTTAAGATGGTATGTGTGCATAGGTCTTATCACTGTCTATCAGCACGCCAGGTTTGGCACCTCTGCTGTTTGTTGTTTCTGAGAAAATGCCAATGTTAAGGTTTCACAAAAATAGCTTGTACGGCCTTGACCTTGACACAAGGCCACTGAACACATGTATATCTGTAAAGTTCTTATGGATGTCTATCATCATACAAAGTCTAAAACCTCTGGTGTTTGTAGATTACGAGAAAATGCCAATGTAAAATTTTCAAACAGAGAGCTTTAGTGACCTTGACCTTGAGTCAAGGTCATTCAAAATGATATGTTTTGAAAGGTCTTGCGGTTGTCTATCAGCATGCCAAGTTTGGTGTCCCTGCTATTTGTAGATTCTGAGAAAATGACAACGTTAACGTTTTCTGGACACACACACACACACACACAGAGACAGACAGACAGACAGACAGACAGACAGACAGACGACGGAGGGTTAAAACATAGACTCCCATTGTTACACAAGGGAGCCAAAAATTGGTACTGTATGACAGTATACACTGTGTGAGGCATGGTAACAAACCTGTTGGTGTGACAAGCTGCCCATCTTTTTATAGCCCAATGCCAGAACCCGAGCTCCTCGCCGTGCCATTGCCAGATACACATCATCGTAATTATCAGGGACACTGGCAAACTGTACAGAACAATGAAAACCTCAGTAAAACTGCAGCTCAGCAGAAACTAAAACAGCATACTACTACTTATCACTACATCACATGTTTTATCTGTTGTTGTTTTTTATATTTTTGTTGATTTTTTTTCTTCCGAGGGAAGGGTGTGGGTTAGGGGATATAGAAAAATCAACAACTGACATGTGCATTTAAATTATCTGTATCTTTGAAAAACCAAACCTGATGATGGAAGAAAGCCGAAACTGAAAGGAGGAAGAACTGTTTACCATGTCCTTGAGAGTCTCCGGTGCCCCCTTCACTGTGACCATGTACTCTGTCTCAGTACAGCCAGGTGGGGTGTGACCTACGATGACTGACATTCGTTTCAGTGCACTAGAGAAGTGAAAACGATGGTAGATCTTCAGGCCATGTGTCCTGCTTTTCACTGGAACAACAGCCTCACCTGTAAACAACAGCAGGCAAACAAGTCATAACCACTGGGGGTGCTGAACTAAAAATCTGCATGAAACAAGCTTGGTCCTCACCTCCAAAAGCCAGCACATAAATATGAGTGATTAATCAGGTCACTGAATGTTGAGCAAAACTTGTGAGAAACAAATTTATGGAGCATAAGTGGTACAACAGGGATACAGACTAAGTGTCCTTACTTTGAATGAGGCAGACAGAAAGAGAGACAGACACAGACAATGGAGTTATTATAACATCAACTTTCTTTTTACACAGGAGTCAAAAATGCTGAGTTAGACAACTGAGTCCTACTAGTACTAATGTCAAGCAGACTGATCACAGAGTACACTCGGAGATAGGTAAATAGTTTGATGGAAAAACTTGTTGACCTTTGGTGAGATTCCACTCTACAGCCTTGAGTGTGGCCTTCTCCAGTGGATCCCCGACCATCTCGTCCTCTAGCTGCACCAGGGAGTGACACGTGGCCAGCACCTGTACTGTTGGCAGTGGGGCATCCGACGCTGACATCATCTCCGTTCCCTTTCTGGGAGACACAAAGATTTTGATACAACTAAAGCATGATCTCCTTTCTCATTTCTTAGGCAACCCAGCATCTGTTCTGCTTCTATCAGACATACACATATTAACGTAACTCAGGTGGAGTTCTACACACTACTGTCAAAAGTGGCTAGACTGAAACAGTACAGTGACCACAATCTAGTGCAAATACAGACCTAGATCGTAGTTTGGACTGAGTCCAAACAAAAAGTGGACACGTGCACATCCCAGAGAGAGAGAGAGAGAGAGAGAGAGCGAGTGAGAGAGAGAGGACAAAATAAATGCGGTGTGTATTTTTAAGGGCTCTGCTGTGCAGTGTAGGTCAGGATAATCACAGTGGTGAAGGCTTTCACGGGATACAACACAACAGTAACATTTACTAATGGGACGCCCATTACACAAAACATTTCATAAGGAATAACAGTAGCAACAGCAGACACTACTGACCCGAGTCCAGTCACTCCCTCCACCACCAAGTTGTCACTGGTCAGGGTGCCAGTCTTGTCAAAACAGCAGATGTCAATCTTGCCCGCAAAAGGGATTCTGAATGGCTCTGTACAGTACACATCTGGAGGGAATAAAGAACATAAGAAACTAAGAAATATACTTCAACACAGGTGTGGCCAAAATAAAGTGCACTTTTGCATTGTGAAAATAACAAGGAACAATATACTGACACAGCAGAGTTAACAGATGACCACCTTTAAGATGAATTTTGAAAATACAGAGGTCTAGCTTACAACAGAAACAAAACAAAGGTAGTGTTCACTATATATCCATACAGTCCTATACTTACAGAGTTTCACTATACATCCATACAGTCCTATACTTACAGAGTTTCACTATACATCCATACAGTCCTGTACTTACAGAGTTTCACTATACATCCATACAGTCCTGTACTTACAGAGTTTCACTATACATCCATACAGTCCTATACTTACAGAGTTTCACTATACATCCATACAGTCCTGTACTTACAGAGTTTCACTATACATCCATACAGTCCTATACTTACAGAGTTTCACTATACATCCATACAGTCCTATACTTACAGAGTTTCACTATATATCCATACAGTCCTGTACTTACAGAGTTTAGTGAGTGCCAGGAGTGATGTGTTGACTGCCAGTGACAACTCAATGGGCAACTCTGGTGGTACTACTGATGTCAGGATGAGAGTACACTCCAGGAACAGCTTGTAGCGATTCCGGCTTGGGTTCTCTGTGCCTGTAAACACGCACAGTAACAACATGTGCAATTACTGACATTTTCTGATCACAAAACTATATGTAAATGATAACTGAATCTAGCAGCTACGCCCACTGGATCGTTTGTGACAATTCCATCCATCCATGACTGGTTACACTTTACAAATTACATGAAATCATACTAATTATAAGCCTTGGAAAAGACTGAAAGTGCCCCATGGTGCACAGTCAGTTACAAACAGCTCTGTCAGTGCAAAAAAGAACCCACCTTTGATCCAGACATAGGCAGCAGCCACAATGGCAAACACCAGTAAGAACATGATGAAGAAGAACGTCTCCAAGTTGTTGGCTGTCACCCTCTTCACACCAAACAGGATTGTGCGCAGCAGTTTGCCTTGCGAGGTATTGAAACTATGCCTCAGCACATACGCAATGCAGCCATTGTCACTCGCTGGAACCAGTAAACACTGAGTTTTTAAATTAGCTCAACGGATCAAGCATGTACAGTGATTTTCCAATCGATAATTGTAATTAATATATGTATGCAAGAGTGGCTGGTGATGATTTGGAACATGTGTTTGAAAACAGAGCTAACACAGGCTGTGCTTTCAGCTGAGCTTCTTTCGTGGTTTTTACCTTTTGAGAGCTGTACTACTCATCAAGACAGAGTTAGAGTATTTTGATTGTGCAGGCAAAACTGTTAATAAAAATGAACAGCTTAGTAAAGATGGAATTAGCCCGTTGAAGTAGGGTGGTAATAGAAACTGTACATGTAGTGGTAGATTTGGTGCACTACATGAAAATCCTTTCTTCACATATAATTCATAAATTTATGTAGCACATGTGTACTTTCAAATAAAAATGTAAATATTTGAAGTCAGTATTTGAAACTGACCTTTCAGACCAGGTCCTGACTTGCTGGGTGGCGTGTGTTGAACGACTTTGGTGCCACCAAACAACACATGCAGCTTGCCATCTGTCTCCATATCCAATACATGGTCTCCCTCTAGGTTCTCTACTGGCTCCTAAACACACACACACACACACACACACACACACACACACACACACACACACACACACACACACATTAGTGGGCATATTCTAAAAAGTTGTACTCAAAGAAGGGAAAGTGTTACTCTCAATGAAAAAAAGTTGCATGTACTTTAAGCTTCAAGCTTCTTAAAGTCCTATGCACTGGTGGGCATGATGTGTATGCAACAGTCACAAGCTGAACATACAGGGGCGCAGAACAAATGCAGAGACAGGGCAGTAACCGGTAAACATTCCGCACCTTCATGACAGGAACTGACTCCCCTGTCAACATGGATTCATCCACAATACACGGTCCACGCAATAACAGCATGTCACATGGCACGATCTTGTCCTCCTGGGATCGCACTATGAACAAATCACAGAAATCATGATGCAATAGTACAACAACAAGCAGAAACATTCCTTTGACCTACAAGTGTTGGAAACAAAAACCTATCGCAAAAAAATCCAGTGTATGGAACAATCCCAATTTAAAAAAAACAACAACAACAACAACAACAACAACAAAAACTGATTTTGTTTGTATATTGAACTTTTCCCTTTTTGCCAAGTCTCATACATGACTGTATTTGGTCTGATTGATTTCTTCACTTGCCAAGAAATTCTCAGTAAAAGTTGCATGTTATTTTTGAACAGGCAACACACGCTACATGTGTGTAAGTAAGATTCCATTAAAAGTAATTCCAACTGCATTACACCACAATTATTTGACAGGAATCTCCAATGACAGAAAATCTATTAAATGAGACAGGCAAATGGTTGTTATGATTGAAAAATTACATTAGTTCTGGTAGTCAGAAACCAGTCAAACATATTGTGTAAACTATGCAGACACTCAGTCTTACCTATGGACACGATGTCACCTGGAATGAGCATGTCTGACATCACTTTAATCCATTTCCTGTTGCGATACACCTGAAAAAACAAAACAAAAAATGGAAGTGTCACTAATGGAACATAATCATAACACTGAACATACAAGATGTATAATCATAACACTGAACATACAAGATGTATAATCATAACACTGAACATGGTCAAGAGTACAGAGGTGAGTCGAGTGCTCAAAATGGCTACCCATTCACATGAATGATGCTACAAATTTGTTTAAAAAGCATGCACAGTTGTCTACTTTGGCTCACTTGTTCAGTATAAATCAGAGTTTCAGACAGTGAGAATTGGATGTGGTACATTTACTTCTTGCGTTTAAAACTCTGGGTTTTTGGCGAAAAATCGGTGATTGCAGTGGAAGAAAAACGTGACAGAAAGTACTTGCGATCGCTGAAGTGTTATTTTGAGAAACATGGAGAACGGTCAGTGAACCCATTTGCTGTCTCCAAATGCTCAAAACTGCCTTTATTTCAGTCGGCATACTGGCAGGTGTCAAATATTTTCCGTTTTTTAGAAAAATGACTGAAAATGTAGGCACGTTTGGACATAACGTCGTCGTAAACTTCCGATGATCAACATCGACCACCAAGGTCGAACGTACTTTTGTCCTGCGAAATACCTAACTTGCATAATCTCAACATCGTTTTTTCACTCTTTATTTTTCATGGAAGAACACCGATATATCTCGTGTTGTTGAACAGAAACTTTGTGTTGATTTCGAAGACCCGACGGTGTGTTAATTTTACTGTTATGTTCACGCGAGAAAAAATCGATCGGTACACTCGGGGATGAGATAAATTCAACCAGCGGCCGTTTCAAACACAAGCTGGAAGCATGATTTCTTTGAGCCGATGACTTTGATAACCGTCACTGGAGGAGGCAGCCGATAATCCCGAGGGTAAGTTTTAAGTGTTAAGTGTTATCTTCAGACAAATCTAGTCAACTCAGCAGCAAAAAGTGAATAAACACAAAGAGTCTGTGTTCTTGTGCATTTTGGAATACTGCTGACAATAGCGGCAATGGTAAACTCGATGTTAGTGTGGTGATTGGTATCACCAACGTGTGGATGTTAATCCTTGTCGTGATTCTAATCGATACAGCCGTGGAGACATTTGTGGTTTAGGTTGTAAACGTTATGTTCATGACTCTCTTACAAAAGTTGTGTATTCAGCAACAAACAATGAATGCCTTAGGTATTTTTAGGTGGAAAGCTACTCGGAAAAAGATCCTTTGCGGGGGGTAAAGCTTTCTTATGTAAAATTTCAGATGTCTCTGGTTTGAACACAACTTTACTCACAAACGAAGGTCGTCAGCATTATGTTCAAACTCATACGACGACAAGTCTAGCACCAAACAAAATTAAAATATCCTGCTAAACATCTTTGGAATAATTTTTCTCCCTGGAGTCTTGAAAATTTCCATTCAAACACATTTTTGTGTGTTCATCTGTTTGTTTATTGAAGTTAACTTTACACACCGTACCCAGATTCATGCAGTTGTTATATTATGTACAAACAACAACTTGGGCATTCCTTCATTTTTTTAATGGCCAGAAATAGAGGACAGCGAAATTATGTGTTTTTATTCATGACAGTGGTTTTTTTTTTCCAGGATCACACCAATAGAAAATGTGCAGGAGCTGTTTGTGTTTGAACACAACTTTATACACAAACAGTGGGTTTCAAGTTATGTTCAGTCAAAGGTTACATTTTTTTCCTTTGCTGTACTGAAAAATGATATGTATTCACTATTTCCTATGCTGTGAGCCCCTTCTTGATTATAGCAGTTTGTATACATCATCCCTGTGTGTGTTTGAGTGAAAGCTGTTGCATGAGTGTTTGTCAAGTTAAGTTCCAGCAACTTGATAATGACAGTTAACAATTTTATTATGCTTTTAAATCATATTTTTGTGAAGAGAATGTGTACCTTCGATTAAAGCACACTTCCTGGTAATACATTTTTTTGTTCCATTTCCTCTTGTTTGATTTTGACAGTCTCAAATGAGTCTGTCACAGTGTAATGTTATGTTCGAAGTTGCGTAAAGTTACATTCATGTAGCTTGAGATAGCAATTATCCATGGGATTAAGCTTAAAATCGTACTTTGAGGGGGTTAAAGAGTACCTCCCATTGAACCACACTTACTACAACTGATATGTTTTGTTCTTTTTCCTTCTGGTTGACTTTAGCTATCTGAAATTTGTCTGTCACAGTGTAATGTTGTGTTCAAGTGTGTCAAGTTATGTTCAGACAGCTGGATATGGTAATAATTCATGTGTTAAATCTGTTAGATACATTTTTGTGTGACTAAGGTGTATTTACCATAAAAACAAAGTCACTGGTAATATATTTTTTGTACCTTTTCCTTCTGTGTGACTTTAAAAGTATTGAATGAGTCTGTCATGTTGTAATGTTATGTTTAAGCATGCTCAGTTCTTTCTTTGATCACTATATTCAGGGACACAGTGAAGTAGCAACTGTTATTTTTGTTTTTGCATGTATTTCAAGGGTCGGTCTTTAATTTTACTGGGAAACAATAATAACTGGAATAAAATGTTTAGCTTTTTAAAGTGTTTTATTGACATGTTCCGTCAAGCAGAAAACCAGAAACATTTGAATCCATTTCTGTTTACGTATCATTTATTATTGTTCATGTATTGCACTACATTATTATTGAGTAACCCAAACAATGTTCTTAAGAAGGTTTTATTGACCAAACAGTATCAGTACTCTGTCATAATGGTGCTCATTTCAGTTTAACATGCCGCTTGACGTAAAGTTATGTTCACACCACTTTTTCATTGCATTTCTTTGCATCTAGTGAGTCTTTCATTCTCTTTTGTGATATTGCTGAAGGTTAAGTCTTCAAAATAAAAACACAAAATGCAAACAACATCACTGGTTTGTTTTTGCCTTGAAATTTCAAGTCTGCAAAATTGTGACAGTGTTTAATGTTATGTACAAACTCACAACTTATTTCTTCAAATACGGCCAATCGACAACTTGTATGAGAAAATCAGATTCTGTGAAGATTGCTCATGACAAGACACACCAAATTCATATAAAATAGTTTGTTTATCACTTTGCTGAAAACTGGGTACTCATGTCACACTCACTCGACTCAACTCTGTACTCTTGACCACATACAAGATGTATAATCATAACACTGAACATACAAGATGTATCAAAGCAATCTCATGCATTTACAACAGTAGATTCACATGGCAAAAGCAGACACTTTCCTACAAAAAATATATAATTAAATAAACAAAATAATAAAAATGTATCGTGCCTGTATAAGGTAAGGCTTGTTGCCCATTTTGCGTATCTCGGCCATGTTGCGTAGCTGCTGCTGCACCAGAGTGGCCTCAAAGGCGATCAGCATGAAGAGAGTGAAAACACTGTAGTACCAGTACTCATCAAGACACCACAGGCCCACACAGAACACCTAAAACAAACCATGCACATATTTGTAATTCGTCATGATCAATGGATACATCATTGTTTACCGGTAACTGTGATTCGTTCAAAGCTCACTGGAGAGCAGGGATGGTTTGCCAGTCAAAGCGTGATTAGAATAATTTAGATATCTATACATGTGGGCCACGTGCTGCTCGGTTACTAATACCTTCCACATATCAAATTGTAGCCAAACAGGGTCAGTGGTATATAATTTCAATGTTTGCCTTTTATCCATGAAAGTGATAAAAGATACAACATACTATGCACTATGAAACACCATCGCAACTTTCTGGAACTTTCAGTCTTCTGCCTGAATAACTTATAAATAAAATACAGCCATTTGTACATCTTTACTAAATGTAAATGAGAGAAAAAACCCTACAGTTAAGTACAAACCTGAGTACACATGTGTGCAGCGTTCACTATGTGAACTTCTTCTGCTCCATATTCTTCCTGAACAATTTTTTTGCACATGGTACTGGTATACCTGTTTGGGATTTTCTTCACTGAATTAGACATTTCACAAGTAATAACAAGGCAAACATCATCAAATTTCTCAGATGATGATACTATAATAATAATAATAATAAATTTATTATTATTATTTAATAAAAGAATAAATTTACCTGAAAAACAAAGAACGGAGCAGTTGCTCTTTCTCTGAACAGCTCTGCAAACCGAGGAATGTCCATCACCATTCTGAAAACAACAACAGCAACAAAAACATTAGTAATGACGCACAGAAATGTCAGTTTCAACACAGTTTTAAACCTTGGCTATACAACACTTTATGTGTGAGATAAAACAATCAAACATCCCCGATGTGAATTCCAAAATCAGTATTGGGTTAACTTATAATATTTAACTTTAAGCAGCTCATCTTTGGATGAGTAACTCTCAAATTGTCAAAAGAAACGTGTTTTGAACAGAAAACATTCCTGAAACAAACATTACATGTTGGTGCCAAATTTCCTTTCTGCTGCAGCAACATCAGTGTCATCTTGATAGCCTTTCCAGTCCATGTAGTAGTGGACTGAATGGTTGACTGGAAAGGTCAGAGGAACAAACTGTTTCTTCTCCTCTCCATCGTAGATGTATTTTGTCTTTTGGAAGTTGAACCACAGCTCTGGTTCATCCTCACGCTGAAGGACAAGACAGACAGCACTGTCATGTATGCAGTCAACCACAGATTACTCTTGTATAACTAAAGGTAGCCTTGACGGACCTCTAGTCTCGTCAATGCAATACATTATGATGATTATCCAGACTTTCAACCCCCCCCCCACCCCCCTCACTCCCCAAAAAAGAAGGGAAAAAGAAAGAAAAAAAAGAAAGAAAGAAGCTTAGAATTAGATTGAGACTAGTTACAGTAACTGGAATGAAAGTGGTGAGGAAAATCATGTGGTTTCCAAAGCATTGAACCAAATCAAGTGCATTGAACCAAATTTGATAAACATAGCTCATTAGCTGTCAGCTGGTAGTATACTAAGTACAAACTTTATTCCAATATGATTCTGACTGTAAAAGTGTAAAAACTGAACAAGCTATGCCCCTAAAGAAATCCTTCCATGAAAAAAAAAAATGCTCATGACAGAGTATCAGTACAGTTTTAAATTATACCTGTCGATGGTGCAGTCGCACAAGTTCTGTTGATCCATTGTTTGGTGTGGGAACAACCTTGATCCATGAAGCTTGCCTTGGATCAACTGACTACAAAACAAACAGAAAACTTATAAAACTTTGACTGTCTGCAGAACAGGAAAACGTGTAACAGTATAGTACCAGGAAAACAGGAAAATGTATAATAGTATAGTACGAAATAATTTTTACAGTGTCTCCAGTTACAAGATCCATACCCCAGACTGGCGTTACCTGTCTCATATCGTACATGTATCAGTGTCAGCTGATTCTAGTGCAGTTTTGGTAAGCTCGAAGTGTGAATGCAGAGACTGACATTAGTGACAATGACATACCACTGTCAAGTCGAAGGTGGTGTGAGGGTCTGAGAGGGAACAACATTCTTTATACCCTGGCTTTGTTTCTTATCCTATGATCACAAGCACTGACAGAAAAGGTGGTGTTGTGTAGTGGCCAAGTCCGTGTTACCTCCGTGGAGGGGGTTTGGGGGAGATGCTAGGAAGGGGGTGTCAGTATGAATGTCAGTTTGGGCGAAGTTTTTTGCCATGTAGACCCCTTGTGAACAGCAGGCGTCAGCTATTACGTAAAGCTAGTCTGGCGTACGGACTGATATGCCATATATAACATACATGTACTGATGTAGCGTGTGTGTTCCATTCTGTGCTTCTGATAAAGATCGACCCCCTGAAGGCCGTATGGCGATTTTCGGATTTAGACACTTTCTTGGAACTCTTCACAATGACCGATAATGACCGACATTTCTGCTAGCAGTACTGTTTGTATGTCTGTCAAATTCATACATCATAGTTTTACCTTTGAACACGTCATCCAACACCGCACTTCGATTGACCACAGGCAGAAGAGGGCCGTCAGTATCTGAACCAGACCGATGATGGCAAACGCGATCAGACCGGCCTCGAAGTAATCGTCCACCCCATATACTACTGTCCACATATAAAACCATCCTGCATATATGAAGAGAAACGGAAGAACGTAGCCGTGGAGAACCACAGGTCGAATATTATGGTATGACAACCGCTGGATCTCATCATTTAAGGGCGCAGCCATTTTGCATGAAATACTGTCTCGCAGCAGCATGCAGCGTCCAAGATGATTGGATTATAAAATAGAAAGAGAAGGTTTTTATTTCTCTTTCAAAACGTATTAAACTCCAGTTCCCAGAAATCATCTGCACGCAATATTACAGAGTGAATCTGTCATTAATTGTGTAGCATTCAACTCCTTCATGTTCATTTGGCCCGCCACATCAATATACCGCAGTACCACACAAGCGCTGCCACAAGAATATTTAATGTAAACAGAGATGATAACAGTCGACATAATGTCATGCGTTTGTCAAATCCCAATCATAGCAAATACATGCCCTCAAAATGCATGCATTAGCACAGAAGATTGTGTCGACAACGGAAGACTTTTATTGAATGGTGCGGTGAAAAGACGTTACGGAGTGATGGATGATTTCCCCTTGGAAGCAGACGATGGACGCCGGAATGTAATGTTTCTTGTGTTCGAGACAGTGAAAAATGACAGTTAGCAATAAGTTTACATCAACATCGAGTCGAATATCGGTGTCATAACAGTGGTTACTGTGCAACAGACAACAGTTTGATCATGTGAGATGTGTTGGCTAATGACTGTTTCGCTCTTGTGTGCAAGCGTGTCTAGCGTCGATAGTCAAGTGATGTTGCCTACACTTACGGAAAGAAACCTTTCACATTATTGTTTCACAGTCCGTATTTCCCGATTGTATATATACATATATTGCATTTTCCGCTTTGTTTAATGCAACTAACTCAACAGACCGACGGATGAGAGTTATTCCGTATAATTATTGTTTGTGCTTGTAATATCAGTTTGATGCATGGCGCATCTGCACTTATCAGGTTTGGCTAGTTTTTTTTTTTTTTTTTTGGATACTACTGCAGGTGATCTAACAATGATTTGCAGACGTGTATGCGTCAGGGCCATGGATGAGGCCCTCTGAATAATTCTGAATGTGAATGGTTATGATACGATGGATCAGCCACCCCTAGCCAGCTGGCAGGTACTGAGTTCATGCTTGGTGATGTACTATGTTTCTATATATAGTCTGTTGTGTGTTTAAATAGGGACGTCTCCATGCAGCTTGTGGAGCAGCAGTGCAGCCGATACCTGACCATGTTCTCCAACTGTTTACAAGAGTTTCCCCAGACCTGGCATCTGGATTGTGAGAGACAGAAGTTGAAGCTAGCCAAGTGTGCCGAGTCTGAGTAAGTAAGAAGTATGTTTATCTGTGGAGTTCCTGCCTTTAAGAATGCATGCTAACAGGAAAGAGGAAAACCTTACATGTCCTTTGTTAAAGTGTTGTTCTAAAGTGCATGGTGTATGAAGCTGTTGTCTCAAGATAAAGATCTGTAGAAGTGTGTCATCGTGGATGTCCCCCAGTGAAAGCGAACGCTTGCAATTACATTTGTCCTTCCCACAGCTGACGCTTCATGCTGGGGGCAGTTATCATCATGCAGCATTTGTCTTCTTAATGGTCTTTTGCTTCCCTGTTTCCAGGCCAACCATAGTGAAAATAAAGACAGAGTGCAAGACAGAATTTTTACGCTACGAGGGCTGCATTAACAGTAATCCTGTCCACACACATTTCTGCCTCGAGGACTACAATGCATTCAACAAATGTGCAGAGAAGTTTACAGGTAAATCACCAGTTGCTAAAATAATATTCATGTAGGTAAGTATGTTCATGTGCATGTTGATGTACCAGCAGTGATTGGAGAAGACTTAGACAGACTAGCTTAGGCATCAGCATTTTGTCATCAGATACAGACCAAAATTTAAATAGGAAGAAGTTAATTCTCAGATTTGATTCATTGAATTTCAAACTAATACAAGTTTACCAGAAATACCAACAGTGTACCAGGTACAGGGTTACTGCCTTCTACTGGGAGTGATGTGCATGTGAGACCGAAAATCATATTCTTCATGTTGCAGACAAGAAGACTGTGGTGACAAAGTCAATGAATTCCAGCAAGGAGAAGTCAAAGGAAGCAAGATGACACACGTTTTCCTGTATTCCTGTTTCATCTTCATTTGAATTCATGCCGTTTGATAAACACTGAACTTCAGTCTGAGAGACATACATACTGTACTGATCCAGGGCACATCTTGAGATGTGTATACATCCTTTTAATTAATCTTCGGCATTCAACTTTTCCCAGATATCATGCTACGCACCATATGTGAACTTTTAAATAAAAAGCAGTACAGGTTTGAAGAATATCGAGTGCCATTCCCTGTGTGAAAGTTGATTTGCAGATTACCAAATTTGCAAGCATTTTTTATTTCAAGGCTTTTTGACGTCTGTAAAAATAATAAAATCTGAGAAAATCAGGACCAGAAACACACAAAATTATTTGATTTTTTTGCTGTTTGATGTGAAAAAAATTTTCTTTAAAGTGATTCTTACACTTTTTTTAAGTGGATGCATGGATAGTCATTGGGTTTACTTTTAGTGTGATTTGTGTTTATTGTTGAGGATCCGGTAGTGGCACAAAACCCAGCCTTCATTCAGTGCATGAAGTTTGTGAACGAAGTGAAGGCTTTCTGACGAGCAGATTTTACTATGTGCAACAGAAGTCATGGCAACATGCCAGGGAAATTGTCCATTACCACTTTTCATACCCTGGTACTGTAACTTGTATGCTGATGCCCTGTTCAAGGACTGGTAGCTGGGTTTACGGACCATGTGTCCACATGAACCAAAAGTGATTGTCATTTTGTTGTTGCACTTTAAGACATTTATCAAACGTTTCTTTGCTTGCAACTGAAGCCTTCGTCTCAGGATAGTAATTGTTTTGTTTGTTTTCGACAGTAAAGAAGTGTGCTTGCCAGTGTGCTTTAAATATATTTCATTTGTGGCTGCTGTACAAGAAAATGTAAACTAGAGAGGCAAAAGCCTCCATGGCTCCCTTGTGACAAGGGTCAAGGTCATTCACAAGTGTATGTTTGTAAAGCTCTTATCACTATCATCACGGAAAGTAAAGTGTCTCTGGTGTTCCAAGTTCCTGGCAATATTACAATTTTCCCCCCAAACAGTTTGCATGGCCTTGACCTTGGGTCAAGGTCATGAAAATGAGATCACATCAATGTCTATTATTATGTTAAGTTTGACGCCTCTAGTATTTGTAGTTCCTCCGAAAACGGTAATGTTAAAATTCACAACAGACAGCGTTAATGACCTTGACCTTCAGTCAAGGTCATTCAAAAAGGTAGGTCTCATTGCAGTCTATCATCATGCCCTATTTGGTGCCTCAACTGTTTGTTGTTTCAGAGAAAATGCCAAGGTTAAAGCTTCCCCAAAACAGCTTGCATGGCCTTGACCTTGACTAAAAGTCACTGAACACAGGTATGTCAGTGAAGGTGTTGCCAATGTCTATCATCATGCAAAGTTTGATACTTCTGGTTCTTCTAGATTCCGAAAAAAATGCAAATGTAAAAATTTCCAAACAGACTGCTTTAATGACCTTGACCTTGGGTCAAGGTCATTTAAAATGGTATGTGTGCATAGGTCTTATCACTGTCTATCAGCACGCCAAGTTTGGCGCCTCTGCTGTTTGTTATTTCTGAGAAAATGCCAATGTTAAGGTTTCACAAAAATAGCTTGTATGGCCTTGACCTTGACACAAGGCCATTGCATACATGTATATCTGTAAAGTTCTGATCAATGTCTATCATCATGCAAAGTTTCAAACCTCTGGTCTTTGTAGATTCCGTGAAAATGCCAATGTTAAATTTTCAAACAGACAGCGTTAGTGACCTTGACCTTGAGTCAAGGTCATTCAAAATGATATGTTTTGAAAGGTCTTATGGTTGTCTATCAGCATGCCAAGTTTGGTGTCTCTGCTGCTTGTAGTTTCTGAGAAAACGACAACGTTAAAGTTTTCTGGACACACACACATACACACACACACAGACAGACAGACGACGGAGGGCTATTACATAGACTCCCATTGTTACACAAGGGAGCCAAAAACTGTCTCACCTCATTCAAACAGTACAGTGTAATGCGACTAGGAACACAAGACACAATATGCAACAGTTTATTGTCATACGTAATTTTGGAAAATTTGACTTGATAATCACTTTTTAAATGAATAAATTTCACATGTGAAATATTACTGGAAACCTAGACAAAAACTTTCTAGGCGTATAGTTCACTCTGCAAGCTAACCTTCGTAAATTCATCTGCAAAAAACTTTCAGCCAGGTCTGTTCATTATCAATAGCAAACACGCAATATCAAAATTCGTGTTCAGCCCTTACAAAGAGTCGTCCCAAGGTGTCTGCAGCATTAACTTGATCATATGGCTTCCCTTACAGCAACTGTTCTCACATGACTGAGTATACATATACACACATACCATATTGTCCTCTTAAAAGATGACCACAACATACATTATGCAACAAAACTCATGTTCGACAAACTGATAGACAAGTATAAGCAAAGAATCTCAGACACACACAGATGGTGTTCCAGGTCAATATATTGGAAACATCTACTGTACATGAAGCTCAAAATACAGCCTTACATTGTTACAGTCTGTGGGATAAATGAAAGGTAAGCATGAACTAACCAAGTGATTAAAGCGATGAAGTGCCTCTCATCAGCACACACCTGATCCATAGAAACACTTTTTTGTGGTGGATGAAGCCCCATTTCTTCCCAATAACTGAACTAACAACTTGACCCAGTGAAGGATACAAAACATCTTTAGCACCAAACTTCCACAAACAACTCTGTTTTACCAGGTATCTTGGTGACTGACTTACCAGCAGTTTAAAAACACACATTTATGTAGCATCCTCATTTGAGACCTTCCTACTTGGCTTTCTGTTCTTTAAAAGAATGGCAACAGTACATGCGTCGTGTACAATTCATGTCCCTGCCTGCTACCCCACCTCCCCAATCACTACTGTATCTGTGGTATGTAACAACATACTTCAACATAAATGCCAACAGTTTGAAAATGTATATTTACATATATATCATGTGTTCTAAAATGTATCAAGAAGAGGAAATGAGAAAGGAGGAAACTGAGAGAGCTGAATGGCAAGGAAGTCGTGATAAAAACATGAACACGTGATGGAACAGCAAACTACCTCTTTATCAGTTTATGCATGTGGTGGATGGAATCAATTGTGTTCAGGACATTTTTTTTTTTTTCCAGACCGAAGGAGGAACAGGTGTCCAAGCATAAATGATCAAACAGTTTTCCAACCCAAAGGAAAAAAAAATGCTGGTAAGCAAAACAAAAAGACCGAAACAAGCATATAACACCACCAACAACAAATGATCGTTTTGAAACTTGAAAAATAAAACTACATTCAGCAAAATTATGACACGGTGAGTAGGAGTCCAACAACATCAAACTAGTACATGTAAAAAACATCTTTGGTTCAATAAGAATACTTTGCTTAGATGGCTCATTTTGTAAACATACAGTCCCAGAGTAATATTCCTTCAAGAAAAGCCTGTCACCATAAGAATGTACATTGTACCACTGTCCACAACAAATCATGTTCTCTAGACTAAACAGTGTAATACAATATGAATATGATACAACAATGCACGTACATGGAAACTGAAATGTCAAACTGTTTTGTTTGTTTATGTTAGAGAACCAGAGCTGTGTCTGCATACCATAGCAGAACAGCTCAAAGTCAAAATGGTTTGTGAAACGCAGACAGAACGACAGACAGACAGAAAGAACATGCACAATACTGCATAACTCCCAACCACATTCTTTTTCACTAATCGTGCCCCTGTCATAGCCTCTGGCTGCATTTGAACAATGCAGCAGCATAAACTGTTTGATGTAACCTTTACCGTTTTGACAGGATTGGGAGAAAATATCTGCAACAGCCTTAAAATTTCTTTTAACAACTTGTAAGAACCATAAATATGCAGATGTTGTGATGCTATATGTGGTGTGACAATAAAATGCTTCTTAATTTCAGTGCCTGCTGCCTACTGATCTTCTGAAATATGGCATCATATATTGATATAATGAGGAGCACCAAACTTATGGCAACGTTGGAAGAAAAGTTATCCTGTAGCCGTTTTAAATTCTTGAAGTTCAACTGACTGCTGGGTAAACCAACAACAACGTTGCACATACAGTGCACCCAGCCAGGAAATACAAAAGGAAACTGCTAGAAATGATGCTATTACTATTAGTTCAATTGAATACTACTCACTCACACTCTCTAAGAGATAAGTTTCCAGACATCAATCATTCACAACAGCAGTGACTGTAATAAAATGCACATTTCCTATCCCAAGTTCATCAGGGTTCCTCTAGTACAAAATAGGAACACAATTTTACACAATGTTTCACAGATGCCAGTCAGTCCTGTGAATTCTTCAAGCATTGTGACTGCTGTAACAGTGGTGAAGAATGGAAAGAATGTGGAGATGGTCTTCATGGGAATTACTGCAGTCAGATCAGTAGCATTTTGAGCAGAACTTGGCAAGGGTTGTGCAGTGATGGTATCCTGTCCTTGGCCTGAGGGCTTGTCACAGCTGTACAGGCAGGGATATGTCCAAACACACTTCTTTCACACCAGTTACTGTGGGGAAAAAACAAAACAAAAAAAACAGACCAAAATATTAACAATGAAGCATCGTATAGTTTGGAAACAATCTGCCTCATATTCATACCAGCATTTTCATCAAAACTGAAAAAGAGATGAATTAGCCACTCTGGCCTAAGCAACAACTTAAGCTTACAACTGTCAATGCCCACAAACTGCTAACCTGAAATAACTTACCTAGCAGAGAGGGCCCTCTGCCACCTTCATAGTAACTTCCTACCAGGTACATGTATTATGTTCTCCTTTTCAGGCCCCCTCCCCTCCCTCACGTCCCCCTCAACAATACAAGCACAACGGTAATGAATTGGACATTGTAGGAAAGACTAAAGGGGGTTCTTTCTCAAAATTCTGTTTATTCTCAAAGTCTGTCAGCCAGCCATTTCTGCTATGGGTAATTTTCAGTTTCTTGTTGCATTTCTGATGCTGAGTAAACTGGTGCTGGTGGTGTGATGGGTGGAAAATGTCTAAAAAGAGCAAACTACCTCCTTAGAAGTTATAGAACTGACAACCGCTCTGCTGCATATCATTCAAAGTCACCATTAGCATAAAATAGTATGCAACAGCTTTACATGTAGTGACAAGTGATGCACGTGGATCTTCCCACTGATTTGCTTCAAACACTTTTCATGGCCCATACTCATGCCTGCCAGTGGCATTCGCAATCTCATACTGAAGTGACTTCATTTAATCTACATGATCAGATACATTCTGGCTGATACATGTATGCATGTAAAACAGCATGGACGAAGGCAGGAAGTCACAGTTCTGATGCGAATAGTAGAGCAAGTAAATCTGGCATGCGTTACCAGACATTTCTGCGGTTTACTGGAAATGACCCCCACCAATGCCTAAAATGTCAAAAATGCCATCCTGACAGAGCCAGACTAAGAGGCTAGGAAATGTAAAAGATGATATCATGCCACTGATCACAGTATCTGCCATGCTCTTTGCTGTTCTGAATAATTTACTTTTCATGAATTCATATATGCTGCCTTCCCTTACAACAGCATAGTTACATGCTCTGGGACTGCGGGAGATTACGTTATATAGCCCATGCAACTTCCTGGCTGAGCCGAAGTTCTTCAGACTGAAACTACTGGGTACATTTTGCAGTTAACTCTAGCACTGGTAACAGGAACAGCCACTGGAACTGGAAATGTGAACGATTCAATAGGCATGCAGACCCCTGATTTTAATACATACAGTGTATGTATGCATGCTTTCTGTTTCACTGGTTTTTGTACAGTATTACACAGTAGACAGTCCACTAGACGGCACATTACAGACAAGATTAGTAAGAAGGTACATCTCATTTTTCAAATCGCTGTAATAAAAATATAATCTAGACCATAATTATGTGGGGGGGGGGCAGACTTGACAAAAATGCTATACAAAGGTACACATGCACACATCACCAGCAGCAACAAAATACAAGGAGGGAAAAACAAGGTACAACTACTGTACCACTGTAATATCAGCACACCAAAGTTTACAAAAGATAAATGTACATAAGCATTAATAACAACCTAGTCCACAACCTTTGATACTATGATGTGGGGGACAGCAGCTGTGGGTCATAATTCATTAATTGTTACACAAATCACATCTGATCTAGCTTCTGTTTACTAACATCAAACAATCAACAGCATCACACCAGAATGATTGATAATATGATTTATTAGTATGAAACCTGTCAAGTGTTTAGCCATTCCCTCATAGTCATCATGCAGGGGTATGAAGAGCTACAGCTACACAACTGCATTTCCAAACCACTGAACCAGGCACCTGCCACTCTGTCAGCAAACGATAACTGTGATGAGTTGATGAAAAGCAAAATCCCTTCTGCTCCTTCAGTTTTGTCAGGTAATGCATGATTATACAACTGACGGGTCAGCAGAAAAGCCACTCACAAAGTACATGAATTTCTACGAAAGAACCAGGTAAGTGTTGGGGGGATAAGATGGTTAATATCCGGCGAAAACTGGACAGGTTTGTACCTGATTTTGCATTTGAGGGTCGTACATGCCAGCAGAGGAGGAAGCGCCTTCAGCGCTATAGCCCCCTGTCTGAGCAATCACATGCCGCAAAGCACTAACCTACAACAGAACAGAACCACCATCACATCCATGACCACCAGGACTTGACTAGACAACTACAAGAAATTCCCCAACACAGTGCAGCAACCAACAGCCCTTTCTGCTAATTCATTCAATTACCAGGTAAAGCAAACACTGAAGTAATCTTCAACAGCTCACTTGACATCTGATCTCGTTGTGCAATGCCCCCCCCCCCCCCCCCAAATACTTCCTTGCCTACCATGCTATGAATCTTTCAAAATCACATAAAAATTCACCTTTTCAACTTTTCAAAACTTGTCAATATTGTTCCCTGATCCACTTCAAACCAAATCCCATCGCCCACAAAACCCACTTCTAATCAAGATAGCAACTTCAGCAAGTCAGTGAAATGTTTGGACAGCTTCCTGATCTGCAACATACTGGCAATCAGGAATGTTCCTGTTTATCCAGGAAGCCTCTGACGAAAGAACAAAACCATGAGATCAGCCTACACCCTTTCCTCACTGATAACACAAATTTTCAAATCTCTTGGACTCTTGCATCAGAGCTGATTGTAAATTATATCACTTCACTTAACACACAGTGTGTCTATTGCAGGAACTTTAGTGGTCTCAGTACAGACCATATAGTGGTATACCATATAGTGACATTTTTAAGTGAAACATCATCTGATTTTTTTTTTTTTTCAAAACTGTTCTTTACAAACGAGGGCACCCTTGCGTTCTCTGTGTGCTTTACTGGTCAAGCGATTTTAGTTTTCAATGTTTCGCAGACAGAGACACTCTGAAGTATCAAGAAACATCAATAAGCACAAAACACCAGTGCTACACAACATCCAGTGAATAGTGATCAGCCAACAAGTAAGGTCAGGCTAAGCAAAAGTCTAAGATGACCAGTCATAGGTGCACCAGAGAAAACACTCAATTTCACACTGGATGTGACTCGCACATGGATACATGTGCACAATAATGACATCAATGGCAAAAACATACGTGCTGAAGCATTCCCCACTCACAGTCACATGCAGCTTTGCTCGTCACAAGTGTCATGCATGGAGGAGGGAAATCACTAACAAACATTAAATGTACTTGTGGGCACTGCCTTCAGTTTATAGATATGATCTATAATGTGCACCATGCTTATGACAAGATGCAACTTAAATGCAATCATGCATGTAAGGAATAGGGATTTCATAAACACAGTTACACATATTTGCAAGCGGAATGCGGCCACAATACACTCTCTTGAAAGAGGAAACTGTCAAATATAGTTAAACAGTCTGGGCTCCATCGGAGAATCATCTCTCCAGTAAATGGAAACTTTTACAAAAATCTGCACAAAAACAGGAAAAACAAACACACACACACAAAAAAAAAACACAACTATTTACAGGCAGCTCAGTGTACAAACCTGAGACTGCACATTAGCACCTACAGAGTTGTCTCCGCCTTGGTAGTTTTCTCCATTCAGATTCATGTACATCCCCCCTTGCTGAGCACCCATTCCCTGTGACAGCCCGTAATTACTTCCTGAAACAGAAATACAGATGATGTTCACCTATCAAGGCCATGTAAAATCAAGGCACTAACATTACTGTGTGATGGTTTACTTTAATACACAGCCATACATGAGCACAATTATTCCTTTCCATTAAAGACTATTTGAGTCTTGGCTAAACAAAAACAACAAAAATACGAACACCAATACCCCTACCCACCAAACAAAAAGACCCCCCCCCCCCCTCCCTCCCCCCGAACCAGCTCTGTCAAAGTTCAAACACCAGAGCACATGTGTGCAATGTCGCAACTTGCCATACATTAGTTACAACAACCCTCAGTCTCACTCTCAAGAAAGTCTCATGCAAAAGTATGAGGGGGAGCCTCACCTGGCGAAGAAGGATCAGAGACGGCCTGAACCAACTGCTGGGCAGATGCTGCTGAAGCCGCCTTAGCTGCGTACAAGTTGGCCTCTTCCTGAGCCTTCCCTATGTTCTTCTTGTACCGAATGCGTTTGTTGCCAAACCAGTTTGACACCTATACAGGGAAACTTGCATCAGACATTTTATTGAACACCCTGCAAGACATGGATTTTGATATATCATATTGATACATATTCATTTGTAATCAAAATTATGCCTGAACGAATACATGTCAGCTTTCACATTAACTGAGCAAATTAGATTACTACTAGTAGTCTGTTTCAAGAATCTCTACGCCACCAAGGGGAATTTGAAACAGTGATAAAAAAATGAAATGGAAAACCTTACAGCTTACATTCCTATAACTGATTTTAAAAAACAACAACAACATCAACAACAAAACAATTCATTGGTATTGTGAGGATATATCTGATTCACTATTGGCAGGAAGTGGAGCTACAGCATCACATGACTACACATTCACAGTAGTAAGAAGTTAAAATTCTAGAATTATTTTCTCAAACTGCGCTGTCCAAAATCTCTCATTAGTCTCAACACTGGAAATTGTACAATACTGTTATTCAACTCTATAGTTTCATTAAAGCTAACACTAACAGTTGACCCGTTGCAACCTCATTCCAAAATTGACGGAAATTCAGTCAAATAACCTCTGAGCCACCGCACCTCACAGACAGAGAGTAGCTGTTGCATATCTCAACCCTATATCCTGGGAAGTTCAAAATATTTTCAGCTCCCCTGTACTGATAGCCACACTGTCCACAAGAAAAAAAATCTGCATCAATCATAAAGTGTGCCATCTTTCATCTTTTGTTCTTGAGAGCTCCTCCTTAGTCTGGTGGCTCACAGTGGCTCAGAGGATACAGCAACAGTGAGGAAAATGATCTCAAAAATGATGAAAAATGCCATTAGGTAATACAGAACTTGAAATGAGACAATTTGTTTCTCAGGTCAAAGCAATGCCAAAGATGCTCGAAATGAATGTTATGCACCGTTTAATACAACATATCTGGAAAAGCCTCTCACAGTCGAAAAAGAGGAATATCAGCATTGCAATTTAATAAAGTGAACTTCATTTATGGTGTACTGCTTTTTTGTGGGAAAAAGTGATTACTGGTTAGTGTTAGTAAAAGCCTCCAGCAAAAGGGGCTGATGAAAAGCAATGTTGTTTGGATTAACATGTAATCCTACAAGCGACATGGGCACTGAGTCAGGCATAAGAAAATAACTGAATCTGATCAACTGCAATACTATGGACTGGAGTCTGTATTCTACCCCCCCCCCCCCCCCCCCCCGTTTTCAAGCACGCGCGCGCGTGTGTGTGTGTGTGTGCGCGTGTGTGTAAGTGCGCGTGAGAGAGAGAGAGAGAGAGAGAGATAGGGGAGGGAGGTGGTAGAGGGTGAGTGCCGCAACTGACAAGGAAGATTGATGAAGAAGCCCTCCGGCGATTAAGGCGGTATCTGTGGACCACCTCATTATTCTGTGTGTTGGCTTCTCCCTTTCTCTGCAAAGTGCTATTGCCTAGTCCAATACATGTATGACTACAGGCCTCTGGTTTTATCAGCGCTTATCAGTGCTCACTTTAAGCTTTGTGGTCGTAAGTAAACAACTGCTTGTTTGCACTAATTCAATCCCAGCACTTCGCCCCAGTCGAAGATCTGCCCGCTACTTTCCCAGCAGAACCCCTTCAAAGGGAAAGACTTCTGACCCTTCAACTTCAGCACACAATGGCTGCAACATGTTAGAACGCCAGTTCGGCAAAGCCGTCGACTAGACACACTACTCCGTTCTGATGTTCTAACATGTGCCTGGAAATACCCTAGTAGAATGAGAAACAAGGCCCTACACAAAATGAAATGTACAGATAAACCCAGAGAGATCTGAAAAAACCGGAGAGCTCAGTTTTTTGAGTTAATCGTTTGTGAGTGAGGAATTTAGTACAAGAAATTATGAAAGGACCCCTTTATTCTCCCCTACAAACACAAAAGATGGTAATTATAAGACTCGCCCTGTTGAAAAGCGCACACCCTTTAAATTTTATGGATCTGTGGTTACGAGGAATGGTTCATTTTTAAATGACTACCTGGGCAGCAAGCCAAGTAAGGGAAGGTGTTGAGAGAACAATTACTGTATCAGCCTGTAGTTGAAATCAAAATCATGTCCCTGTCTTAACTCTTATTCTAAGATAAACACAAAAGACCAAAGACAGGGTTCCCCCAAAGCGCAGAAGCCTGGAAATGGCAACAGCTTGTAGAATTATCTAGTGTGGCTGAATCGCTCATTAAATTTCCCCCTTGAACTAGTAAGAGAAGCACACAAACAATGGTAATTCATAACCTGTCACCATTTCCTGGGGGAACCACTAACACTCATACACACGAATAGGCAACTGACCTGTGCAACGGTTATCCCACATTTTCGGGCTAGTTCCTCCTTAGCTTCTTCGCTAGGGTATGGATTACTCACATGCGAGTAGAAATACTCATTCAGAACCTCGGATGATTGTTTGCTGAAATTCCGTCTTTTCCGTCTACGGACAATGAAAAAAGACATAGCCCATCAAACATAATACTGACCTGAGAAACGGTTATCCCGCATTTTCGGGCTAGTTCCTCCTTAGTTTCTTCATTAGGGTATGGATTACTCAGGTGTGAGTAGAAATACTCGTTCAACACCTCGGATGCTTGTTTGCTGAAATTCCGTCTTTTCCGTCTACGGACAATAAAAAGACAGATAAGACTAAGTCACATACTGACCTGCGAGACCGAAATCCCACATTTACGAGCAAGTTCCTCCTTAGCTTCTTCGCTAGGGTACGGATTACTCAGATGGGAGTAGAAATACTCGTTCAAAACTTCCGTGGCATTCTTGGTGAAATTCCGCCTTTTCCGTCTAACAGGAGGGAGAAAAAAAAATTCTTTTGACTTACTTTGCCACTGAGGCTGGTGTTCAAGAATCAGTTTGTGCCATATTTCAAAACCACATAAACCACCTTAATTTTTGTCTCTGTTCATACTAATAATAGCAGTAGAGTTGTTCCTTATCTGCTCTCATTACCTAATTCAGACAGAAAGCCTAAGTTAGAGCTGGTACAGTTTCATGACTACCAATTCTACACCCAGAACAATTTAAGTGATCCACATTTACCAGTAAACAAGACACATAGTACAGAATCTAAGAATCAACTTAAGAAAGTATGAAGCTATTAATATTATTATCAAGGCTCACATGCATAACGGAGCATACATCTCAATTCTCTGTAATCTGTACCAACCAGCATTTCTCACTTTCTGTCATGGATGATGTTTATTATATTGAAGTGGGTGAGAAGCTGAGAAAAAGAATGTATCTGATCTGGCAAGAAAATTTACAAAGTGTTGACTATTTTAGTGAGGATAACAGTTTCAACTAATAGTACATACTGCATTAGAATACCTTTTTTGTTTTTGTTTTTGAAAGAAAGCTGCATACCAGATTTACCCAACCTTAAGTGTCTGCAGAAACTAGTTTCACAAAACGCCTGCACAAGGTTTGAAATTTGGCACAAACTGTTCAAGTGTTGCCAAAAAAACACTCTGATGACTACTCCTTTTTTCTTCACAAAGCATCCAAGATATAGATGAATATTTTTTCCAAGTGACATATGTATCGTACTACGTGAAATATATATACACTGATACAGCATGATGTAAGTAACATGAAGATCGTGAGGGAAATACCCTAAGTGCAAGCCTGAGTGCAATATAATCCTACATTACCACACTTGTTACAAAAGTAGTCATGTTCTATTCAAAAACACTCAATGGAAAAACAGGGGGTGCAAATTCCGAGGGAGGGGGGATCACATCTGATCAGTGGCTGAAAATGATTCTGAGTGTATTAACTTTACTAGTCATGGTTCCTTTGCCATCCGAATTGGTTTAAAAAAAATCTGGTTGCACTTAGGAGGTTCCACACAAACACATACATACAGACTGACAAACAAAATCTTCATACTGGTACTCAACAATAGGGACTTGGAACATATATTTTAACACCAACACTCCACTACTTAAAATATTATCTGAACGCATGCATGCTGTTGTGGTATGGCCACAACGAACATCATGTAGCTGAAATTGAAATATATATCACTGTACCATGTGCAGTAGTGTAGCATTTCCTGCTTAGAATGAGCATAAAGATGCCCAAAGACTTAAAAATTAAGATTTCTGCATTGAAAAACTTTGCATAGAAATTACACTTGTTAGTATCAGTATGTTCGCATTTTGCACTGGATTTTTTTTATCTGCCATTGTCATTTACTGAATTAAAAGCCCCTTGAAGTTTAACAGTAAATTATATGGAATGACTTAAACTAGAGCAGCAGAAACCTCCTTGGCTCACTTGTGAGATGGGTCAAGGTCAATCGAAAGAGTATGTTTTTCGTTGTTCTTGAGAAAATGGCATTACAATTTTCCAAGGACAGTTTAAATAGTTTAATGCCCTTGGGTAGAGGTCATTCAAATCAAGTCAAGGTAATGTAAAAATTCAGACAGACAGCTTTAATGACTCTGACCTTGAGTCAAAGATCATTCAAAAGGGTATGTCTGCATAGGTCTCATTGCTGTCTATTATCTGCCCTGTTCGGAGTCTCTGCTGTTTGTTGTTTCTGAGAAAATGCCAAAATTAAAATTTTCCACAAACAATTTGTAAGGCCTTGACACTGACCCAAGGTCATTGAATACATAAATGTTTGTAAAGCTCTTATCAATGTCTATCATGAATACATATGGTCAAGAGTACAGAGGTGAGTCGACTGCTCAAAATGGCTACCCATTCACATGAATGATGCTACAAATTTGTTTAAAAAGCATGCACAGTTGTCTACTTTGGCTCACTTGTTCAGTATAAATCAGAGTTTCAAGCAGTGAGAATTGGATGTGGTACATTTACTTCTTGCGTTTAAAACTCTGGGTTTTTGGCGAAAAATCGGTGATTGCAGTGGAAGAAAAACGTGACAGAAAGTACTTGCGATCGCTGAAGTGTTATTTTGAGAAACATGGAGAACGGTCAGTGAACCCATTTGCTGTCTCCAAATGCTCAAAACTGCCTTTATTTCAGTCGGCATACTGGCAGGTGTCAAATATTTTCCGTTTTTTAGAAAAATGACTGAAAATGTAGGCACGTTTGGACATAACGTCGTCGTAAACTTCCGATGATCAACATCGACCACCGAGGACGAACGTACTTTTGTCCTGCGAAATACCTAACTTGCATAATCTCAACATCGTTTTTTCACTCTTTATTTTTCATGCAAGAACACCGATATATCTCGTGTTGTTGAAAAGAAACTTCGTGTTGATTTCGAAGACCCGACGGTGTGTTAATTTTACTGTTATGTTCACGCGAGAAAAAATCGATCGCTACACTCGGGTATGAGTTAAATTCAACCAGCGGCCGTTTCAAACACAAGCTGGAAGCATGATTGCTTTGAGCCGATGACTTTGATTACCGTCACTGGAGGAGGCAGCCGATAATCCCGAGGGTAAGTTTTAAGTGTTAAGTGTTATCTTCAGACAAATCTAGTCAACTCAGCAGCAAAAAGTGAATAAACACAAAGAGTCTGTGTTCTTGTGCATTTTGGAATACTGCTGACAACAGCGGCAATGGTAAACTCGATGTTAGTGTGGTGATTGGTATCACCAACACGTGGATGTTAATCCTTGTCGTGATTCTAATCGATACAGCCGTGGAGACATTTGTGGTTTAGGTTGTAAACGTTATGTTCATGACTCTGTTACAAAAGTTGTGTATTCAGCAACAAACAATGAATGCCTTAGGTATTTTTAGGTGGAAAGCTACTCGGAAAAAGATCCTTTGCGGGGAGTAAAGCTTTCTTATGTAAAATTTCAGATGTCTCTGGTTTGAACACAACTTTACTCACAAACGAAGGTCGTCAGCATTATGTTCAAACTCATAGACGACAAGTCTAGCACCAAACAAAAATAGAATATCCTGCTAAACATCTTTGGAATAATTTTTCTCCCTGGAGTCTTGAAAATTTCCATTCAAACACATTTTTGTGTGTTCATCTGTTTGTTTATTGAAGTTAACTTTACACACCGTACCCAGATTCATGCAGTTGTTATATAATTATGTACAAACAACAACTTGGGCATTCCTTCATTTTTTTAATGGCCAGAAATAGAGGACTGCGAAATTATGTGTTTTTATTCATGACTGTGTTTTTTTTTTTTCCAGGATCACACCAATAGAAAATGTGCAGGAGCTGTTTGTGTTTGAACACAACTTTATACACAGACAGTGGGTTTCAAGTTATGTTCAGTCAAAGGTTACATTTTTTTTCCTTTGCTGTACTTAAAAATGATATGTATTCACTATTTCCTATGCTGTGAGCCCCTTTTTGATTATAGCAGTTTGTATACATCATTCCTGTGTGTGTTTGAGTGAAAGCTGTTGCGTGAGTGTTTGTCAAGTTAAGTTCCAGCAACTTGATAATGACAGTTAACAATTTTATTATGCTTTTAAATCATATTTTTGTGAAGAGAATGTGTACCTTCGATTAAAGCACACTTCCTGGTAATACATTTTTTTGTTCCGTTTCCTCTTGTTTGATTTTGACAGTCTCAAATGAGTCTGTCACAGTGTAGTGTTATGTTCGAAGTTGCGTAAAGTTACATTCATGTAGCTTGAAATAGCAATTTATCTATGGGATTAAACTTAAAATCATACTTTGAGGGGGTTAAAGAGTACCTCCCATTGAACCACACTTACTACAACTGATATGTTTTGTTCTTTTTCCTTCTGGTTGACTTTAGCTATCTGAAATTTGTCTGTCACAGTGTAATGTTGTGTTCAAGTGTGTCAAGTTATGTTCAGACAGCTGGATATGGTAATAATTCATGTGTTAAATCTGTTAGATACATTTTTGTGTGACTAAGGTGTATTTACCATAAAAACAAAGTCACTGGTAATATATTTTTTTTGTACCTTTTCCTTCTGTGTGACTTTAAAAGTTTGGAATGAGTCTGTCATGTTGTAATGTTATGTTTAAGCATGCTCAGTTCTTTCTTTGATCACTTTATTCAGGGACACAGTGAAGTTGCAACTGTTATTTTTGTTTTTGCATGTATTTCAAGGGTCGGTCTTTAATTTTACTGGGAAACAATAATACCTGGAATAAAATGTTTAGCTTTTTAAAGGGTTTTATTGACATGTTCCGCCAAGCAGAAAACCAGAAACATTTGAATCCATTTCTGTTCACGTATCATTTATTATTGTTCATGTATTGCACTACATTATTATTGAGTAACCCAAACAATGTTCTTAAGAAGGTTTTATTGACCAAACAGTATCAGTACTCTGTCATAATGGTGCTCATTTCAGTTTAACATGCCGCTTGACGTAAAGTTATGTTCACACCACTTTTTCATTGCATTTCTTTGCATCTAGTGAGTCTTTCCTTCTCTTTTGTGATATTGCTGAAGGTTAAGCCTTCAAAATAAAAACACAAAATGCAAACAACATCACTGGTTTGTTTTTGCCTTGAAATTTCAAGTCTGCAAAATTGTGACAGTGTTTAATGTTATGTACAAACTCACAACTTATTTCTTCAAATACTGCCAATCGACAACTTGAATGAGAAAATCAGATTCTGTGAAGATTGCTCATGACAAGACACACCAAATTCATATAAAATAGTTTGTTTATCACTTTGCTGAAAACTGGGTACTCATGTCACACTCACTCGACTCAACTCTGTACTCTTGACCATATATATATATATATACGTTTGTACAGCTCTTATCAATGTCTATCATCATGCAGAGTCTAAAACCTCTGGTGTTTGCAGATTCAGAGAAAATGCCAACGTTAATGTTCCAAACAGACTGCTTTAGCGACTCTGACCTTGAGTAAAGGTCATTCATATCTTTTGAAAGGTCCTATGGCTGTCTATCAGCACACACACACACACACAAAGACTCACATACACACAGACGACAGAGGGTTATTACATAGACTCACTCTGTACAGTTACACAAGTGAGCCGACAAAAAACTAAATGCACTCTTCAAGAACTTCAGTTTAAGGTTATTTCATCATTACAGAGGTACATCCATGTTTGATTTCTCGATGTCAACAAAGACACAAACACGTATTTTATTGTAAAAAGTTCTGTGTCAAAGAAAGAGGGACAGTACTTGAGGTAGAATTTACTCATTTATTTAGTCTGAACTTTTAAAAAATGAAGGAAAGTGTGCTATTTATCACATCATTTTCTTCTTCTTCTTTTTTTTTTCTGCCCCATGTTTTCTAAACAGGGTGAAACTGAAAATTTTCAAGCAGGATGCAAGAAAACTCCAAACTGTTACACATACATAGATCTGCAAAGTTCTGAAGTTTTTCATCTCCTTTGTTGAAACAAAATCTCCATGAAAACCACCGGGCATTTTTGTTAATTAAACTAGAAGGAGTGGTCTCAACATATTAAAAACATTTCAGACTTCACAACACAGCTCTCTGATTTAAAAAAAAAAAAAAAAAATCTATAGTCTGGATCCAATTTAGAAAAAATTTGTGAGCGTAACCTATGACTTCCTGTACTATGTGCGGAACAAAGACACAAACTGACAAAGCTCGAGGGAAAGGAGTCTTGACTCACCGGGCATCAAGGAATCTGGACCTGAGAATCATCACAGCTTCGCATGTGCTCTGTTTCAGCTGCATCTCAATAGCCGAGAACTTCTTGCGAATGATGGCAACCATGCGCTCAATCTCTTTTGGTGCAATGGGTCGTGTGCGGCTCTGCTCTCGAAGCAGATTTACAACATGGGTGGTGAACTCATTACATGCCTGCAATGAGAAGCACAATGATGTGGTAACTACCTTCGCACTGTGGGACATATGACTAACTTTAGTAACTGCAAGTTACCTACTCACAGTTATAAAAAAAAAACTTCACAGTATGTCATACTCATATTCAATGTGGCTACGTGGTATTTTACATCTTGTCCCCATGGAATACAAATGACATCAGCCGAATATCTGAGAACAAAATCTGATCTGCCTGTTGTCCACTAACCAAATTTTGAATTGACTTTCAGCCTTTTGGTTTTCTGATCTGTAAACATGCCTGCAGTATTTTCTGTGCTAACAATTTAAACATGAGGGACAATATAAATTACATAAATTAAAAGATAAAGCTTCATAGTACTAAGTAGCTACCTGTTCGTATTTTTCCAGCTCTGTGTGGTAGATCTGTCTGATCTGTGCCAGCTTGGCGCGATAGTCTGAGTGTTCGATGGCACTTTCAGGCTGGCCCCCAGACGCAGCAGCAGTAGCACTGGCAGCAGCTGAAGATCCCCCACCCTTTTCAGGACCTGCGACTCCCTCTGCGATCAGCATGTTGTCCAGTCGCATCAACTGTGGATCTGGAGGCTCCTCTTCTTGTGTGTTACGAATGCTCAATACTGAAAATTTTAGGACAGTGCCATGGTTATTTCTATTCCTGTCAGGAATTATGTATTACATGTCATACCAGTAGCACATGCATCTGTGTATTCTAAACATCTCTTGACAAACACAATACTTGACAAATTTTATGTACTCAGTACTTGTATTCTGTTCGTCTAAGAATGTCCCCTCCTCGTCCTAGATCAGCTACCAAAATTCCGTTAAGTTTGATGGTTGTGTCGCATGCGTTTTTGTTTTTTGTTTTTGTTTTTTTTGACAGTCACAGTGTGGGGCATCGTAAAGGTCACTGATCATACCCAGACCTGCCTACCCACCAAACATGACACGAGTAGTGCCAAAAACCAAACGAGTAGTTTCCTGGCCATATGAGTAGTCCTAACGTATCCCATTGCCAACTGAAATTTATACATGTGCCAGCTTGTTGCTTAAGCTACAAATCAACTATTCTATTCTTTGGCTTGTTTGATTCGACTGGTTACAGTGTACTACCAATAGTACCATAGTATCTCAGGATGTTTTGTTGTTTTGTTTTGTTTTTTTAGCCAAATATCTTTCTACTGGGTATTTATGCATCGTTAAACTTTGAATGAGGCTCGTTCAAAAAGCTGGATCGGCGCGAGCAAAAGTTCTGATCGGATTTGACTAACAGCTAAATTACGTAGATTTAGGAAAAAAATTGTGTAGTGGGGCAATTAAATGCGTAGTTGCGTAGAAAGCCTAAAATTTGCTATGGTCGGGTATTTAATAAGACTGTTGCAGATATTAACAACAAAGCAGACAAGAAAAAATCAACCAGCAGGGATACTGAAAGTTAAACCAAATACTGGAAGGAAACCAAAACTCTACAGTGAACAAGCCCACTGGCCACATGCAAATTTCATCTGTCCATAAATGTCAAAGCAAGCCCAGACAACCATCTCACAAGGAGGAAGCCCTGGCCTATCTGAACGTAAAGCTGTCAATTGCTGTGCCCTCAGGCACAGTTCAGCCATCCCAAACCTTCCTTTTCGGTCTCGCTTTGTTTCCACCCTACCTTCAGGGTGACGGCTGGGCTAGAAAATCTACTCACACAGTCATTGTCTGTCCTGTGGTGTGTTATGAGGATAGAAGAGGGGCAGAGGGGGGAGGAGATACTGCCCCAGGGAAAGGTTCGCAAGTGACAGGAGGGGTCCTGTGACTGATCGCTGAATCAACCTTGTAACTGTATTGCTTTAGATTGTTGTAGATGTGTATCTCCTCCAGTCCCTGTGTCCGCATGTACTGTTACATGCCCATCAAACAAAACGACTACCCCCCCCCCCCCCCCCCATGTCCTCAAAACCACAGGCAAAGTTCAACTAAAGAATTTTTTTTTTTTTTTAAAGCAGCATTCGGTCTGAAAAAAAATTCGAACGAACAAAATGTACTGTAGAAAACGGAAGTCATATGGTGCCATCTTCATTGCTTTCAGTTTCAAGTTTCATTGCTAAATCATTTGCAAATCAAATGCTCTGGGCTTCAGATCCTTTGCTGACTGTGTGACTCGTGGACTAGAGGCATTCCGTCTGAATAAGCAACAGCCGAAAAAGCCGAAGCTATACGAACACCTCACAACCATTTGGTCCCTTAGTGTATCAATACTATCATACTATGGCAAGAGACTGGGAGGTGTCCTCTATGCTGCCTCGCGGGTCTAAAGAAGTCAATGGCTTCAATCCCTTTGGCTTTACCGGCTGCTACAGTTCACATTGGATCCCCCCCCCTCCCCCAAGTTCCTTAATAGCTCCACTGTACGTCTATTCTCCTTTATGATTAATGTAAACTGGTGGTGTATTATAATTAAGGTACTAAGTCTTATGGGGGTACATCAAACAAAATGCCAGCAATACCACACAAAAAGAACATGCTGGTCACCAGTGAAAGAATCCCAAACACATACATGTATACATGTATACATGTATGCGCATGTTTACAATACATACAGTCAGTGAGGAGAGAATGTAAACATTTATGACAGAACAATGCTCATCAAATCTGACAACCACCTTGTAAGTTTACAAATTTATTATAATCAGGTTTACCATCAATGCACATACCAGTTTTCTCTTTGATTTCGCAGAGGACACTGAACAAAGCTGGTTTCATCCGATGACAGTTGAGAGTGTGCTTTCTGTAAAGAAAACAAAATATGAAAATTTATACTTCATGCTTTTTGTTAGTCTTTTGAGTATAACCTTTCAACATCATGAGCATTTGGACTTGGAGGTATGAAAAAGATCTGGAGTACTAGTCATAGTGATTTCACTTGATGTGCAGATTTTAAATGATAAAAAAGCTATCAGAACTGAGAAACAAAAAATTAAATAAGACACCGTGACTTCATGCACATAGACCGAACACACTTTAAATACAGTAAAACTAAACACCATAAAAGACAATAAAACCCCCCGCATTTTTCACATTACCTTCCAACAGTAGCATACTACTGAGTAGACGTGAGCATTGTAACAGAATTAGAAAGTTTGTCTCTGCCATGAGAGCTTTTGAATTTGATACATCCAACCCAAAGTTTTACTTTAGCAAATTACTCTGGGGTTTAGTTGGGTTTTTTGTTTTTGTTTTCTTTCAGTTTCTGGTACAGTAATAACAATTAACACCAAAAAGAGTTGACAGAAAAGAGTTGGTTATCGGATCCGAGAAAGTATATAAGCAGCAGTTCATCTTAATTCTTACTCCAAGCCACAGGCACAAGTTTGCGACTTTTGTCTGGCAAAACTGAAACTGCCATAACTGTCAGAAAATGAGGAAATGGTCCGCTAGGACATGTTGCAAGCCAGCATTACATGCACTAATTTAATTATTTATACATGGATGGAATTTCAGTCCCTTAGATCCCAAGTCTTTAACTTCAAATCTTCAATCAGAAAGGGAAGATGCATCTTCAAACACTGCCTACCATTGCAACTAAAGTAGTAAAGACAAAGTTCAGTGTTCTGGCAGTGTACATGAAATGTGAACCCCTCACTCTCAGTCTGAATAAAACCATGCCACTGACTCAATTTCCCATTTTTGGCTTCAAAATCAAACACCGGCAGTGACTCGAAAGCTTGAAGCTGGCAAGAGAGATTTGCACACTGTGAGTGACCGTGGAAAGCCCTTTTTATTTTAAAATATTAAACATTCTCTGATTCTGACCATCTGTCTCTGACTGATCGGTTCAAGTTTTATTCGATCTGTGAAAATTGAAACATGTCACATTTACAGTGTGAAAAATGAGTGCACTCTGTCTTATGGTGATGCAACCTGCAGAATAATGTGGAGTTTCTGACCACATCAGCACAGTCACGGTAAATCCGTAGTACTAACAGGAGGGGAAAACCTGCCAATTATGGTTGACTCACTGTTACTGAAGCTGTGAAAGGCTGTCTGTTTTGTTGTGTTCTGCAAAATGTCATTTGAAGTAAGCAACCTTTCTGCACTTGTAAGTTGTACGTTGTGTTCATTTCAATTTCATGTGAATTGAATTTAAACCTGAATAGACTAAATAGGGATGTGCCGAGGTGCTCAAGCCCTTGAGTCACCTGCACGAACTTGACTAAGGAAGTCCGTCTCAGGGAAAGACAACCGTTTAGTTCAGTGTAACTACTGAACTAGCACAGAAATGTTTCAGATCCATACATGAACTATTACACAATGAAAAGACTAAAGATGTCAAAAGCCTGGACAGATCTAAACGGCCAAATGCACTCTGCACTTTCGAACAATGTTTCCCTAGCGCTGGTACTGACTAAAATTCTGGGGCTTTCTGGGGGAGAACCCATAATGTTTCATGCAGGGTCACCATCACCACAAGAGATAACCAAAAGAGGTTCACCTGTCAACTGACCTTGCCTGGGCCTCATCGAGACTTTGGTCAGTAATGGTCATAATCTGTTGGAGAATGTCTCCGATTTCCTGCTTTCTTTGGTCGGGATCACCAGGCGTTGGTTGCTGCATACCGTCGTAGCCTCCTTGCGGCATGACACTAGCCATGCTCACTGGGCCTTGCGGATGCATCAGCCTTTGTTGGTCGTCCATGTTGGATCCGTACGGGGCTTCCAGCGTGAATGGTTTGTGTGCGGCGAAAACGCCGACGATCTACACAAAAAAATGTTTGTAATGAAAGCACTGGAAGTACGTCGAATCCCTGACTAGCGGATCCGACAACGTGGATGACCGTTATGTCACATAAACACAGTTTTAGCGTCGCAGGAAAGGGTGGTCTCTCTACTGCCACTCAAAGTCGCACGTCATAGCAAATGGCGGCCTGCATGCATAAAATGGAGGCACTTAGCAGCAGTCGACCAATCAGCGTGCAGCTTCTGTTAGCTCCCTTTCACGAGCGCACGCGATGGAGAAAATGGCACAGTGACCTATTTACGGTCTCTTCTTTGGCCATTCGTACAACAGACCCGCCTTTGACGAGTTTGATGTTGATTGACAGGTTTGGACGTGTTGAACAAGTCCCTGACAGTGCACTTTGATGTATGACAGCCGTGGCTGTGGATCACGTGCCCAGGCGTTCGTAAAGGCAAGCTGGGCAACACCCAGTGCCTAAAGACCACCGGTGTTCAGTCAGTATCGATTTTGTACGCAGACAAAGAATAATGAAGCATGATTTATTCGCATTCTGATGCTTTGTTCGAATCGAAAAATGCATTCGCACCACTCCACCGCCAGTGTTTCATGGAAGGTGGGTGTTTCGCCACCACCCCACCCCCTTTCTGCGGGCTCTCCCACTTCAGTTCTTCGACTCTCCACTGAGTCTCTACCCCCGGTCTCTCAACCTCGGTCTCAGTCAGTCACACTGACACACACAAACACACACGCACACACACACACACCGGCACACACACACACACACACACACACACACACACACACACACGTTTCCTTTTCGAGGCAGACGAGATCAGATGTGTAAGCTGTTGATTGTTCAAGGCAGACATAATGTAGCCGTTCATCATTGTCCGACTTCGTCAACTTGAATGCAGGCGTGGCCATTTTCAGCCGGCTCCAGATTCAACTGAGAACTGGCAGTGACGCCTGCAAGACTGCAAGCCAGTATATTAGCCGGAGCGGCTTTTTTTTTCAACTTAAAAAAAAAATGCTGTGTCTTTTACAAAGTAAGTGTTTGTTGGGATATTCAGTTTCTTCTTTTTTTTTTTTTTCCCCCCGCGGCATCAGTTTATCTGAGCCATTTCACATGCATTTCAGTGTGGTGTTGGTAAAGCCGGTTCAGTTCAGTGGCGATGGGTAGTCAGTCGATCCGGCAGTTACAATACAATACATCTTTATTATCCCAGAGGGAAATTTGGGTGTAGTGGACAAAGACAATGATACACATCATAAAAAACAAAAACAAAAACAAACTACAATTAAATTAGAGATTTCTATGAATTAAAAAAAAAACAGATTTCTATGAGTTAAAGTCTTGGTATTAAGGTAGGTAACAAAAAAAGAAAAAAATTAAGATTATCATACAAAAAAATCACAGGCTTCATCCTCCACACAAGCTTCATTTTATCACAGTCTACACCCCCCCCCCTCCGACACACACACACACACACACACACACACACACACACACACACACACACACACACACACACACACACACACACCTCTTTCTACCTCATGGAATTTAAGATGTTTATGACGGACGGAATAAAACTCTGCTGAGACCTTTTCGTGCGGCACTTTGGGACGCGTAATCGTCTGCCTGAGGGAAGGACCTCAAAGAGAGTGTTTAAAACATGGGAAGGGTCATTTTGAATTCTGATGGCTTTGTCCGTGGCATACTCAAGTTACCAGTCGCAGCAAAGGCTGAGTCCGAGTGTGACTGACATACATGTGACATACCGGTATATCATGCAGGTCACAGCTGACGCCAGCCACAGCCGGTTTCGCAGTCAGGTGTTTCATCGGCCCTCACGAAATGCTTGACCCGATTTCAGTCAAACTTTCACAAAAACTTCAAGTCAAGCTCAGTTCTTATTTCTCAGTCCAAGGGCCCGCTGCGCCGGCGTCCGTCCGCAAGGGGCACTCGTCCCTTTTTTGCATTCAATGTAAATTTTTGACCGGTTTTCTTTGACTGAAGCACTGACACAAAAAGACCTAAAAAAAAAAAATAAAAAAAAAATAGGATAGTTTCCATTGACTCGATCCGTCATGTATCGGTCAATGCACACTGACTCAGTTTTCTCGGCCTTGCCCACTGAAATGTACCGTCATGGTGACTGAAGCTCCAAACTGGAGAAATGTACCCCATACAAAGCACCAGTCAGTGCAGTGCGAAAACGAAAACTTGAAAAACTAGAGGAGCAAAGCCTCGTTGGCTCACTTGTGAGATGGGACGTCAAGGTCATTCAAAAGAGTAAGTTTGTAAAGCTCCTATCTTTAGCTATCCTGAAGGTGTTTCTTGTGTTCATAGTTCCTCAGTAAGAAAACGGCAAATGGCAATATAACAGTTTTCCAAGGACAGCTTCTGTGACCTTGACCTTTGGTCATGGTCATTCAAATGAGATCTGTAAGTGAAGAGCTTATCAGTGACGATCATTATGCCAAGTTTGTTAGCTCTAGTGTTTGTAGTTTCTGTACAAATGGTAATGTAAAATTTCACAACAGACAGCTGTTATGACCTTGACCTTGAGTCGAGGTCATTCAAATGGGTATGTCTGCATAGGTCTCGTTGCTGTCTATCATTGTGCCTTGTTTGGTGCCTCTGCTGTTTGTTGTTTCCAAGAAAATGCTAACGTTAAAGTCTCCGCAAAACATGTTGATTGGCCTTGACCTTGACTCAAGGAAATTGAATACAAGAATGCCAAGACAGGTTTTGTCAATGTCTATCGTCATGCAAAGTTTGATGCCTCTGGTGCCCCTACATTATGAGAAAATGGCAATTTTAAATTTCCAATGAGACAGCTTTGATGACCTTGACCTTCAGTCAAGGTGTTTCAAAATGGTATTTCTTGAAAGGTCTTACTGCTGTTTATCAGCAAGCCAGGTTTGGTGCTTCTGCTGTTCATTGTTTCTGAGAAAATGTTAAGGTTTTGGAAGGTTTTCCACAAAACAGCTTGCTTGGCTTTGGCCTTGACTCAAAGTCACTGAATACAGGTATGTCAGTAAAGGTATTGCCAATGTCTATCATCCTGCAAAGTTTGATGTCTCTGGCTTTTCTAGATTCTGAGAAAATGAAAATGTAAAATTTCCAAACAGACCGCTTTAGTGACCTTGACCTTGGGTCAAGGTCAATCACTATGGTATGTTTTAAAAGGTCTTACGGTTGTCTATCAGCGTGCCAAGTTTGGTGCCTCTGCTGTTCATTGTTTTTGAGAAAATGCCAATGTTAAGGTTTTGGAAAGTTTTCCGCAAAACAGCTTGCATGGCCTTGACCTTGACTCAAAGTCACTGAATACAGGTATGTCAGTAAATGTGTTGTCAATGTCCATCATCATGCAAAGTTTGATGTCTCTAGCTTTTCTAGATTCTGAGAAAATGCCAATGTAAAATTTCCAAACAGACAGCTTTAGACAGACCTATTATTGTATGTTTTTAAAGATCTTATGGCTGTCTATCAGCAGGCCAATTTTGGTGTCTCTGCTGTTTGTAGATTCTGAGAAAAAGCCAATGTTAAGGTTTACCTCGGACACACCCACAGACAGACAGACAGACAGACACACACAGACACACACACACACACACACACACACACACACACACACACACACACAGACGACGGAGGGTTATTACATAGACTCACTTTGTTACACAAGAGCCGGAGCCAAAAACAAACAACAACAAAAAAAAAACCAGATAGAAAACAACAAAAACAAGGGGGGGGGGGGGGGGCGGGGGGCACTGGCATGAGAACTGAGATGCCAGACCGAAGCAGGTCCGACAAATCAACAACTCTACCATCAAATGACTATGAAATAAATGGCGCTAAATAGGACATTTTAGCAAATCAGATGACGTTAAAACCGCGTTATAAGTCATGTTAAAAACCACATCCTATTTTTATTGTCAATCTTCATGACTAATACGGGTGGTTCTTGAGAAATCTAGTCATTTATACACAGAATATCACACACACACACACACACACACACACACAGACGGAGGCACAGAGCCACTGCACACACCAACTCAAGTTGGCCGCGGCTCTTACCACCCAATCTCTCATTTCTTGGAGTGGAGATGGCAATCAAGATGAGCTTGCTGGTATTGACAGCTAAATGGACCCCTCCCCCCTCTGGCAATCTCGGCGCGTGAAATCCGACCAGGGTCGGTGTTAGAGGTCACGACAGTGTTGCAGACGTGAGAAAATTGATATTTCTAGGGGACGCCGGAGATAATGATATTTGTAATTTCCTTTTGGCTTGAAACCAAGGCGGGGTAGAGGGAAGGGGTTACCGTGTAGTTGAACTGAACCTGAACCTTAGGGCTCAGAGTCTGAGTGTGTGCGTGTCAGTGTGTGTGTGTGTGTGTGTGTGTGTGTGTGTAGTCGGTGTCGATGTGTCTCAGTGTGTGTGTGGGTGGGTCACAGTGTGGGTGTGTAGTGATGTCAGATTCTGAGAAAATGCCAATGTAAAATTTCCAAACAGACAGCTTTAGTGACCTTGACCTTGGGTCAAGGTCAATCATTATTGTATGTTTTCAGTGAAAGATCTTATGGCTGTCTATGCCTGCGCCACGGTATGCCTGTGCCGGTGTCAGTCTGGGGCGTGTGTCACGGTGTGCCGGTGCCACGTGTGTCGGTGTGTGTGTGTGTGTGTGTCGGTGTGTGTGTCGGTGTGTGTGTCAGTCAGTGTCAGCGACGGCCGGAGGGAGGGGCACAATGATAGGAATGTAATTTACCTCGGGGTCAGTCCTCCTGACTACAGCAACCTCGGTGGAAGCTCGTTGCCCAGGGTCCTTTCCGGGGTATCGTCACGTCAGTCATTCAGCAAAAATACCCCACCAGCCCACTGCTACGCGGCTACACAGTGGCGTCCCAGTCCCTCAGTAGCAAAACATCAAACTGGGCTCCACCCCGCGCTCTGAGCACTGACAAGGGTGGGTGGGGTGGGTGTTTGGGTTTTTAATGTCCGTTTCCACCACTGACGGGTGATATCAAAGACGGGGCAACGATGAAAAAGGCAGCACAAATATTTGGGCGCTGCCGGGATTCGAACTCACGACCCGAGCATTGGAAGTCCAACGCTCTACCATTCGGCCACCCTGGCTCCCTCTCTGAGCACAAAGCTGTGTTCTAGACTGGTGACGGACGGAATCAGTGGGGTGGATTGGTCGGTTGGTCTCACTGTGGTGCCTGCCAGTTAACAGGGTCCAGACTGCTTTTCATCTGGCTACACATGGCCGTATTGACTCAGTAATAAAGAAATAAATAAATACAGCATTTTTTTTATCATTTATCCAACTACTTCATTCTGTTCATCAGTTTTGTTTTATTCTGTTTATTTAATGTTATTCTATTTATTTTATTTTATTCAGTTTATTTTATTGTACTTTGTTTATTTTATTTTATTCTGTTTATTTTGAAAAGGAAACGGTAATGACTGCGAAGTGGTTACAAGTTAAGCAACCACTTAACTTTCACAAAGGACGGCGGCACATGTGTGAGCCGTCCTTTGTGAAACTTAAGTGGTTTCTGTCCCTTTTATGTCGCTATTATCTGTTGATTTTATTTTATTTTTAGGTTATTGACTGAACTTGGTTGGCTCGGTAGTCACTGAATTTGGACGATCACTGACACACGGCAGGCGACGCCGGGAGTGCCGGTGTAATAAGCCAGCTATATGTACTCAGTCAACCCCGCTCGTTTGAACCCGGGGCACTTCTAGCTTCAAGCTGCATTGACCCGAAGCACTTACACTGAGCCCGCGAGCTGCTGAGAGTAGAGCTGCCGCGGTTAACCGGTTTACCGGTTTTAACCGGTTCCCATTTGAACCGGTTCGCCGAACCGGTTCGAGTTGCCGCGAACCGGTGTTTTGGTCATAGTACACGTACTAAAGTTACTTAAGTTATCTTTTTTCTTCTAATTTCTTCTTGGCGGCCGCTGGAATTCTTGTAACGTATCTGCAGATCTTGTAGTCTCGTCTGTATCCTACCCTGTAACCTAAGCTGGGGTTGGGGGAGGAGGAGGGGGGGGGGGGTAATGTTGTTGACATTTTTTCCGCATTGATGTGAAACTGCTGGTTGGGTTATGGGTGTGAAAGGGACTAAGAAACTAAGAAAGGGTCAACTCTGTACTTTTGCACTCTGTCAAATTTAGTCTTCCAGGGTGGGGCTGCAGCGAGATATGATTGATATTTGATAAGTTGTTATGACGCAATTACTGAAGAACACAGAAACTGAAAGGAAAGCCACGCGTTTCGAAACGATTTCCTAGAATTGTGCTGGGTTTTTTTGTTTGTTTTTTTTAGTTTTTTTTTTTAAATTATTTCGCGTTCAGTAGGATTAGTGGATGCTGTATATAGCTTTTATTTTCTAACTTTTATTTTGATGTAAATTTTTATTTCACGTTTGTTTCAAGTATTACTAGTGGATGCTATGTTAGTAAGGAAATTAAGAACTTTTATTTTAGAAAAAAAAAAACCCTTTAATTTCACATTTAGGCCCAAGCCCTCTAGAGCAGAGGACTTAAAATATGAATTATGGGCTGAAGTAGGTTTATATTTGGGGGGGGGGGGGGGAATTATGGTCAGGTTGCGTTTGAGAAGTTTTTGTTCAAGAAAATACAACAAAGTGGTCAAAACTTTAGATTTGCTTTCTTTCTTTCTTTCCTGCCTTCTTTCTTTCTTTCTTCGTCCTCTTCTTCTTCTTCTTCTCCTCCTCCTCCTTCTTCTCCTTACAAGTTCTTCTTCTGTTTCTCCTCCTCTTCCTCCTTCTTCTTCTCCTTACAAGTTCTTCAATTTCTTGAAAGAAGTCAACCTCTTTTATAAAATATAGTCTTTCAGCCTAACATAATCTGTGATATTGTTTTTAGTCTGGAAGAATACAATCTTGAGCAGGATCTCATTTAAGTCTCACAAATTTTTAATAATATATTTACATCATGTTTTAAGCTAGCCCTTTTATGTTTTAAAGGACCTGGCAGGATGGGACTGTGCTAGCCGCGAAATAGTCTTTGTTGCTTGCGCGGCGTTAAGCCCTAAATAACTAACTAACTAACTCTTCTCCTCCTCCTCCTTCTTCTTCCTACAAGTTCTTCTTCTTCTTCTTCTTCTCATCCTCCTCCTCCCCCTCCTTCTTCTTTTCCTTACAAGTTCTTCTTCTTCTTCTCCTCCCTGGCTCCTCCTTCTTCTTCTCCTTACAAGTTCTTCTTCTTCTCATCCTCCTCCTCCTCCTCCTTCTTCTTACAAGTTCTTCTTCTTCTTCTCCTCCTCCTCCTCCTTCTTCTTCTTACAAGTTCTTCTTCTTCTTCTCCTCCTCCTCCTTCTTCTTTTCCTTACAAGTTCTTCTTCTTCTCCTCCTCCTCCTCCTTCTTCTTCTTTTCCTTACAAGTTCTTCTTCTTCTCCTCCTCCTCCTCCTTCTCCTTACAAGTTCTTCTTCTTCTCATCCTCCTCCTCCTTTTTCTTACAAGTTCTTCTTCTTCTTCTTCTCATCCTCCTCCTCCTCCTCCTTCTTCTTCTCCTTACAAGTTCTTCTTCTTCTCCTCCTCCTCCTCCTTCTTCTTCTCCTTACAAGTTCTTCTTCTTCTCATCCTCCTCCTCCTTTTTCTTACAAGTTCTTCTTCTTCTTCTTCTCATCCTCCTCCTCCTCCTCCTTCTTCTTCTCCTTACAAGTTCTTCTTCTTCTCCTCCTCCTCCTCCTTCTTCTTCTCCTTACAAGTTCTTCTTCTTCTTCTCCTCCTCCTCCTCCTTCTTCGTCTTGTTATAAGTTCTTCTTCTTCTTCTTTTCATCCTCCTCCTCCTCTTTTTTTCTTGTCTGTTTGTTCGGTTTGTGTGTTTGTTTGTTTAGCCAGGATTTATTTTTGACGACTAGCAATCAGTTTACTGCAGCCTGATCGCTGATGCACTTGAACACACACACACACACATATATATGAACACGCATCGCATAAAACGCCAATATTTTTGCAGACCTCAAACACCTTTTGGTGATGACTGAACCGGAAAAAAACACCGGTTCACAGCTCTAGCTGAGAGTGAGACCCGGAGCATAATGGTATCATTATCGGTCTTGCCTCAAGACGGTCAAGTTATAAGTTAGACCGGGAGCTCTTCACGGCTTGGCCCGAGTCACACACCCTCGTTTGAACCTGTTACACCGTACCGGCCGGACAAACGACGGCACACTGCCAAACGGCAGCGGCGTGGCTGATTTTCTCACTGCCGTTGCTGGATTTTCGGACTGAATTTCGTCGGCTAGTATTTGGACCCATCAGTCTCTCCTATCCTACTCAGTCTGCCCCGGCCGGTTTCGGCCGAGTAGACTGATGCAAGCACAACAGCTGACAGAGAAGACAATGACGGATCCGCATAGTATTGATGGACATTCGTTTTTAAGCAGCGACTGGGACTCAGACGCAAACCGGGCCGGCTGAAGGCTGAAGGTCGGTTTAAAATCAGTTCTACCATCCCAGACTACCACGTGATTTTGTCCGTTTGATTCTTTAATTGGCCCAGTTAAGTTATAAAGATGATCGGGTCCCGCTTTCCTATCCCCGAGCCATTAGCGAAGTGTCAATCAAAGGCCCGTAATCAGTGTCAGCCACTAACGACGCGTGGGTCGACACTGTATTTTGCACGCCTCATTAGGCGTGTCAAGCACCCCCTAGCTACCGATACGGACTGATAGCTGCCTCAGCCGGCCTAGCCATCTCCTTGTGTGTCACCCCCCCTCTTCAGTTCCCCCCTCCCCCCCCCCCCCCCCCCCCCCCCCGATCCACTGAACACACATCTCCTCCCAGCTCATGTTATAACGCCGGAGCGGTCGACACTGAGGCTAAGACGAATGTCTAAGTTCTTGACACCCTGGGGAGAAAACGGGAGGCCGGGGAGGGGAGTGAAGCAAACGACACTTGCAGATTAGCCGATTAGCCCCTGAAGCTAACACCGCCTATGGCTAGACGGCGACCTTATGCCGGCGGGGAAAGTAACGGGTTTCTTTTCTTATCCAGGATTGGTTGCGCGTCCAGTAATTGGATCCGTCAGGTTATAGGGACTGACTCAATGACTTTCAACGCAAAGACGGAGTCCGCGGTAAGAAAGCTTCCAGGCACAGTGGTGACTCTCATGACCGGCCGTGTGGTCAGTCTGAGTGTATCGGCAGCAACCGACGGTAACTTATACTTTATCAGTTTCCAACGAAACTGCTGTTTGAACCAAGAACTGACAACTGTGGCCGGTTATTGAATGTTCTGAACTGGAAGCTCGCTCCGCAAGATAATTCTGCCCATTTTTTTTTCTGAAATCCCAGTGAAACAAAACACTGACTTGATACCCGTGTCGTGAACCCCGAGACCGTCTCACAGGCGATGCGTCTCAAAGCACGAATCATGTCTTTTATCTGAATACAACATGCATCACTTTCTCAGTTCTTGGACTGGACGGAAGCTAAATTACACCTCCTCCCCCCCCCCCCCGGGCACTTCATCTAGTCCATGCATTACTATTATTATGCGCCCCCTCCCCCGGCTCCACTCCCTCACCCCCTCCCGGCCCCCAACACCATCCACTGCAAGCCGGCCTCTCGCGGCGTCTCCGTCCGGCCGTAGTCAGTTTGCGATATCGCAGTGGAATCGAAGCGGCGTTTATGTGGGTCTAACCCCGGCTGGTGGGGACAGGACTGATTTATTGTATTTCAACAGCTTGTTTCAAGTACAATGATATGATACATGTAAGTCACCACTAGAATGGTGACCGGACCGAACCCCCTGCCGTGTAATTCAAGTACCGTACATGGTTCACAGCGACAGATAGTGTCACTCTTGGTGTAACAGCTTGTTATCCGTCTGAATAATGAACTGCCATTTGGCGCCATCCGGACAATACACTACTGTACAGAGTTTGTAAACCAAAGAAAAAAGAAAAAAAAAAAAAAAAAAAACAAGGAGGAACAAAGTTGTTTCTCCAAATTTCATGTTATTTTGTCTGTTTTGTTGTTATTGTTGCCGGTTCTCCCCTCTTCAAGTCCTACCAATGACACTAGATCCGCTACGATCGATTAGCCACGTGACTGGGGTTGGGGGGGGGGGGAGAGAGAGAGAGAGAGAGAGGACGTCAATTCCGTGAACTAAATATTTGACGTCAGCCTCTAGCACTGATCGTCTGAGGATGCTTGTTCATGTCTTGTGATTTCCCGGCTGTTGGCTTTGTGACTTCCCCGACTGAATTATTTTTCACATGAAACCTGGAAGACCTCGAGAGCTGGTGAAATGTCGGAAGCAGTGACGATACATGCAGATTTTGTCTGTGAACCAAACATTTGACGTCAGCCTCACGCTGCTCGTCTGACAGATGATACTTCTTCATATCTTGTGATTTCCTTGTTGCTTTTGTGACTTCCGTGACTGAATTAGTTTTGACATAAAATCTGGAAGATCTAGAGAGCTGATGAAACGTGGACTTAAGTGCCTTGGATTGTACTTAGGAAATTAATTGCAAGATTGGAACTTTTTTGACCGGCGCTTCCAGCAGAAACTGGAAAAAATGTGTTTATCTAAAAGCTCTGTTATTTTTAATGCTAAAGCTATAAGCTTAATAGTGCAGTAGTTCATGTCATATGTGCAGTTGTCACAAGTGACAAAAATACCGGAATGATGAGTAATTTGAAGGAGTCTTTTCCCAGATATTTGGCCTTATATGCAAACCACCCCTACCTCGGAAATATATATATAGAGTTTTCACAATGAGGTGCCCCCGATTACGGAAAATACACCACACGAGTTTGTTGATTTCGACCGTAAAACTGCGAGTTTTATATGGGCATACAAAGCACACATCTCCTAGACTTCCCCTATATAATAATATAATTTTTTTTACACAAAACCTGTCAGAGCTACAGAGCTGTGCTACGAATACAGTCAGTATAATTGGATGATCTTCCCAAGTTCAGAAAATGAAGCCATTTGAACAATTTTTTCGTAAAAAATACGTAACATGACAGATTTTTTTTAAAATGGGCGATAACTGTTCCAAAAATGCGGCAGGATAAAAATCGTGAAAGGTAGTTCTGGAGAATATGACTGCCCATTTTATCTCAGAGTAAAAAGCCCTCCAACGAGGTGGTTTAGGAGATATTGCATCATTGCATCCGTCCACACACACGTCTCACAACTCCCGTCAAAAAGAACGCAGCAGCATAGTGTGCACGTCAAGTGTCTATGACGCAGATTTCGTTACGTCACTGTGTGCGTGAAAGTATGTATTGTGTGGAGAAACGTCACAGTCTTGTTTTGTATCACTGAAACTTGCTGCTGCGCGTAGCAAAATCTGCCCCGTCCCATAAAGTTGTTTCTCTATAGAGAAACAACTTAAAAACCCATAAACCCCCAACGAAACTTGAAAAACAACAACACAGCTTTCATGTGCGTTTCCCATAGGCTATCAGAAGAAAACCTGATAATGTTATTATTATTCATTTCATTATTTGTATGTGTACACCACGAACTGATATTTATTTATTCAATGCATGTGGCGATCCTGTGTCTAGTCGCAACGAGGTAAGCAACCCAAGGGAGCTAATACTTCTTACGCGGTTGCGAAGAGAACTTTTCAATTCCGTCCCCTCGGTGTCACCCCGAGGGGGGGGGGGGGGGGGTCACCTACTTTGCGGGCTTCTTGTAACGAACTCGCATCAAACTTACAATCATAACTGCCGCCAGCCTGCTTAGGAAATGCTTTAGATCTCTTGTCAAATACCTCTCTGTCAACAAAATCTACAAAGGGAATATTTGGGAGGGGGGGGGGGGGGGGGACTGGTGTGGAAAAATGCCACTTACTGATTTTCTAGTGATAAATTCATGTACTCGCAAAAAAACAACCCCAGCCAACCAACCAACCAACCAACCAACCAACCAACCAAACAAACAAACAAACAAACAAACAACAACAAACAAACAAACAAGATGGCCACTGACCAGCCCAATATGTTGTTTCCATTTAATCACCTGCTGTCGTCACGGTCGTTCTTTTGTAATGCCATGTATTCGGGAGGACACACACACACACACACACACACACACACACACACACACACACACACACACACACACACACACACACACACACACTACACTCTCTCTCTCTCTCTCTCTCTCTGAATGGAAACAACTGACCGGGCTTGTCAGACCAATCTTGGTTTTGGAAGAGAGACGTCAAGTTGTTTTCTTTGAAATCTATGACGTTTTCCTCATTGGGATGACGCATAATACATTTGACGTAATAACTTTGACTCGGATACAATTCTTGCAATGAAAGCAGCCCCATGAAAATTGAAGTGTTGCTGCTGCGCAGTGTAAAGATCGAATTTATACCGGCTCAATGTGTTTAACAGACAAGTCTGCGCGGCGAACGTTTTTTCACTATGTGTTATGTCTGCTGCGCGCGCGCGCACACAGACACACACAGACATACGCGCGCGCGCACGCACGCACGCACGCACGCACGCAGACTTGCGCGAGCCGCGTTTGTGCATGTGCTCCATTGAGACCTATGTGGTGTTCTCTCACTCTACTATGCTATTGAGTGAGAGTCAGTGGGAAAAACAAAGCTCAGTACATCAATGAAACTCCCGCTTTCCCCGTCTACAAATAGAGAACTTCCGAAAAGTGACGACACACCCCCACGTCAATCAAACATGACGTCGGCAAACTGACGCTGATACAGTTTTGCGTCAGTGCGCGTGTGCCTTTTCTGCGATGTTTGTGAGGCGTGTGGCTTGTGTAAAGGAAATGTGCTTCGAGTACAAATTTTCGAGTCAACTGACGACAACGGCTGCAGTGAATTTTTCTAATTTTTTTGTATATTTTTTATGGCACCCCAGGCTCATTATCTATGTATAGTAGGAGCGATTTTGAGATCTAAAGTGTGTTCACCAGCACTTTCATCAGGTACGGCTTACGCCAAAAGTATAAAAGCGACAACCTCCAAAATTCACTCAGTTGAGAGTCCGTACTCACGCTATCTATGTCCCAAAAATGGAGTGGTTTAGGTAAATATTACGCCTTTAAACGCCAGAAAGCCACATTTTTTGAAAAGGGCGATAACTCGCAAATCATGTGTGCAATCGTATCCTGGATCGGGCCTTCTATTCAACAATCTTGATTCATTTAGAAACCCCAAATTTGAAATCGATCGGTTCAGTATTTTCGGAGAAATAGGCATCTGAACTGGGTTCACATGCAATGTCAACTCAGGCTCGGTTTACATGAAAACTATAAGAGCGACCATTTTCTAGTAGTGACTCTGTTCAGAGTCCGTATTCAAGCTATCTACTGCCAAAAATTGAGTGATTTAAATAAATATTACGCCTGTACACGAAAGACAACCAACTTGTCTCAAAAGGGCGATAACTCCCAAATCACTTAAGCAATCATCACACGCTTGGTTCCTCTAATGTAACATTTTGATATATTTGGATACCCCAAATTTGAAGCCATTCGGTTAAGTATTTTCGAAGAAACGGGCCCGGACACAATTCACACACACACGCACACACATCCACACAGACGGCACTCACTGAGGAGGAGAAGTGCGTTCGGCGCACTATACATGCCAGCATCGATGACGTACGTTTTCTTACGTCATTGTCAGAGTTACACTTGCATAATCGTCTCTGCGGGAGATCGGCAGTGACGTGCGTTTGTACCACAGATGCTTGCCCATGAACGTGGAAAATTTAGCCCGTCCTATGATGTTGTTTCCATTACTATGGAAACAACATAAAAAACCAACAACGGTTTGATGCGCAGAGGTAAGTTTGTCTGGTAGGTCTTGCAACAAAATATGGTGTTTGTAATCATACTTGTAGCAAAAAAAAGGCTAGAATATGGAGCTTTCCCGTAACTGACCGTCGGCTGCTTGCCCAGTCGAACACTGACTCAGGCATCCCCGTACCGGGGGCCGAATCGTTAACACTAGTGTTAACGATTCGGCCCCCGGTACGGGGATGTGACTCAGGAGCACGGCAACAGTCTGGGTGTACATCCCGTCAGTTTGTGCGGGGTGGGTGTGTTGGCTGTGTTGCGCTGGCTGTTCAATTTATTATTCCAAATCTAACTTCAGAGGATAATCTCTCTCCCTGAGACGTACGAACCAACATCACCAGCCTTCTACATGGTGCCGAGTTCTAAATTTCTAATCCATAGTGGGCACAAATTTGGTCGGTGATTTGCATTTCCTCACCATCTCAGTTACAGCAAGTAAACATTCAGAATCAGTTCACTGGTACATTGCTCCTTTGTGATGCCTGTCTTATGTCACTTTGTGCAAGTGCGCACGTTAAAAATCCAATTAGTTCAGTTCAAACGACGAGAGCAGCGGGTGTGTAACACTGACTGAGATACAGCATACAAATTTCAAACTATGATGTTTTCATAGAATAGACCACCGATTTTGCTGCGCTATGTAATAGGTTAAGCCTCCGGGACCGGCGGCGAGGCGAGGGGGATCACAGAAGATGGGTCAGTCAATCAGTCTACCAGCTCAGTATGTTGTTTCCATTTCAGTTTGCTAAGAGTGTTTCATACGTGGTCACAGTGCCAGAACTACGACTACAGACGCTGAGACAGACAGACACACATTCAAAATCTTCCATCCACTCAGTGCCACATATTAAGACGCAACATAAGTACAATATCCCTGCAGTGTGCTATCACTGATTTATTAGCAACGTTACAAACCAGCCAATCATCGTGGTTAACAAAAGCACGTGATTTCCCGACCACTTTGTCAGTCACAGTTTCTGTGATCACAAGCTCAAGGTTACACACGGCTTCTGCATGATGTAAAACATCGTCAGCTACTGTTCGCAAGGATAAGTTATAGTATTATGTACATGTTATTATCTTTTGATCATAGAAAAATATGTCTGTTCCTTGGTAATGCAGTAGTGGGGTATGCCGGGAAGATGGAAACACACTTCTATTGCTACAACATGCGATTCAAGCTGCAAACGCGACTCAGTGCAGAGGGAGCCAAAATGGTTATAGATGATACACGTAAATAAAGAATGTATAGTGAAATGGAAAGCGGTAAATAAATAAAATGAATCACACGCCGCAAGGCTTTGCAAGGGCACACTGACAAGCGCTCAATTCAGTTGTTTTTTTAAACTGCAGTAAGCACTGACACCGCATGCACTTCAGTGTAATTGAAAATTATTAATACTAAACGGCATCGGTTTTTTTTTTTTTACATTGTACTTGTTCCATTGGACAGCATGCATACGATAGCCACACACACACACACACACACACACACACACACACACACACACACACACACGCACACACACACACACACACACACACACACACACACACACACACACACACACGGCATGGCATGGCAGGGATCGCTGTGGTCACCACATTCCCTAACCCCCATCGTCATCTCAGCGGAAACGTTTCGAAAGCTAAAAATGCCCTCGGCCACCGCTGTTTTTATCATGTAGCCCACGAATGCTTCCCGTGATGTAAGGCTACTTTTCTATTTTCAGTGGCGTTGGAAAATATTAAACCAACATCCAACAAAGGGGCCGGGGGGGGGGGGGGGGTCCCAAAATGAATCCGGGAGGGGGGGGGGGGGGGATTTGGGTATACGTATCTGTAGACTGGCATTTTTAGGACCAAGAATAGATATTCCCCCCCCCCCCCCACTTAAAACAAGGCAGGACGAACGCCCCCCCCCCCCCCCTCCCCGCGGTTCCTATTCCTGTTAACCTTACTGGTCAGTTTAAAAAGCGACATATAAATGAGCATTTATGCTCTTCAATCTCCCAACGGAAGTCAAGAGCTTATAATTATGGTAACGCTGGTATCAGATATGGTACATGTAACAAATGTTGTGTGGAAAGGCACACGTCTCAATGATCAAACAAACAAAGAAAACTAAAACAAACTGATGTAAATCAAACACATCTTGCAAGACACAAATCAAGTTGTTTCTTTTTTTAACCAACATGCACGGCATAACATATACTGGTCATGTCTTTTTACGGATACTGTTATGCCACAATAACCAGTCTCAACAACCGATCCTATTTGAGGACACCAAAACAAATATAAAACAAACCATAGTACTGAGGAAAAACAAACAAACAAACAAACAAACAAACAGACAAACAAACAAAAAAACGGCCTTATGGCATAAGGAATGTTGCATTGTGATTGATGAAAGATAAAACTTCGTAAAAATATTCGCACTCAAGAGACAGGTCTGTCAAATGGTGTGACCATTTTAAATAAATGTGAACGAAATAAGCCAAGAAGCATCCATAATACATAATACACACACACACACACACACACACACACACACACACACACACACACACACACACACACACACACACACACACACCGTCAAAGTACTGATATCGTAATTTACAGACCGATGAGCTGGCTGACCCTGTATTTCCCATCTCCCATTAAACACACACACACACACACACACACACACACACACACACACACACACACACACACACACACACACTGGCCACACACACACACACACACACACACACACACACACACACACACACACACACACACACACATGTATAGATTATGTCACAGTGAATTGAAAGTGTCGAGAAAACAGTCTTCGACAAAATTTGCAAGTCACACACTTTTTTCTCCATTTGTGAATGTGTGTGTGTGTGTGTGTGTGTGTGTGTGTGTGTGTGTGTGTGTGTGTGTGTGTGTGTGTGTGTGTGTGTGTGAGTGTGTTCTTTGAATGAAATTTGTTGAAGCTACCCAGTACCCAGTACCATGCAGAGAGGATTTCAGCAGAGGTCTTAGTGGACAATGGTATTGTTTCCCCGAAAGTGACAGTGACACGCTACCATTTTCTTCTTCGTACGTCTGTAACAAAACAGTGATACCAACAGAACAGTACCCAAGCCACTAGTAGCGGCTACTCTGTTACTGAAAAAAATGTTATCTTAGAAGAGGAAAACAATTACCGTATCACATTGAAGGAGCTGTCTTGATTTCTATAGCTAACATTCTTAACACATTTCGTACCGCGCACGAGTTTCCCACTTTTTTTTCCCCCCCTTTTTCGGTTTTGGTCCTGTACGCGAAAAACAGGGAAAATTTACCGTTCCTTAACGGCTCTTACCGCAGCAAACACAATCAAAGTGCAACACTCTCACTGAGCCAACTTTAAATCCATGCAGACTATATATCTATATATAGGAACAAAGGCGTCGCTAAAGCCGAAAACATGCGCTCAATCAGGTCAATTTGAAAGTAGGGGAAGTAAGTAACCTAGGCAGTTGTTCTTTCTAAATTGCAGAGCTTTAGGGTAGCGACGTCTGCTAGTACTGGAGACGCACCAGATTATTCTGGAGCAGCCTTTTAGTACTGGTTAGACGCTGCATCCTTCGTGGGTATCGCCGCATGCTCACCTGATGAGGGTCCCGTTGACCCGAAACCATGGTCGTGAGCGGCTAAAATCACCAATTCATATGGCCTTGGTTGTACCGACCATTTTCCTCCCGGTGGGAGGTATACATATATATCTGTATCTATATTTTTTTTAAAGTGAGTCTACCGGTGCACAACCCCAAACTTACTTGGCAGGAATTGAGAAACTCTGAGAAACCAGTGAGATCAGATGGTGGGTTTCCCCGCCATCGCCGGTTTACCCAAACTTTCTGTAGAAGGAAACCGACGTCCACCCGTAATGAAAATGACAACAGCAGTCTGAACATCTGCCGTAAGAGAAACTTTCATAGCTCACATTAGGTTTACATTTTCAACAAACTAACCTTCACTAAAGCAATTCGGCACTCTTTCTTAGAAACAACATTATCACAGTGGCAGCAGTTTGATTGGATTATGATCATGAAATACATGAAGTAACACATCTTTGCAGATATATAAACTTTCGTGTTCGTTTTCGGGTGTTGCGTTCAGCCTCAGTCACCGTGCAGTGGACCGTACATTAAGCAGAGAGAGAGAGAGAGAGAGAGAGGGAGAGAGAGAGAGGAAAAAAAAATATCAGGCTGACATGGCCGGAAAGACGCAGTCTGTTAAAAGTGACTCTGAGCTATTAATTATGACAGAGCAGCGTATCAAGCGGAGAGTATGAACCGACAACACACAACACACAACATAGTTTATGTCCGTCGTGATGGACAGTGATGAAACTGAGATTTCAATGACCCGTCATCAACAGCACTTGTAAAGCGGCGTAAGAATGAGCCTTCTGGACAGGTAATTTATGTGGCACACCTGGGAATACACACGTGAAGTAAATAAATCAAAACAAAAACTGCTCACAGTATACTGAGGTACGGTTACAGCAGCGCATACTCGATCACATGAAGTACCTAAACAACAGTCGACAGCCTCTCTGGTGGGCAAGGTGATTCAAATGTCAAAAAGGCACACAAAGAAAATGTGATTGCCATGGCAACCAATGTCATTAGCAGACATATCGGGAGGCAATACGCCTAACGAGCAGACTTACGGCCACGTCCAGACCCATGAGACAGGGGATCATACGACTTCAGTCTTTAGCTAACTGAATGATCACACAGATTTTAACGAACGAGAGAGACGGAGAGACAGAGAGACTGAGCAAGTTTCTGCGGTTCCGATTTATAACCAGTGGCATTTCGGTTTGTCTTTTTTTGTTTCAAGAGAGAGAGAGAGAGAGCACGTACAAAAACCGAAAACTGAAAGATGGTCCTAATATATACACTGGTTACTGAATGACTTACTTTGTTTTAGTTCTTTTTCTCCCCCCCCCCCCCCCCCTCCCACGCCCGTGTACTCGACTATAAAAATATTTTGGACTAATATACCTGATGTTCAGATATAAAATATCAGTGACGGAAACACCGAGGAGCTGCTATGTTTTTACCTTTGTATAGAAATACTTTATGCGACACTGACCGGCACCGACAGTGTGTTGGTGAAGTGTACAACTACACGTACTTAACACAATCACATGATAATGTGACGCCCAAGTTTGAGTGATAATGACGCCCGCCAGGTATCACAGACTCATTACAAGCTGGGACTCGCCGGCGTAGCGTTGAAAACCCTAGTGCCACACTTACACAGGTCTTTTACTGAAATAACTCCCTAAGGTTTTCCGGGCCACACACGCGAGTCACTCATTGTTACAGTTAGACCTAGTAGTTGGCCCGGCAAAATGTCGATGGCAGGCGGTTTTGTTGGGAATTAACTCATCGAATGTTTTGTTCGTTATTACAGGCCACGCTGGGTGTCGACTACCACTCCAGTGATTTTTTCTGGAACGTGAACCTTGGCGAGTTTTCCGAGTAGAACTGGGAGTACCAGCGCCGGTGACGGGAGATAAGACTGTCTTCTTTGGATTTGACAAAGAGTGGCCGCCCTTCGTACTGCTTGTTGTTCCAGATCATGATGTCCCGCTCCACCTGTAACACGACAACAACAGTCACATTTACAGGGTTTGTAGTACAGCATATTCCTTATACTAGATAGCCTCATGAAAACCCTCAGTCTGTGAACACACACACACACACACACACACACACACACACACACACACACACACACACACACACACACCTGCAAGGCCTCGCCCAGCATGTAGAACTTGGCTATAGGGATGGGCATGGTCCACGTGACGTAGATATTGTGCACCAGCTTCTGCATCATGGGCTCGACCGGCGTCAAACTCTGGACGAACACGCCTCGTCCGAACATACTCTCAAACTGAAGGTACACCACACCAGGCCCGATCTGAAACCAACGTACACTTCTTTATCAAGTTGTGACATCAAACTACAGACTGTGAGCGGGACAACTTGACAGGACAGTCGACGATATCCTCAGCTAGTCTTGTCACCATGTACACGTATCACTGAACTCCGTCTCAGTGATAGTCCGTCTTTATTTTCGAGGCCGCTTAAAAAGGGAGGGGGGGGGGACCCCAACCAAACCAGTTATCACACACACACACACACACACACACACACACACACACACACAGAGTCAATCGTCCCATGTCTTTGCATCACCTTGCACTCAATGATGACGTCACTGACACTAAACAACATCTGGCATCCGCACCACCACAGGCTCTTGATCCGGAACACATAAGTAAGTTGCGCTATGTTTAACCCAAGTCCTACCACGTAAGTTTGGGGTTGTCCACCAGTGGTCACACACACACACACACACACACACACACACACACACACACACACACATCATTACTTTATGTCTGCATGGATTTAAATTTGGCTTAGTGGGTGTGTTGCACTTTGATTATACTCGTGTTTGCTGCAGTTAGAGCCGCCAAGGAACCGTAAATCTTGCCTGATTTTCGCATATAGGGCCAGAACTGTAAAACAGTCAAAACGTGGGATACTGGTGCGCGGTACGCAATGTGTTTAGGACTGATACGGCATGGTTGCTTCGTAACGTACCGGACACGAAGACATGCGTGAAAGATATTTCTCTGTCGACCAGCTTGACTCTGTGTGACCGTGACTGACCTGTTGAGCGGTGACGCTGAGGTCGAAGAAGGGCAGACGGACGCCGAAGACGGAGATGCTGTGTGTCAGACGGAGCTGACCGATGTGTGACTCTGGTTCCGGCAGCGCCTCCCAGGCGGCCGTCCAGTTGTGTTGGGCGAAGGCCCAGCGCTTGGTCCACATGTGACGCAGGTCAATGCCGGCCCCGATGATACAGCCGTGAACCTGACTCAGGTGAGATACGTCCGCCCCGTTCTCCGGGATCTCCTGCACGATAAGCAAAACAAACCCCACATTCGTAAAAAGTCATGAAAGTGTAAGGTGCGCCGCACACAGAGTGTCGGGCGTCGGTTTTCGAGCGGCGCGACAACAGCCATAGAGTGCATACGAGTCAATTTTGTATGCGCATCTTTAGGTAACTGGGCAATCGCGCGCGATCAAAATTCCACCCTCCACATTGTTGCTGACGCACCGCTCGCAAACGTACAGACTGGATGCTTCGTGCCAGCAGTTCAAGTTTGTCGGACTCAAGTTGCTCATGTGGCAGATGCCGCACAATCATGCAGGGGATGGAACAGGTGGATTGGTTCGAGGCGTCAAGCTTCTCAACCTTTATCGTCAGCTGGCGACAACAGGTTTAAAAAATGGATATCATGTAGCTCTGTGCCTGCCTGCTCATATCGGATTTGTAGGGTGGGTTTTAAACTGATCGTGGAATCTTTTGTGAACATCCGTGTCAGTGTTTCGCTGTCCTAATTGTCTCTCAGTTCATATCATGCAAAAAAGCGCTGATCAGTGATCCCACTTGCAGGTGAGCCCGAGCCGGTCATCAAAAGCCATCAGATTACAGTGTAATACGACTGTTACATGTACCTCAACGTGCGCGTTGATGATGTGCTCCGTGCGGCCCCTGTAGACCCACTGTCCCTTAGTGATCTCCTCCATCTCCGGCAGGTGCCAGGTAGGGTCCACATCCTCCGCGTGATGCCACAGGTAGATCCAGCCGTTCACCTCCACTACAGGCCATGACTTCACCTTCGCTATGTCTGGAACTAAAACACAGGAAAATCTCGTTTGTTACTGACGGCATATTGAACAATCTGATCAAAGCTACGAGTGTATGCGTTTCCAGGGAGTAGAGCGGACAACAGGTGTAGGAAAGTATTGTACGTGCGAGTGGTGAGCGCTGGAACGTCAGCATGCCCTGTTCTTATGGCCAACCCCTCCGTCTCACATCTCACATTCTGTATACATGGGCATGTATTCCTGATCATTTCCTACTTTTAGGAAACCTACAAACCAGCTGTCTGCAAACAACACACACACACACACACACACACACACACACACACACACACACACAGACGCATGCACGCACTAACATACAGGGCGAGCGAGCCGCAAGCGAGCAAGAGAGAGAGAGAGAGAGAGAGAGAGAGAGAGAGAGAGAAGGGGGTGGGTGTTTGGGGGTTTAACGTCCTTTTCCACCACATAGGGTGATATCAAAGACGGGGCAACGATGAAAAAGCCAGCACAAATATTTGGCCCCAGCCGGGATCGAACTCACAACCCGAGCATTAGAAGTCCAACGCTCTACCATTCGACCACCCCGGCACACCGGCTCCCCGAGAGAGAGAGAGAGAGAGGGAGACGTGACCAACTGCACATAGGAACACAGATTATACTGCTACCACTGAAGTGTATGCCTCTGTTTTCCGCGGCCTCAACTGACTTCAGGGAAAACACCTGCACGCGTGTCTGACGATAATCTCATAGTTTTCCTGTGATCAGTCTTACGGTCTGGGCATGTTTCTAGTGCACTCAAATGGCTGAGACATCCATAACGCTGCGTTTAACTCAATTCCTACCAAGTAAATTTGGGGCTGTGCACCTGCGGCCTTACTAAAAAATCATAATTAATTCACGGATTCACGGATGTCGATTGGTTTAAATTTGGCTTTAATGAGAGTGTCAGTTGCACTTTGATTATACTCGTGTTTGCTGCAATACTGAAAAGCCGTTCAGGAACCGTAACTGAGTCAGTCTTGCCTGTTGCCTGCCGAAAAAGAGTTAAACACGTGGGACACTCGTGCGCCGGTACGAAATGTGTTAATAAGGTCAGTCATCGATCGTGTTCCAGTAGTTTCTCATGAATGAGTAAACTGCAACTGTCGTGTAATCACGCTCTACTTTACTCACACCAAGTGAACCGTAAGACAAAGACGCGGCGTGTCACGCTAGCTCGTCCCGCTTACTCAGTGTCGGAAAAACCGCCACTGTCTGATCCGTGGGAATCCGGATGAGCCGACGTGAAATGCGACTGTGCGCAGTTTCCTGCTTTTCTTCCTCAAGTGGAAGTAGGACAGTTATAGTATGTTACTAACTGTAGCCTGACCGCATACCGTCCAGTCCGGCAGTCAGTCAGTCAAAGCAGCATATGAATTTCTAGACAGATTTGCTGGTGTAATCGCTATAGCAGTCACATGTTACTTCTTAAATTCCGAAATATAAATTGCTGAGTTGGCCTTCCACAACACGTGATTGTTATGTGTTCTATAATGCCCAGTGTCAGTCTGAGTGTTAGAGAATGCGTGCAATGATTCACGTGAGCCAGTTTAGTTGTGAAGACCCAGACCACCAGTAGCTGCACCACGCATCAGTTGTCGTGTTTCACTTTATGTCGTTAATTCGCTAAATAACTGCTCTCATGGTAAATAGAGTTTGTTTAAAAAAAAAAAAAAAAAGAAGAAGCAAAATACACACTTTTTAAGAACACTAAAGGCACACATGACATTTCCATTGAACTTGAAATGCACAAACTAAAAAATCAGTGACACTTGATCTTTTTCTCTCTCTGTATCTCTTTCTTTACGAAAAAAAAAAAAACACAAAAAAAACCGACAGAAACACACCCACATACTAGTACACCAAAACACGTCTTCTGTTTCATCATGTGCATGATTACTGATGTCTGTGCCTGTCTACGCACGTCTCCGCACTATTTGGACGGACCGGGCGATTTTGCATCGTTCTCTATACTCTGACGAAGGCATGGATTGACCTGTTATCTTTCGGGCATAACAAACAACGAAACATTCCAACGGACTGGCGTAGGCTAAAAAAAGCCCCAAAAAAACAGGTTCCGGTACTTGTGGCTGCAAAAACGTTTGCGTTGCGACTGTCCAGAGGGCAGCATGACTGACTAAAGCCTTTACTAGCGTTAACTTGCGTGTAGCAGCTGTGTGACGAGCGAATACTTACTTTTCTCGGAGTAGGGGATGTGTGTGCACTTGCCATCCTCCCCCCGGAATCGCCAGGCGTGGAAGGGACACTCGATACAGTCCCCCTTCACCCGTCCCCCTGCCGCCAGGTTGGCTCCCATGTGAGGACAGTAGGCGTCCAGTGCGTGAGCCACTCCACCCTCATCACGAAACACGGCCAGGTTCAAACCTGCAACAACATGGAACAAAATACTGTAACCTATCCCAAGGCACAACAAAACAACTCAGAACGGGCAAACAATGTATAGCAAATAAACAAACCATTGCCCACTGAGGCCGAAACGTTCAGCACCCCCCCCCCTCCCTCCCGAAAACGAACATATTTCTGAATTCCAAGACTTCAATAGCTGAGATGAGCCTCGTTATCAGGCCACATCTTCAGACAAAGTCGGATGACCCTCCGCCTTCGCACTATGTGATTATAGTTGTCACGTAGTGTCAAGTTACCGACTGCCGTGGGAGTGAATGCGCCTGATTCACGAGCAGGTGTGTGTAGGGGTTCAGTTCGCGGCGCGACTTTGACTTGACTTGAGTCAAGCAATTAGGTTCAGCGCCTATAGTAATGCACATTGCCATTATCATTATTTCGAACGACCGATTTCCAGACCAAGACTGAGATCAGGCTACGACTGAAACAGACATTTCCTACCTTGCTAATGATTACTTCCACAGGATGAGGTTAGTTCCACTCACAGACATGCGTACGAGTGTACCCAGTTTATAACTGACTTGCCAAACCGTTACAGACAATAGAGGTGCTGGGTTCCCGCTCGTCAAGCCAGCCATGCACGCGATCGAACAATAGATCACGCGATCCAGCCAACGACAATCGCCCGGGTAGTAGCTACTTCACCCGGCTGTCAGCTTGTTGGATCTGATGAGACGCAACATGATATTATGACTTCCCCCAACCCTCTTTCTTCCAAACATATATATTCACAAACACACACACGCCATGCTCCACCCCCTTCCCCACTCTGTCTCCTTCCGGTCTACCCCTGAGCTCATTTTGGCGTGGAATGTACCGTGCCAGGTCCTATACACCTAAGGCCGGGTACCGTTACTTACCGCTGGCTACAACACTGGATTAGATCACAAACACCCATGTTCGGCCGATGCGGCAAGTACTACTAATGTCTTTAACCGAGGAAGACAGAGGGAGGACAGGGTGGGTTGGTGGGTGTCTGGGTACGGGTGATACCAAAGACGGGACAACGATGAAAAAGCCAGCACAAATATTTGGCCCCAGTCGGGATTCGAACTCACGATCCGAGTACTGGAAGTCCAACGCTCTACCATACGGCCACCCCGAGCCGGGAGGACAGGATGCCACAGCCTGTCAGAGACACTAAATCGGCCTTTGTAAATTTACTTTCTCCCAGCACGGCACTGATCTAAGTGTCATCAGACAGTACGGTCTGGTTACTTTCAGGAGAATGAAAGAAACTGCAGCAGTTCCAACTCCAGGTGTCACTGTGTCACGATCAAACCACCCTGGCATGTTAATATTTGAATGTACGTACATAATAGTTTGTTCACTTTGACTTTGCCCGTTGGACGGCCGGCGCATGCAATACGTTTAGAGGCTGAAAAGCCGAGGTGATCAATGGCAGTCAGCCGTGACTGAGGTCAATGAGAATAAAGATCATTTCTAGGCTAGGTACCACCACGGCCTACTTCGTCGTCTGAATACACCAACCCACCCTTGTAAATGAATTATTTTAACAATTCAGCTTTGGGTCCGCTGTTAGTGCCAGTCCGCTTTGCAGACAGACTATCGTCAATGTTGTCATGTCGATAACAGAAGTGCCTGTATGTTTAATTTACGCCAACAAGCTGTCTCTCTCCTTCACAGCACGCACGCACGCACGCACACACACGCTGACACGCACGCACACGCGCACATACATACAGAGAGATCGAGAGACTGACTGACTGACTGACTGATACTTTATTTTTCAAGGATGAGATAATAGACGCACAGATCTCTCTTACTATCTGTCCTTGCTACACTAATAAACATACAAAATGCGTCATCGTCACCATTATCAGCACACACACACACACACACACACACACACACACACACACACACACACACACACACACACACACACACACACAAAACCACGCTCGTGCGCGCGCGGACTGACCAGCGCTTGCACGGTTTACAGCACATTTCACGCCGAACATTACAGCGTTAATGCTTATATAAACCATGAGAAAGTTAGAGAGAGAGAGAGAGAGAGAGAGAGAGAGAGAGAGAGAGAGAGGCATCCAAATGTGCAAGTTAAGCCGCTTAGATCAGAGCCGTAGTCGGACTATACCGATCTGATGTTCTAACATGCTAAATGTGTAGATTCTATGATGTATGGGACACCTCAAAACTTCAAACGGAACAAATGGCGGTCGGCAGAGGTACTGAAGAGATACCGGGCAGCGACTAAAGCCTTCAATACCACCGTGGACGTTACGCCTGCATGCACTAGACAACCCGATCCCGAAATGCTGACTAAAATTGTTCATTAATCTCTCCTCCTAACTTGTATTATCCTACAACTATATCTGTCGTAAGAGATCTTTTACTCCGGCGTAAGAATTTGTTTAGGAGTTAAAATTTCTTAGCGGGAGTATATATATATATATATATATATGTCGAGGGCGAAGAGTTCTTTTGTCATACGAAATTTTACGAGATTTTTTACTGCAGAGTAAGAATTTCTTTACGATATTTTATACTACGGAGTAAATTCTTTTGGGAGCAAGTTTGCCTCATTACACCGGCTTTACACAACCGCCTAACTTGTAACTCGGTGTTTATACTCTCTATAGAGTGCACTGGCCGTGATAACCTCGCCTAGTGTTGGGTCGCCAGGATACAGGAATAACACCAGTCGCTTTCACTGACGATAGAATGATTAGAGACTGATCACTGGCATGGAGGGCACACAACACCACTAGGACATAGAGGTGATTTTGTCAAAACGATCACTTTCACGCACGACACAAGTGATTCGTGTCTAAAAGTAGAGGAAAACTATGGGTAGCGGTATAGGTATTTCCTGTCAAAAGGCTTCGGAATGGTTCGGTTATTACTATGCTAAGGGAATGGAAATAAAAGATTTATATTAATAAATAATATAGACAATAGATATTTTTGTTCACAAAAATGACTGAGACTGTCAGATACTACAGATGTTCTAAACATTTACAGGCGAACAAAGAAACAAACGAACAACAACAGCCCCCCCCTCCCCCCCGACCCCTCCCCCAAAAGGAAAAAAACAAAACAACAACAAAACACCAACAACAAACAAACACAACAAAAACAAAACAAAAACAAAACAAAACAAACAAACAAATAAAAAACAACAAACAAACAAACAACAACCAATAATAACAACACAACGTGCTGCCTACACCCAACAGAAGCGAACCGACTTTGCCGAAGTTGTTGAAAATCGGCTTTCTCTTCATAAAGATATTATGCGTGCACATGAATGTGAAAACTCTTGTCATACTGACACGCAGACCAAAAGCTAAACGAACGTGTAAAAGCCAATGTCAGTCCACATGGCTTATGTTCCTTGTGTGTAGCAAGACTCCATACTGTGACAAGCAGCCAGTTAACACACATTGTCTGTGACCGACACTGTGCTGCTTACACAATCCTCCTGAAAGGTGGGAGAGGACCAAGACCGTGTGAGGTTACACTTCAGGTCAGGGCCAGGCCATACGACCATACCATTCCATACCCAGTAATTGTTTAAACAATCGTTACGGGTACAAATATTGACACTTGGAATCAGTCAGTCCCAGGGTCTCCTTCCAGCCAACCCGCGGTATGACCGTGACTGTCAAGACGAAGCATGACGGTCGACCAAGTTTGCCGTATTTCATTCCCCAAGAACGTACCCACCAGTTTCCTTAAACGTAATTTATCAGAACAACATTCATCGAGTGTCCCCAGAGCTGTATTTAAATGTAGCGTTATTCATTTAGTTACTTCTTAGTGTGTTGTTCATCATTTTACGTGTATGTGTGTACGTTATGATTATATCATCTTACGTTATATTTTAGTTGTTTAATTTTAATGTGCTCTTATATCTTTATAAAATTTTGTCATAATGAGTTATTGAGCCCGACCGAAGATGAACTGCCCCTTGTGGGATAAATAAAGTGTTTTGACTTGACTTGACTTGACTTGAGCTCGCTAAGAGACCGTGAGACAGAGGTTGGAGACGAAAATCGTAAGTAGACACTCACTGTATGTGAGTGACGGAAAGCAACTCTAAAATATATAGAAAATAAGTGACAAACTCAACACCTTGTGCCACTGTCAAGATTTCACGGGGACTTTCATGCCGGGCGGGAACCCTATTCTCTTCAGCTGACCTTCAGTCAGTGAATGTGAAGTCATATAGACAGACACTGGGGATGTTACGCAAACCGGCTTATGGACAACTTCATCCACAACTACCAAGAAGGTATACAATGATTTCAACGATGAAAGTTTGAGAAAGTACATTCTCATATTGTTAATTGGATAGTTAGTGCAGATGTTGTAAATATCCCACTCGCAACGCTTGGCTTTAGTGTTTCACACACACACACACACAAAAATACTCGGTAAGTCTCCGCTTCAAATTCCGCAACTTGTATTGCGTCTACGCAGATAAGGGTGTATGCTTAACGCAGCCTTGAAACTAAGTCCTCCTCCTTTTCCCTAGAACCCACTCACAACACGCCACATCACCACTCCTCACAATCAATCCAAAACGTCTACTGACCGGCAAATATTGCTGCTGCTACGTAACTGCCAGCTGCTATGACATGAAGCGTGCATCATTATCGGCTTAGAGTAGTGACGTGTAAACACTCCTGGAACAAGTCTGATTTCCGCCTCCCCCCACCCCCGCCCACACACACACACACACACACACACACACACTGACCCACCCACACACACACACACACATACACTGACACACACACTGACACACACACACACACACACACACACACACACACACACCTCCTGGGGACTCCGCTTCTGAAGCGCAGATGTGACCAAACTTAAAACGAAATCAGATATCAGACAACCTGCAGTTCCCGCCACCTGAGGCTGAGCTGACAGTCACGGATTTCGTCACCATGTCTTGCTGAGCACTGCGGTGTCGTGACGTCCGCCGCCGTTTTCAATGTTACGTTTTGTGGGGACAGTATTCAGACAGTGCGGCACGATGTGCTGTGTCAGTCAGTGTGTGTGTGTGTGTGTGTGTGTGTGTGTGTGTGTGTGTGTGTGTGTGTGTGTGTGTGTGTGCCCTGCCCCCAAAACAAAATGACAATATCATCGATAGGAAAAGTTTCCTTCAGAAACATGACAAAATTCCGGACCACCGAGAAAGGCCGCACTCAATAAATGGCTTATAATCATAGTTACTTGTCAACAGGAATGTTTGTTGGCGATAAGACTGGTAGCCAGTGTTGTCGGTCATATTGCAGGGGGTATATATATATACACCGCCGTAATATCAACCGCCCCGGTGGCTTGATTGGTTCCCATATTAACTACCGACACCATGATGACTGATCGACAGTCATACATGTGCTTGTATAGTGACCCTAGCAGGTAGCAGACGTGTGGAATCGCACGCACTGTTCGGCGGTGTCCTGTCGCACCACACAGCATGTATACTACGCTGAAGACGTGACATATAGTGGTGCGTGCCGTTTGTCAACTGAAACCTGATCTCTGTAACGTTCTGATGACATCAGTAAACCTTGTAATCATTCTCTAAGAAATAAAAGTAACCTGCGAGCTTTCTGCATCCGGCCATGAAAGCGACTGGTGTTATTCCTGTATCCTGGCGACCCAACGCTAGGCGAGGTTATCACCGGTGCACTCTATAGAGAGTATAAACACCGAGTGCACACTGAACAACTTAGTAACCCCCAACCTCTCTGTCTCTCTCCCTCTCTTAGGAGGGATTGGGGCTTTCTTATTCACGTTATAATTTTTAAAACAGTTTTCACTGTAGTAGATTAGTCTGTAGACTAGCAATGGCAAGTGTGGAACAGCGGCTGCAAAGTCAATCAGCTTCCACGGTTAGAAAATAACTTGAAAGTGTTTCATTATCGTCAGTTACAGTATATCGCTCTGTGTTTGAGAAGCGCACGGACGGGGGTGGGGTGGGGTGGGGGTAGGGTGTGTGTGGGGCTAGGGAAACCTGTTTGGAGGGAGGGGGTGGGGGAGGGGATCAATTCAACAGCGAAATTGTACGGTTCGTTTGCTATTTTGCAATCAGCAAAATCAACAATGCTGGCAAACACGAAATTGGTCGGCCACGCTTTTATTATCACAAAACATTACTAGCGCTGCCAGGCAGGCCGTGCTGGGTTTTTCACTGACTGACTGGTATGCTACGTGACAGGCGTCTTACAAGTACAGTACTTCACTTGTCAAAACATCGTAACTATACACACGTCCCCGCGACAGAGACTGAAGCAAATACTTCTTATTTAATTGCAAATGCATGTACGGCTTAACAGAGAGTGTAAGTACATTCTAATCACAAGTCCCCGCTGTGTGACGGGCACACATTAATTTTGTATGCGGCGAGATATGGACATCCCGTGTATGGAGAATGGTAATGGGCGTACCTCTTTACAGAAGATCCATTAAACTTTACGCTCCACAAACACGCGCCTTGTGCGACAATATGATCGGAGAGCAAGTGGTTACACTCTAGTCTAGACTGCGTGGTGCACTCAATTTACTCGTCCTGATCCTGAAGTAGCGGCACTCAGCCGTCTCCAACGTTCTCCCGAACATGTGTAGTACATTTTAAACAGGTTAGTTCGCAAATAGGCAACACTGACTCATGGCAAAGAATGTCAAAAACAAAAAAAAAAAACAAAAAGAAGTGCATGCCGGAAGAATAAAATCAGCCTGTTCCGCTTGTTTGTTCGTTCAAGCTGTCAACTGAAATGTGTGCAAACTGAACCCAGTACACAGGGAATGGTTAAACAGTTACTCCTTTCCGGCGCTGACTTCCTTCACAAATCGATATTGTCCTTGGTTCCCTTTCAACTGGGTTAAACTCGTGGCTGTGCCGGTTTAACCTAGTTTTTCTGCAAAGGGGCGAGAGAGAGAGAGAGAGAGAGAGAGAGAGAGAGAGAGAGAAATGCGGTTTTTGTTCTTCTGGTCAAGTTGTTTTCAAGCCGTCGAATCAGTACAGGTGTGCGTAAACTGCTTGACTGTATTCTACAATACACGTTTCACTGCTGTTAGTTCACAATCACGACGAATACTGACTGTGTTTATCATTAGTGCTTATCGTGTATATTGTGATTTGTGAACTGGACTGTCGTCTGTCCTGAACGATCCCCGACAGTGCTGAACTCACATCTGTAACAATCATTAATAATAATAATAAAAAAACTATAACGTATAGTGAACGAAGGTCTGTACTGTACCACTGTTCAGTCTGTCATTAGCACCCGAGTGTACACTAACTAGTAACTAGCGACTGCACGGCAGAGCACCATGGACAAAAAAAAAAACAATAAATAAATAGATTTATTTCCTCGCACAACCGACTATCACATATTTTGAAAAGTCTCTTTTATATGAACAAGTAAGGAAAGTACACCGAATCAGTTTCTACGTGAAGACTCTCACAATGTATGTATGTGATGTAGAGTATGCGACTACTTTAACTACTTCACACAAATACGGTGGCATCTGAAGACGTCCATGAATAAGCTATGACCTCAATAAATAAGTCATCACATGTATGAAAGGGTCACTGATCGTGAAGCAGCAGACAGTGACGCTAGCCCGGCCCACTATGCATGGTGCAGGTCAGTCCCACTCTATCGGCCGGCACGCGCACTGAGGGCATGCATCATCCACCGATGAACGGGTTTCAGCACGCAGTATCAAACATTCATGAGCACGACACACACACACACACACACACACACACACACACACACACACACACACACACACACACACACACACACACCCCGCAGCTAGAGCATTTGCCTCAGTGAAAGCTAGAAAATGAGTAGTTGCCGGAACGCAGGTGACTTGTTTTGGAGACGGTGCCAGTAAACAGCTCTCCGTACCAACGGCCACCCCCTTTCACTCAGGGGCCAAGACTAAGACTGCCGGCGTCTAAATAAGCCGACCTTCTAACAGCCTAAGAAATCAATACATTCCTAGTGGACACGCTTACTGACTGCTCTGTGGTGTCATATAATACGAGATCCCTCTTTTAGCCCCTCCACTCCGCCACGCATCTCCTCATATCAGTCTTACGTACCCCTTTCAGCCCGAGCTTTCCCCTGTCTTGTCTATACTAAGTATACTCGCAGACACTGATCAATACGCCTTGCCCTCTTATCAATCGGTCACAGGCCATCGACATATTCCCATAAACTTTGGTATTGGTACGTCTATGTTAAGATAAGATATTTATAATCCCAGACGATGATAATTTGCAGTGTTTGTTCTCTTGGAAACTAAAATGACATATATTCAATACCAACAGTCGCATGCAGTAACTACTTAAAGACTAAGATGGTATACAAAACAACAACAACAACAACAACAACAAAACAACCTCATACGCCACAATAATACTGAAGTACACTGTCACAGCTTTACTGTGACTCAAACATGACACAAGCGCAACCACACACACACACACACACACACACACACACACACACACACACACACACACACACACACACACACACACATTCAAAAGAAAAACAAAATCACCATTACCAGGAAATCGGACACTCCCAAACCTACTGCCCACCCCACACCCCACACCAACTTCAGAACCACCTTTTTTCTGCATTTAGGATGTGTACTTGTTTTCCATTCCATTCCGAGTCCGCGGCTCCCTTCGTTTGGAATGAGGTTCTTCACGTGCACATTAAATACTTTATGCATGCTTGTGTACACGAAGGCAATAAGGGCATCATAAACGAGTCTGCACGTGATCTGGTCCTCGAAATATCCGCAAGCAAATTCCTGCCCACCAGGGAATTTGAATCCGGTACCTCAGAATCTGCAGATCGGACACCGAAACCTCTGTATGTGGCAAACGCCCTTGTCACTTAACTTCTTGTTGTTGCAGTTTTTTGTACGTATTTGGTACGTTTATACTTCATAGCAATACGTTGTGAGCTCAGTCAACACTGGGTGAAGTATCAGTCCTTATGACGCATCAGTCCACACCGACACCTCACGGTATTTCTCGCCTGTCGAAAACAGCCTTCACTTTTCATTACCTCCATACCAGAGTACCAGTCTGACACAATAGCACTCTGCTGCTGGCTCGATCCAAATGAAGGTTAGTTTTGCAAAACTACAGGTGTCTGTTTCCCCTCTGTGTGTGTGTGTGTGTGTGTGTGTGTGTGTGTGTGTGTGTGTGTGCGTGCGTGTCAGTGTGTGTGTGTGCCCGCGTCAGTGTGTGTGTGTGTGTGTGCGTGCGCGTCAGTGTGTGTGTGCGCGCGTCAGTGTGTGTGTGTGGGGGGGGGGGGGGGGGAAGGGGGTTTCAGTTGATGCCTTCACTGAATAAATATCTAGCCAGAAAATAAGTTTTGTGACGGAGCACGGGAAGACTGACCAGGCTAAAGTCGCTGTGTTCATCTATGTCGGCAGAGACAAGGTCAATGGTCACGTGAATGACCACTTTGCCTTCCACCGCCTTCACAGAATCTCACTGAACAACTAGCGCCAAAAGACACGGCAGCCTGGACGACTGAGCAGATAATAATAACTCAAAACTGAATTTGTAGCACGTTAGCCGCTCGAGATTTCCCATACTGGCTTCAGGACAAAACGTTCATTTCCTTGTGGTGAATCCCTATTATCCTGGCTAAGCTCGCAACACTGCAGGCGTCAACCAGTGCTACCCCCCGACAGTCTCATCACATGTCACGTCACTAAACCAGCTGCTGGCGGTTCTTTGTGGCAGGAAACATGTTGAAGTCACAGTGTCGTGCACTTTAGTCCTGGCAAGTTCCGCAAAGCTGACATACCAATCATAATCATTTCTGTGCCAAGTGTGCTGCTGGACAGTTAGGTCAAAATAGGTAACGGCCTAAGCTTGGGCGCTCGCCGCAATTGCTACCGACGAAACATTAACAAGTGCTCTCTCTCTCTCGCTCTCTCTTCGACTGAGTCAGCGCACGCACGCACCCCCACCCCCCCGCCTCACACACACACACACACACACACACACACACACACACACACACACACACACACACACACACACTGACGTTAAAAAACAAACTGACACAAACGATATGACCACAGCATTTGAAACTGCACAAGTTACTGTCACGGTGACACGATGACCAATGCAGTCAGTGGTGTAAACTGTGACTTCAGCGGGACTGGACCCATCCCATAGCCATCACAAGGCGATGACGGAAAACGATTTTCTCAAGCCAAGGACACTATCGCGTGCACATGCCAAACACCACTTTCCCACTACAACATCCTGCACCTACGGAGAAACGGGAAAACCAAGTTTGTCCTCATTCACGGCTTATTCTTAGACGGCGGAGCTTGAAGCAGGATCTGAGGTGAGGTACGGCCTGCAATGTAACACTTAACCTACTACGCTTGTCGAAGAAAGGGTCGAAACATTTTGCGAAACATGAGCGCTCGACTGGTGTTATTCCGAGAATCTTATTCAGTTTTGGTCGTTCTTAGGGGGCGCTGCCACTGATGTTTACGAAAAGGATACTTGTCTTGTAACTGTTCAGTTTAAAATAAGTTTTGTCTGTTCAGTGTGCATTCAAGAATAATATTTATGGTGGATTAAATGGTTGAAAGAATAATTTTTCTGTTGCTTCTGGTCTTGAAGTTGTCCCTCCGGCCTCACTTGCAGTCACCGCTGACCGCTTCAATCTAAAATAGCAGTCAATCAAATTTCGTTATCATATACCCGAGGAGGGGGGGGGGAGATTATAATGGAGCAGTGTCAACACACACACACACACACACACACACACACACACACACACACACACACACACACACACACACACACACACACACACACACACACACAGCAGAGGGGAAAGGCATGCGGAGGAAGACCTTTAAACAAAATAAACAATGATAACAATCACTGACGCCAGACAACACACTGATCATGTATTTTGATCAAGTTTTGACACGTTCGTATAGCCTACCATCAATGTGATAGACCCCCCCCCCCCCCCCCCCCCGCACACACACACATACACTGCCCCTCCCCTGTTTTTGTTTTCATTTCCTCATTTCCAATTCAGTGCTAGTATCACCGCTAATACCTATGTTAACTTATCTACTGTGAAGTAATTAAGGAAAAACAAACACACAAACAAACAACGTCTCACTGCCCGCGACTGTTGACACATCAGTTAAAACACTGTGTAGTATCTTTGAGTTCATCTATAGCCAGTCATCCGCACTATGTTTCGACACTCTCCGTGTTTCTCCGGAAACACAACTGATCCCAGCAGGGGACATCTTTTCACGGTCGGTTTGAGGCGACCATAGCAGTTTCGCAGGCTTCCTATTCAGAACGATACGCGCCGATTCGCTTGATCAGCTGGCGTGTGTAAAGACTTCACCCGCATCGCACAAGTCGCCACTCGCCTACCCACCCCACACTGTCACAGAACTACTCTATTTAACCCATAGCCTTATTTAACCGTTTTACTCAGTGACGAAGTAATACCGGCAAGTTATGGAATGAATAATTTCTGTAACTGAAAGCACTCACGACGGAATCTGAATTCCTTTTTAGCCCCATGCATTATGTAACTGTACAATACTGTATATCAGGCCACCCGGTGTCGTAGAATATTTCGGAACCAGGATAAATCGGAACCGGTTCCCAAAAATCCTAGGATATTTCGGAACCATTCCCATTTATCCCGCACCTGGCAGACAAAATTCATGTCGGCTAATGACCTTCTAGACGGTTCCGAAATATCCTGGTGGTTTCCAAATATCCTGTCACTAGAGTCAGGATAAATCGGAATGGTTCCGAAAAACCTTGCCACCAGGGCCTGGATAAATCGGAATGGAATTCGTCCGGTTCCGAAATATCCTGTGACACCGACTGTTGCCGTGTTCTTGCTGTACAGTGCTTACCATAGCCAGTGTTACATGAAGCAGCGTGCCCACTCAGCCGTAAAAACTTCCACGAGAAATACGTGCCGGCCTTGAACAAGTTTGAACGGCAGTTCTGATTATCGATTACCAATTATCCTCTAGACGAGTGTACGTGTGAGCTGACTTGTGTGACGGGTGGGGCTTGTCAGTAACGAGGGCCATGGGAACGAGGTGAAGGGGTGGTGGAGATAAACTGTTCCTCTGTTCCTAATTTCCACCTTATCTATACATCCGCTACGTTAGTGTAGTTACTTCCTCCAGCTCACCCCTACCTGTTGCACACTGGCTGGTGGAACAAACTGAAGCATAATTTGTACGGTAGAACGAACTGAAGGCAGCATGATACCTTGTGTAAGTCACACACCCTTGTCATGCTGTGTTCAATACAGAGCCGGCCTCTGAAATTATGCTTCGTATACTCTACCGTCAATGTGATAGACCGCTCCTCCCCCTCCACCTCCCCACTCCCCCCACTTCCCCTCCCCTGTGTTTTTTCTCTTCTCATTTCCCATTGCTAGCATCGAGGCTAATACCTATGTAAATATATCTACTGTGAAGCACTTAAGGAAAAACAAGCAAACAAGCAAACAAACAAAGACAGAAAAAACCCAAACCACAAATAGCAAACCACAAAAAAAACAAAACAAGACAAACCCCGGCAACAACGACAAGAACAATAAACACCCCCCCACAAAGCCCCCCTCCCCCCAAAAAAACCAACCAAACAAACAAACAAACAAAAAACAGCAAAAAAACCCCAACAAAACAACAAAGCAAAATAACAAACAACCAAAATTAAACAAAACAACAAACATCCAAAAAACAACAACCAAAAAACCCTCAAACAAACAGCACTACATTACAGACTGACTGGGACTGATATACAAAGACACAGACACGCACACACAAAAACCAGTCGTTAACTTACCTAGCATACTGACTGTTTTCGCTTCGCCCGTTTTGAGGCAAAACGACTCCATAATACCGAACCATCCATTGGGGTAAACTGGCGGTATATTGCCCACTTTTCGCCTTTTCTGCACAAAGTTGGCTGTCTCCTTGGCTGTAAAACTGCCCTCAGCAATATAGCCCAAGTCGCCCAGTTTCCGAACTCGATCAAGTGGCTTCAGAAAGAGAAAGTAAGCACCATACACAGCGACAGCGGCCACCACAAAGTAAACATAGGTTGTCCATTGTGAGAAATCTGGCACGGTGGTGACAATTTGAACCATTCGTCCATACAGTGTGGAGGCAGCGCTCAGCCAGAGCTCCCCCACCTCAAACAGCGGCACCTGCAGGATTTTCTCAGTCACAGACGCTGAAACAACGATGAAAAGCAAAAAACAACAAAGGCTCACGAGACATCGTCTGCTCCACACGGCCGCCATTTTGGATAATAATTGCGCAGAAACTCCGCACGCAAAAGAGCTTTCGAGACAACACGAGGAAAAGTCAAGCCGCAGGAGACCGAAAGTTGCTTGTCAGTGTCGAGCAGACGACACAAAACTTGCGGTCCGTTAGCCTACTTGCGCGAGCGCGTTCGAGATCTCAGTGGGCATGGCTGTTCTCGTTTTGCGCTACGCCGTACCCAGGGACGCGCTATTGGTCGCGCCGTGCTGGTCACGTGATCCGGGCAAGAAAGGCGCGATCGATTGATTACACAAGCGGGACGTAGTCAATACCACGTGCGATTTACTGGGCAAAACAGGCACTACAGTGGTCACGTGACACAAGTAAAGGCGCGATCGATTGCCGGATTGCACAAGCGAGACACCGGCCACGCGGCAGCCGGGCATCATCGCTTCAACTCCGAGGCTGTACCATCGGCTTTCACTGCGCCGGCCGTTAGCCTCTGCACTGACCCGCAATCGGCTAACCGACATCTGAGCCGAGACCTAAGAAGGAAAAAAACAATACTCGGCGACAAGGAAAGTGGACAGTTTTAAACAACTTCGGAGTCCCCGTGTTATTTCACAGTGTGCACAGACGCGGATTCCCCGGCCTACATTTTTACTGAGCCTGTTTCAGAGACTGATTATTCAGTGTCTGCATGAATTGTCTTCTTATGCACATTGCACACAGTACCGCAGCAAGCATGCATTTTTCGTGGCCGCTAATTCTGTGCTCTGCCACTTAGACACACACACAGACACACACACCCCACACACGCCCCCCCCCTCCCCTTGTTGGTTTTGTATTAATCACTTTACGTCACAAACGCCACCCCCACCCGGCTGTCCCGTTGTTGGGTTATTCGTTTCATCCCGGCTGGGGCCAAATGTTTGTGCTGGGCTTTTTCTCGTTGCCCCGTCTTTGGTATCACCCATACGTGGTAGATAAGGACATTAAACTCCCACCCACCCCACCCTGTTCGTTTCAACACTCAGTCGAGAGGAGTAGTAATAATTTTTATGAAAACTACAAACCTATGTATACAATTTGTGAAAGATTATGATCGGCATGACTACCAAGAATCCTTTCCGGCTTTCCGCAACTGAATTCCTTGTTTCTCAAAGGAGGCCTCTGTCTCTCCTTGTCTACCGGGGTACATTTGTACTGCAGTACACTGAAGTGAAAGCCGTGAATGTTCTCGTCCTTGATCCGCTTGGAGACTGTCCAGCCGGTAAACGTTCCAGCTGCTCAACCTTCTGAAAGTGAAAGTCAGGGTGAAGTTCGCCACAATGGATTTGTTCGTAGATTTTTATGGTTTCGTTTGAGTGTGTGTATGATGATGATAATAATAATGATAATTTAAATAATGTGACCTAGCTCCAGTTCTTGGTCTTACTGTACGTATGTTATGGCGTTGCCGTAAATAAAGACACACTGTCTCTATATACATTTTGTTTTGCGCCGTGAGTAATAGTAATAATGCAATGGGAGAAGAAGAAGTAGTAATAGAAGAGAAGAAGAGTGTTGTGGTTATAGACCTAGGATACACCCTGGATTAACTGAAGGCCCGGGATTAGGCCAAATGCAGTGGCGGCGGAAGATGAATTTCCAGGGACCGGGGGGGGGGGGGGGGGTGTTGACCCGAATAAACCAAACAACGGGAGAGGGTGTGTGTGTGTGTGTGGGGGGGGGGAGGGGGGGTTGTGACGTCAAGTGCTCCTTAATACAAAACCAACAAAGGGGGGGGGGGGGAGAAGAGGTTGGGGGGGGGGGGGGTCGAGGAGGGATTATGGAACTTTTAATGCCAAGCACTAGTTCACTAGTTTCTTCTTCTTCTTCTCACCCTTCATCCGCCACCCCTCACCTGCCACCCCTCACCTGCCACCCCTCACCTGCCACCCCTCACCTGCCACCCCTCACCTGCCACCCCTCACCTGCCACCCCTCACCTGCCACCCCTCACCTGCCACCCCTCGTCTTCTTCCCTTTACTCGTCTCCTGGATTTATTTTTCGGGGGAGGGGGGGAGGAAATTACTGCCCCCGCCCCCCCCCCCCCCCCCCCCAAAAAAAAAAAAAAAAAAAAATCCCCCCACCCCCTCCCCGCAGGTTCCGCCGTCTGTGCTACGGGTGCGTGGAACCAGGCACGTTGTTGCGAGCTTGACACCTTCATCCGGTACATTTATACTTGCGTTTTATCTCGGTGGGTGCGGCGTGAGTGCTGGAGTATTGCGAAACCGGTGTCGCTACAGTGTGAGTGCCCCCAATAGACGGATTATACGGAATAAGCCGGGAGTCAGGTGTAATGGTCTTACACACAGTCTGGGTCATCTTGTTACGGACCCGATTCGGACCAAAGTAGCTCCGCAACTCCACAACTGGGACTCAATGACCGCAAACCGAACCAATCAATCAAGATGACTTCTGACAGTCGAGAGAAAAACTGCGCGCAAATGCAAACGTGACAGCAATTCATTTAGGATAAAATCTCTGAGACTTGCTGTCATGGCATTTTACTGAATCAAGTTTAGTTATCTGAAGGAAAACAAGCTAATCAAGCGATCCAGGGGGGCGCTGACATCCCGTCGTCACATGACCTCACAGTTAAGCTGCCTGAGATTTCCCGTTGGGGTAAAATGTACAAATCTGGAACCACTCAATCGAAATAGATGAAACGTTTAGAAATACTATTGTTTACGTTCATTGTTTCGTCTCCCTGTTCACTATTTATAACGTTTTTTTCCAGACTTGTTTACGATTTTTTTTAAAGTTACCTCTTACCATTTCTGACTGAATCCACAACAATCGTTGATTGAAGTTTTGAGTGCACGCTAATTTACGCAAAATAAGCGCGCCTCCTTAAAATGCACTGTTTGTGTGCCCAAATATCATTAACGCATTTTTGAAGGTTTTTTTTTTCTTCCATTCTTCCTTCTTCCATTTTTCAGTAAATGCGTAGACATAACAGTTATCCGAAAACAAAAAGAAATAAACAATGGAACAGAACACACAACATTAAAGAGAGAGAGAGAGAGAGAGAGAGAGAGAGAGAGAGAGAGAGAGAGAGAGAGAGAGAGAGAGATCATTCAGTCAACATATCTTCATTACTTCATGGTCCCAACTCTGATTCTTGCAAATACATCGTACGTGACCGAGTTTTCGGGTTTCCCAGAAATGATTCGCGTTTCAATCTGCCACATGACACTGACGCTCCACTGAGCTGTTCCAAGAAGTCGACAAGTGATTTACAAGTGTTCGGGCGAAGTCTATTCTAGATGTCAGTCCTCGTGGGATACGGTAATTATGTGCCAGGCCATCTTGCAGATCCTTGGTATACACGAAAAATCAGACTCGAATCTGAGGTGGTCGTCGTGCTACACACCAGAGAACACTTGATTTTTCGCCGGATTGAGCCGTGAACTGTATATTATGCAGTAAGTGCCGGCTTGATAATGAGTGCGGACTCCTATCCCGCTGTCAACAACATTCAATATTACGCAGACATTATATTTGTCAGCACATTGATTGAAATGTGTCTGTGTGTCTGTCAGCATAATGGATTGGAGTTAATTACAGAAGAGCGAGCGAACTTTGACGGAACACGTATATATATATATATATATATATATATATATATATATATATATATATATATATATATATATATATATGTGTATATGTTACTTCCCCTACATATATATGTGTATCTAAATATATATAAATGATTAACACATTTCGTACCGTGCAGAAGTATCCCATCGGTTTTGGCCCTGTGTGTAAAAATCAGGCAAGATTAACGGTTCCTTAACGACGCTTATTGCAGCAAACACGAGTATAATCAAAGTGCAACACTCCCACTCAGCGAAAATTAAACCCACGCCGGCAGACATGAATTTATTACTTTTTTTGTTTTAGTCCGGCCACGAGTGCACAACCCCAAACGTACTTGGTATTGAGTTAAGAAAACCCACACTTACCACGGATTCAAGATAGTTCAAATACCGCTGAAACAAAGGAAAATTTCTTGTTTATTGTAGCTAGCTTAACGGTAGATGTAATCAAGTAATGATCACTGATTCAGTTGGTAGAAAAAGCTGGTCATTTCTGTTTTAGTGCTCCGTTTCGCTTTTAAACTCTGTGTTCGGTCTTTCACTACTCTTTTTTTTCACTCGACACACTATACGCTCATGATGAGTGCAGTACGTGTGTAAATAACATACATGTATCATGAACACTAACACTAGTATTAATTATATCGTGTAGTACAGCAATCGTGAAAAAGGTGGTGAGCAAGAAAAAGCAATAGGCACTTTTGAACAAAATATGACCAAGCAAAAATGCCGGAATAACATATGACCAAGCAAAAAAAAAAAAAACCCCAGAAAACACCCCAAACAAACACAACAAAACAAACAACAACAACAACAACAACAACAACAACAACAACATATTAAACAGGGCAGTGGGTGGATGGGTGTTTTGAGGCTTAACATCCTCTGTCCATAGGAAGGGTGACTTTAAACGGGGGCACTTAAAAAAACCAACACACACACACACACACACACACATACACACACACACACACACACACACACACACACACACACACACACACACACACACACACACACACACACTGTGCAAAGTTTGACTGTCGAGATTCAAACAATATAAAAACACTGATAAATGCCATGTACTATGTTTGGGAAAAACGGAACGCCCACTAACGCCAGTGCTGTTTAATCTCTGTTCACTTCTTTCGTTATTTCGGAATAAATGATGGATTGAGGACCGAACCGCTGATTACACAGTGTGCGAAACACCAGCAGCTGCCGAATGGATTGCTGGGTATCCAGTGATCGGAAATTCATCGACTACAAACAGTGTTGCACGTGCAGAAGGGGGCGTTAGGGAGAAGGTCAGTAACGGTCCAACGCACATCATTAGTTGTTGTCGTTTTCCTGGATACCGGGCTGCTCATCGGGGGTTTCTCTCCGGGTAATCCGGCTTTCCTCCCCCAGCAAAATTGTAAAAAAAAAAAAAAAAAAAAATATAGGATAGGTATTGGGTGGCGCTGCACCGCGGCGACGCGCTTCCCTAGGGGGAAGCAGCCCGAATTTCCCAAAAGGGATAATAAAGTAGCAAAAAAAAAAAAAAGAAAAAAGACTGAGACAGCTCTACGACATGGTTTTGTACGTCAGACTTGAGTAAACTTACATACTGTCCCTAACATGTGTACTGCATGCTGTCCCTAACATGTGTACTGCATGCTGTCCCTAACATGTGTACTGCATGCTGTCCCTAACATGTGTACTGCATGCTGTCCCTAACATGTGTACTGCATACTGTCCCTAACATGTGTACTGCATACTGTCCCTAACATGTGTACTGCATACTGTCCTTAACATGTGTACTGCATACTGTCCCTAACATGTGTACTGCATACTGTCCCTAACATGTGTACTGCATACCGTCCCTAACATGTGTACTGCATACTGTCCCTAACATGTGTTGCATACTGTCCCTAACATGTGTTGCATACTGTCCCTGACATGTGTACTGCATACTGTCCCTAACATGTGTTGCATACTGTCCCTAACATGTGTTGCATACTGTCCCTAACATGTGTACTGCATACTGCCCCTAACATGTGTTGCATACTGTCCCTGTGTTGCATACTGTCCCTAACATGTGTACTGCATACTGTCCCTAACATGTGTTGCATACTGTCCCTAACATGTGTACTGCATACTGTCCCTAACAATATGTTGCATACTGTCCCTAACATGTGTACTGCATACTGTCCCTAACATGTGTTGCATACTGTCCCTAACATGTGTACTGCATACTGTCCCTAACATGTGTACTGCATACTGTCCCTAACATGTGTACTGCATACTGTCCCTAACATGTGTTCTGCATACTGTCCCTAACATGTGTTGCACACCAACCAAACAGCAGTTGATTGCCTGTGATGGACGCCTGACTGATGAAAGTGAAGCCGTTTGATAATATTGATAATAATCACTTATGCATATACAACTAAGAGCAGTTTACTCAAATTTGTCTCTACCGCATACAACTCTGATGAAGGAAAATGCGAAGGAAATCACTGAAGGAAAAATGCGTCCAGCAAAGCAACATTCGGGTCTACCACTGGAAGGAGCGTTGCATAAGACAACCGATCGTATATAATTGTATAGCCTATTTTTGTCCGCGACCGCCCATAGTCCCTGAACCAATGGGGTGTGAATAATTATGCAGGTCAACAATTAGGTCTCCAGGCTACGTCCACCTGACTTCACGCCTAACTGACTTTCAACATCGCTTGTACACTTTAACCTGCTTAACCCCTGTAGTTGTACGGTGCCGACATGGACTGTGTACCGACGGTTTCCCCCGGTAACCGACCAAACACCGCAGTAAGGCACCACTTATCCCACTATTGAAGTGACTTACGCTAATGTGGAATGGAGCAACTGCCGGGGGTGGGGGTGGGGGTGGGGTTGGGATACAAGATCAGTAAAGCTGGCTTATCGTTTGTCAGCGGTGCTCCGTTCAGTTCGTCACGTCGCCCTGGCGGGGAAGAATGTTGTATGGCTTTTTTGTGTATACACACACTTCAACTGTCTTGGGTGGGGCCGATACCGGTTGACTAAATCTTGCACAGTCATTGTAATATGCGCTGGATAGTTTCACTTCTTGGACACACTGCTGTTACTATGGTCATAGTTTAGTGGTGGTGCTGCTACTGGTGGTGGGGATGTGTTGCTGCTGTTGAACTCATGCACTGAACTGACTCCTCCCCTCTAGCATGACGTAGAGATGTAGGTCGAGCGGGACAGATCCCAAAACAGCTTTATTCCAAATAAATTTGTTACTATAAACAAACGGGTCATAATAGTTTGTAAGTTGTATAAGTCTTAGTCGTCTGTATTTTTGTGTGAATTTTATTGTGCCCGTGAACTAAGTAAAAGGAAGAAATCACCATATCAAAAATATCTGTGAGACATTTACAGTCAATAAATTCCTTTGACTTGACTTGATGGGGATAACATGTCCTCTTAATGTTATTACGATACTGTGCGGAGCAAGGAGCGACAGCATTTGTTTTATTAATTTTTGACTGGATAATAAAGATGTTGCTATTTGTATGTGTATTGTAGTGGTTGTGACCGTGTGCTGTAGTTCAGTTGGTTGGGGTAAAGTCGTATCGGAAGTAGCTCAGCTGGCTCATCACTGGCATCATGATCGGAAGCGCGAGGGTTCGAGTCCCGTTGGAGACAAACTGCCGGTCGTGTCTTCGTCTTCGGGGGACAAAGAACGTGAAACCTCGAACACCCACCACACCCTTCTGTACTTCTACACCCACACACCTTTCTACAGTCATTCTGCATCAACACTCTTCTACACACACACACACACACACACACACACACACACAGCAACACAAACACAACACAAAAACAAGAAACAACAACAGCAAACCGAAAAAATAAACAAGCCCGGGAGATTGCCACTCATAAGTGTTTCCATTTTGTAAGTGAGGTCAGGACCGATACATAAGCTACACGCCTCCACTCTTGCTTTGAAGGCCAGAGTGACATATTAGGACTTGTCAGCACCGATAACATTGACTACATATCTGTGAGAAGTGGGTCACATACCCGGGTAAGTCCATCCGGGGAAAGTGTGTCACTGAGTAACGCCAGGTCACTCACACGTACCAGACCGGCAGCTGATAACAGATAATCATGTACAGTAGACAAAAACACTGGCGCAACTGATTAACACCTAACACAACCAATGTTCGCAGGAAACTGTTAAACACACACACACACACACACACACACACACACACACACACACACACACACACACACACACACACACACACACATGCACAAAATTTCGCGAAGTAAGTTGTCGCCGACAACTGGCTGGCCACGGAAGTATAATTTTGATCTACACCGTCCGTTTAAGTTTTGTACCGGCGACAGCACAGACGTAAAGAGATAGACGCACCGCCGCACGCTGCCACCGCTGCTTGCGAGTGTCCCTATCGCGGCCATCTTACTAATACCAGAACTCAGAGGCTCTGTGTATAGGACGCCTCGTTAGAAATACAAAGTTCTTTAGAAAGACGTCATCAGAATTTAATGTGACGTAAGATAAAGCGGACCAATGCTATGCGCGCTATGTAAACAGCTGATAGCGTCTGGCCAATGCTATGCGCGCTATGTAAACAGCTGGCACTTCCAGGTACTAGCAACATGGCGCGCGGCGGCGTCACTTTTCCCGGCACCGCGGTGCATCTATCTCTATACGTCTGTGGGTGACAGACACGAATTACTAACCATTCCCGCATACACGTCGCAAAGTGGTTTTGACGTCACCATACAAGACGTTCATCGAATAACGTAATTGGCATAGTCTATGAAATTGCGTCATTTTTCAGTGACGTAACTATTGCTCTTAGGGCAGCAGGCGTGAGAAGCCATTCAGTTCTAAATAAATGGAAATGTAAACGGTTAATCTTTCTTCCACGATTTTTAACATGAAGTCGTAGGTTTAGTTCTCAAAGGACAGAGGCAAGACTTTGAAAGACTTTGCATGCATAAAGGTAAGGCCATTAGCGAACAATGATGTGTAAAGAAGGAGTAAATGGATTAGTTAAGTGTATTATAAGTGTGCAACTGAAAGACTAGTGTTTGAAAATGTGAATCGAGTTATTTCATTTATGTCCTTTCGATTGTTACATTGAAACATTATGATAAGCCACATGAGAAGAAATCTTACTCCTGCTCCACGTTGACGTAACGTTGACAGGCAGCGAGGATACAACCGATACTAAATGACGGCCACCAGTATCGTGTGCTGTTGGATATGTCCAGTTCTCATGATCAGCGTGGCTTCAGGTACGTGTAACGGTGTTTGTCAACCATCACGTCATCTGTCTACTCACCAACCGTCTGTAATCAGGCGTCGAAATTCAAAATAGTGACGGAAGTCTGATAACGGAGGTTTTTTTTGTGAATTCGAGACGATGGTTACCAGTTTTCACGAGTAGGTCACGATCACCGTTATGTTCTGGTCAACAATAGAGAGAGAGAGAGAGAGAGAGAGCGGGGTGGGGTGGGTGTTTGGGCGTTTAAAGTCCTTTTCCACAACACACGGGTGATATCAAAGACGGGGCAACGATGAAAGAGCCAGCACAAATATTTGACCCCAGCCGGGATACGAACTCACGACCCGAGCATTAGAAGTCCAATGCTCTACCATTCGGCCATCCCGGCTCCCCGAGAGAGAGAGAGAGAGAGAGAGAGAGAGAGAGAGAGAGAGAGAGAGAGAGAGAGAGAGAGAGAGAGGCTGTTGAATAAGCCATTCAGTGCATGTGCGTAAATGATTCAGAAAGAACTGTTCTTCTTGATGATGATGATGATGACGACGATGACGGTGGCGATGATAGTGATGGTGGTGGTGGTGGTGGTGGTGGTGGTGGTGGTGGTGGTGGTGGTGATGATGATGATGATGACGACGATGACGGTGGCGATGATAGTGATGGTTGTGGTGGTGGTGGTGATGATGATGATGATGATGATGATGATACACAGGCCAGCACCTTGTCAAACAAGTGCGCCTGCGTAACGGCAGGAATAACGGGGAGGGCCGTGTGGAGGTGCTGATCGGGTCAGAGTGGGGGACAGTATGTGACGACGGCTGGGACAACAGGGATGCCAAAGTTGTCTGCGCTATGCTGGGCATCAGGTGAGGACACTGACTGCCACCCTATGAATAATACCGTTAATCTGCTTATTCACGGTCATTTGCACAGACAAAGCTGTTTCCGGAGTTGGCATACTATTTTAATCGCGGCTTAAAACCCCACGACGAGGTAGATTATTTGTCGCACATCAAGTTCGCCAGACTGTCCGAACCGTGCCACGGTGACAGAGCTGCAGTGGTAGCAGCAGGCTGTCCTTCTAGTGGACTGGTGTCAAACGTTATGTCTAACAGTGTCTACAGTTACTTGCATTTTAATGACAGACTAGTCAGCAGACCGATGTCTTGCACCAACAAAAACTACGGCATGCCCAACACAAGAGTTGACTGTGGTTATAAGATTTCACGAATTCCGATATATCCTGCTAGAACGGAAGGCAATGTGACATTCGCATAATTGACTCCCGGCACTGCTGGCACACGCGGGAGAGACTCCGGACACGTTTGGTTTCAACACTGCACATTACGCAAACAGACGTGATTGAATGCGGAGATCAGATCGGAGTGCACAAAACAGACACTACTGTGTGCGCATTTGGTGACATAAGCAGTTCTTACTCGTAAAGTTAAATGCTGAAGAGTTGTTCTTTAGAATTCTACAGGTGTGATAAGGGTTAATTTGATGTGCTGTAACACACACACACACACACACACACACACACACACACACACACACACACACACACACACACTCCTGCTCAACATATACAACAACGTGTGTAACTGTTCCTTCCTACAGAGGTGGTGTGGCCTTCACAGGTGCGTATTTCGGGCAGGGCACGGGAGCCATCCATCTGGATGACGTGGACTGCACGGGATACGAGGCGGACATCAACTTGTGTAGAGTAGGGGTGCAGCAGGAAGGACGACCCAACTGTAAGCACAGTGAGGACGCCGGGGTCATGTGCGGCCCCAACGCCCCCAGCCCGGCTACACCAGTACCCAGTCCTGTTCTTCTGCCTTCTGGATGTAAGGTTTTGTTTTTGTTTTGTGTGTGTGTGTGCTTAAAGAAAACAAACTCTGTACGCTTGACAAGCATCTGTGTAGTTGATCATTCCAACCGACATGTTGCACTTTCACGTTTATTGTTGTCTCCCTTTGGCTACAAAACTAGGCTACCGCAGTCACTTAGCCCGGAAACATGACAACATACATGTAATGCACACTGAAATGTAGGGGGCATCAAGGAAACACAGTCAGGTACTGGAGGCATCAGAGAAACACAATCAGGTGTAGTACATCAGAGAAACACAGTCAGATGTAGGTGCATCACAAATACACAGCCAGATGTAGAGGGCATCAGAGAAAAACAGTCAGATGTAGGAGGCGTCGGAGAAACAGTCAGATGAAAGAGGCATCTTGGGAAAAACGGTCAGATGAAAGAGGCAACACAGAAATACAGTGAGATGTAGAAGAAGGCATCAGAGAGAGAGAGAGAGAGAGAGAGAGAGCGTTCCTCATGTTCAGGTTCCACGGGCACGCCACAGCCCCGAGTGAAACTGATGTCTGTAAACGACACAATACATAACGAGTCTGGCCTGGTGGTGGTGGATTTGAATGGGTCTGGGAACTATGGCTACGTGTGTGATGACGGCTGGGACAGGAACGCTGCCATAGTGGTCTGCAGAGAACTCTGCTACACGTAAGACCAGTTTCTTCTTTGCCTACCTGACAAACACCTTTCGTCTTTGATTTTTGCTTTGGTTGACCGCCGAAAATAAAGGACAAGGGCATAAGCTAAACAGGTGTCCTCCCTTGAATGGGGTGTAACTCTTAGGTCACAGTGGCCTGGGTAGACCCATCATACAGTCTCTGGCAGAATCCAGGGACAAATCTCTTTTTACTTACAGACGTGGGTCTGTTTGTAAGATAGATGATGAAGGATTGTTGATTTTCTGAATTATTTCAAGGGGTGGCATGCGGAGCAGAGAAACTGATTCATTCTAGTTAGATGCGTAATCGCCCAGGAATTTCTAAGTCTTCTCTTTTACTTGTCTTTACTTACATCGAGGTCACAGCGTTCACTGTCCATATGAGCAGGACAAGTAAGTTGCGGTGAAACAGCAGAGCATCATCTTTAACACATTTCGTGCCGCGCACCAGTATCCCACGTTTTTGAGCCCTTTCCGGTTTTGGCCCTGTATGCGAAAATCAGGCAAGATTTATGGTTCTTTAACGGCCCTGACTGCAGCAAACACGAGTATAATCAAAGTGCAACACTCCCACCAAGCCAATTAATGTCAATCCATGCAGACAGGAATTCATTATGATTTTTGATTGAGGCCACTGGTGCACAACCCAAAACGTGGTAGGGATTGAGCTAAGACCGTGCTTTACTGCTTGCTGTTCGCCATACTCCTTTTTCGTTTTGACCTAAACAGGTGAGCGGGGTATAACACCTTGCGAGGTAACTTACTGTAGTTGTCTGTGTTGTGATTGTGACCTGCATGTTGTGTCCAGTAACCATAAGGACGCTCAGCCTGGCTGGCGAGGTTTACTGTCGGCCGTACCGGGCACACGTGATATCAAGATGGATGACGTCGTCTGCCAGGGCAACGAGATGTCGCTGTTCAATTGTACGTACAATACGAGCCACGACTGCAACTTGAACGAACTGGCGGCCGTCACTTGCGGGCCGGAGAAGCACATGATAAACGAAGGTAAGGCATCTGTAAAACGGTTGTTGCAAGTGTCAACGTACTGGTCAAAGTAGGGTAGGGTGGTGACTGGAGTGGGTCTAGTGGTATCATGAGCAGCCTGAGTTGCAGATTCTTGCGCGCGCGCGCGCGGACACACACACACACACACACACACACACACACACACACACACACACACACACACACACACACCAGCGGTAGGAGTTAGCCGAGTAGCAGAAGAAACAGTTGCAGGAGGCAGCAGATTGGCAGAGCTGTGCACAAGAAACAGTTGTAGGAGGTAGCAGATTGGCAGAGCTGTGCACAAGAAACAGTTGTAGGAGGTAGCAGATTGGCAGAGCTGTGCACAAGAAACAGTTGTAGGAGGTAGCAGATTGGCAGAGCTGTGCACAAGAAACAGTTGTAGGAGGTAGCAGATTGGCAGAGCTGTGCACAAGAAACAGTTGTAGGAGGTAGCAGATTGGCAGAGCTGTGCACAAGAAACAGTTGTAGGAGGTAGCAGATTGGCAGAGCTGTGCACAAGAAACAGTTGTAGGAGGTAGCAGATTGGCAGAGCTGTGCACAAGAAACAGTTGTAGGAGTCAGCAGATTGGCAGAGCTGTGCACAAGAAACAGTTGTAGGAGGTAGCAGATTGGCAGAGCTGTGCACAAGAAACAGTTGTAGGAGGTAGCAGATTGGCAGAGCTGTGCACAAGAAACAGTTGTAGGAGGTAGCAGATTGGCAGAGCTGTGCACAAGAAACAGTTGTAGGAGGTAGCAGATTGGCAGAGCTGTGCACAAGAAACAGTTGTAGGAGGTAGCAGATTGGCAGAGCTGTGCACAAGAAACAGTTGTAGGAGGTAGCAGATTGGCAGAGCTGTGCACAAGAAACAGTTGTAGGAGGTAGCAGATTGGCAGAGCTGTGCACAAGAAACAGTTGTAGGAGTCAGCAGATTGGCAGAGCTGTGCACAAGAAACAGTTGTAGGAGTCAGCAGATTGGCAGAGCTGTGCACAAGAAACAGTTGTAGGAGTCAGCAGATTGGCAGAGCTGTGCACAAGAAACAGTTGTAGGAGTCAGCAGATTGGCAGAGCTGTGCACAAGAAACAGTTGTAGGAGTCAGCAGAGTGGCAGAGCTGTGCACAAGAAACAGTTGCAGGAGGTAGCAGATTGGCAGAGCTGTGCACAAGAAACAGTTGCAGGAGGCAGCAGATTGGCAGAGCTGTGCACAAGAAACAGTTGCAGGAGGCAGCAGATTGGCAGAGCTGTGCACAAGAAACAGTTGCAGGAGGCAGCAGATTGGCAGAGCTGTGCACAAGAAACAGTTGCAGGAGGCAGCAGATTGGCAGAGCTGTGCACAAGAAACAGTTGCAGGAGGCAGCAGATTGGCAGAGCTGTGCACAAGAAACAGTTGTAGGAGGTAGCAGATTGGCAGAGCTGTGCACAAGAAACAGTTGTAGGAGGTAGCAGATTGGCAGAGCTGTGCACAAGAAACAGTTGTAGGAGTCAGCAGATTGGCAGAGCTGTGCACAAGAAACAGTTGTAGGAGTCAGCAGATTGGCAGAGCTGTGCACAAGAAACAGTTGTAGGAGGTAGCAGATTGGCAGAGCTGTGCACAAGAAACAGTTGTAGGAGTCAGCAGATTGGCAGAGCTGTGCACAAGAAACAGTTGTAGGAGTCAGCAGATTGGCAGAGCTGTGCACAAGAAACAGTTGTAGGAGGTAGCAGATTGGCAGAGCTGTGCACAAGAAACAGTTGTAGGAGGTAGCAGATTGGCAGAGCTGTGCACAAGAAACAGTTGTAGGAGGTAGCAGATTGGCAGAGCTGTGCACAAGAAACAGTTGTAGGAGGTAGCAGATTGGCAGAGCTGTGCACAAGAAACAGTTGTAGGAGGTAGCAGATTGGCAGAGCTGTGCACAAGAAACAGTTGTAGGAGGTAGCAGATTGGCAGAGCTGTGCACAAGAAACAGTTGTAGGAGGTAGCAGATTGGCAGAGCTGTGCACAAGAAACAGTTGTAGGAGGTAGCAGATTGGCAGAGCTGTGCACAAGAAACAGTTGTAGGAGGTAGCAGATTGGCAGAGCTGTGCACAAGAAACAGTTGTAGGAGGTAGCAGATTGGCAGAGCTGTGCACAAGAAACAGTTGTAGGAGGTAGCAGATTGGCAGAGCTGTGCACAAGAAACAGTTGTAGGAGGTAGCAGATTGGCAGAGCTGTGCACAAGAAACAGTTGTAGGAGGTAGCAGATTGGCAGAGCTGTGCACAAGAAACAGTTGTAGGAGTCAGCAGAGTGGCGGACCTTCATAAAAGAAAAGTTCATAACGAGAAAAAAAAAAGAAAAGAAAGAAAACAAAATAAACAAACAAACAAAAACGCTGAAATGTACGCAGGTCGAAAAAATATTACGAGGCAGTAAGGAAACGCTTTCTGGCACCAAGAGCTGACAGAGTATTTTCTCGACAGTACCTGACCCCGACCTGATCTGCCTGGAGGACTCCATGGTGGTAGAGTTCGACAAGTCACGGAACCCTATGATCGACGCCCTGTCGATCAAACTGCCCGCCAACTCAAGCAAGTCTCCAGACTGTGTAGTTTCACCGGTGGTTAACACAACTCACATCTCCATCACTATGACCTACGAGAAGTGTGCCGACTTCAGTGTAAGTCACAATCACGCGGTCTGGGGCTGACAGGGATCTTCAGAGGTTCTGGTAACAAAACAAAATAAGATGAATGTTGATTTAATCATAATATTTCCTTCGCTGGTAGATCAAATCAAGCAGGACATGTATCAGATCAGTCTGGACATTTTCAGCAACACAGCTTGAAGAAAGCGAAACGTATCCCTGTTAGTCCAGTCACCTTGCCCTTACCCACTAATTTCACTTTCCGGCACATATTCTTGAAACTAGCACGGGGTATGGTCAGTCAGAAGACCATGGACCCGTGCACTCACGACGGGATACTCCGATACTTTTCTTCCTGCTCTGATCATTATTGTCCGTTTTTTCCTTAGTTGTATTTTATCTGTTCTTGTGTGTGTGTGTGTTAGGTCTTTGTTTTGATTCATTTGTGCATCGTCTCTGCGTATCCTTTATTATTTTACCCACGCTTTCTGCTCTTAATCTGTGCTCTTTTACTCTATCAGGTGTTTTCGCCTAGTGTACGTTGAAAGAATATGTTTTTTACTTCATTTTTTTTCACTGTCCTTAGGTTGTAAGGCGCTTAGAGCTTGATCCCCAGGGATATTATTATTATTATTATTTTTCGGACTGCAGCAAAACGAGACGTTCTTTCACTACAACGCCTCGCTAGACCTGGTGAACGTGAAGGCGGCAACCCTCATCAAGGGGGACGTGCAGACTAACTTTGACTACTCTGTGGACTTGCACTGTCATCTGCTGCGTATCTACAACCGCTCGCGGGAGGTGGAGGACATGAAGAAACAGGAGTTGGTGAGGGTGGACGAGAGCGAGTACGATGTCGTCATGAAAATGTACAGTGACGACACCTTCCGCACGCCTATCGCCAAAGTAAGTCTGTTGTCGAGAAGGTCCTGTTCATCCTCAGGATAATTAATTAACCCCATACATTATTCAGCGACTCAGCATGCATACTCTCTTCCTACCCCCCCCCCCCCCCCCCCCCCCCCACCGACCCCCGGGCCCAGTCAGTCTTTCCTCCTTCGCATGCTCGTCTCGTACCATCTCAAGCTCTTGTTTCCCCCAGTACGTCTCCGCCTCAACCACACCAAGCATACGGGTTTGAAGTGCGCGCTATATCATCATCGCTGTCGGCACCATCATCATCGTCGTCGTTGTCATCATCATCATCGTCGTCGTATTCATCGTTGTCGTTCTTGCTGGAGATGAAGAAGTTGATATTGCTTGATGTGCATGTACAGGGTTCCATCCTGGTGAACCCCGGGGCGTGGACCAACGTGGGACTGGAGCTGAGAACCACCGATACCGACCTGAAGCTGGTGGTCCGCGACTGTCACGCTGTCGCCGATCCTGCCCAACCTGCTGCACCACAGAAGAATCTCATTGTCGACAAGTCAGTAATGCTGAACCTACCTCTCAAATACTATCGGAAAGCAAGACCAAAACAAAAACAAAAACCAAACAAACCAACAACAAACACTACAAGGCAAGGACTGAACTAACGCAGCAGTTCGTGTTCATGTTATCACAGTAATGGTGCAACTATAGATCGAACTTGCAGTGTTAACAATAACCCAGCACATGCAAAAAGCGAAACAGACAAACTCACCAACTCAGACACAACCCATAGCGACACGATCAACAGCGATGAGAAAACTCCGCAAGCTCGCAAAGTGAAAAATACAGTCGGTAGTGCGTATAAAGTCACCTCAACATGCCCCATAGTTTTGTGACAGTGGAACTGTTGGTGTAGGTGTCCAGTGAACGACAGCAGCCTGGCAGTATCGGTGTATCCCCTGTCCCCTATGCTGTGGGGATTCCGCTTCGTGCCCTTCTCTTTCGCCGGCTATGACAACGTCACTATTCAGTGCTCAACCATCGTGTGCCGCAAGAGTGAGGTACGTTCACCTGCTTCACACTTTTGTTCGGTTTTGAAGAAATCATCATAATCATCATCATCATCATAATCATATTTACAATAATAATAATAATAATTATCATAATAATTTTGTTTCTTCAGCGCCCAGTGACATAGTACATGCTCTGAACGTGATGTTATCACACTAAGGCTAATACAGAAGAATCTACATTTAGTGCCATAGATAAGCTATGAGGTTTGTAAGTCGTGCCATCGCATCTGACGTCTTCTCCTGATTATTTCAAAGAGTGTCTTGACCTTAAACCTTTTTTTGCGGGGGGGGGGGGGGGGGGGGTATACTACCTTTTTGTGTAATGACAACTGTTTCATTACGTAGACCCAAGTTATGATACTTGGAACGCAAGCGATAAACTAAAATATCCAAGTACATGGTTATACGGTAAGACTGACTTAAAACGGCCATTTCAGGACCAGGGTATCTTATCACCGTTCATACTGAATGAACAGTATCTGTCTGTGTATGTGTTTGTTCGCCATAGAACCTGATTTAGAGTTCTCACATCCCGATCATGGCTGACTAAGGGGGACCCCAGAAAGAATATGGCAGAAAACAATCTCGGAAACTCGTCAAATACATTTTCATAAGGCTTCCTATGATCCGACGGATCCCACGGGAAGTAACTCTATTGCTCAGTTTGGCGACTTCGCATCGCTAATTCTAATTACCTCCCATCGCACGATCTCGGCAAAGCGGGGTACATCTGCTAGTAAAAGTATAAATGGGCGCTGCGGTGGACAGTAAGAGTGGGTTGTTGGTATCCTCACCCACAGGTGTCCAAGACGTGCGACAGAAGCTGCAAGAACAAGAAACCCATCACTCGACGCAAACGCAAAAGCGAGCGGCAGCCTCGCTCCGACATGCAGAGAGCTAGGCTGACCTTGTCTTCAAGCCGCTACATCCGACTGGAGGGCTATGCCGTGTCTCCTCAGCAGAAACCAGCTAGAATCGTGGTGTCCACGATGACCAGTTCACCATGACTGGCTAGGTAGTTACACCATACACTGATGGGCTTTGTATGCCCGGTATCGGTTACACGGTCAACACTGATACAGTGTAGTGTTACTTATCACGTCCACAGATAACACCGTTTTTGCTTTGAGCTTATTTCTACATTGTTCTGCCCTCAGGGCCGGCCCATAGTTTTCATTATTGTGTTTATTTAGGGCCGTTAATTTTCCTGCTGAATATTTCTCATTGAAATACTGAGGCCATGTCAGCATGTCTGTTTCACGTGGTTTCTTTTTAATGCGTTTGATATACTTTACAGGGACTTTAGGGCGATAACACTGTTAAACTATTTCAAGTAAAGCAAAATAAGCATGCTTCGACTGCTTTTGTAATAATGTGTGCAGCTAGCGCACGGTCTGATTAGTAACGCAGTATCACAAGAGCAGCCCACAAAAATCTCATTTGGAATGCTCGTCAGTTTTGATACCACCTTATCCCCGCCACACACACACACACACACACACACACACACACAGAGTAATAAAGAAGATGACGGTGACAAGACAAGTCATAAGTTCTTTTTAAAAGATGTCACAGAATCAGAGAAATGCATAAAATACAATAAATACACAGATATAAACGTGATAAAAATCTATCGGAATCATAGACTGTAAACTTTAAAAAAAAACCTCAGGTACACGTGGTCACTGGCACAAAATGTCCTGTTTGTGATCATGTCATTTTTTTCTCACAGAAATGGACGGAGTTAATACCAGTGATATTTTCTTGATACCATTTTCTCTCTTCAATACGCAACCATTGAAACATATATAACCATATCACAGAATGCTTTGCTATATATGTAAAGCACGACATGTAAAGAACGGAAATGGAGTCGAGTCAGAACAACGGAAGTGTAAAGGACTAAATTAACGGAAGGCTGAATCAAGTGGCAAGAGTAGCGTTTGGTGACTATTACCGTGTTCTACTTTTTCTCTTATTCACTTTCACTCTTCTGCCGTACAAAAAAAGGAAGATATGACTAAGAAATGAGTAAGTCGTACAAAAGTACAAAAATCTGCACTACGATAATGTCATGTTTATGGTTACGAATGCATGTTTTCTCATTCTTAAAGGCACAGTTACACTCTCTTTTTAATTTTCACAGAGAAGGCTGGTTACACCGTTCTGTCAAACACCTACTACATGTATCAGAAAGGACTGCTATAAAGTGGATTCCTTCAGCTGTATACCAGCATGGGTTGAAACGTGCTAACCGTTCCTGCCTTGCTCTTCGGGTGTTGTGCTTTTAGGCCAACCACGTTTCAATCATTGTGACAACAGTCTGTCATCAAACGGAGAAGTGCACATGAAGGCACGAATGACTAATGACCTTTACTCCTGCTCTATACGATTCACTTGTGTTACCAACACACAATTTGTTCGCAGTCATTATGTTATGATACCTAGTGCATTTCATGAAGTTACAATAAGCTCAATGAGATACCAACACACCTACGTTGTTTGCAATCGTGATTTTATAATACCCAACGCATCTTACTTATCGATAGTAAACTCCAGTGAAATAAACTAACGGCTGAACTCATGTCTAAAGTGAACCTCAACCAATGAAAGGAAACTTGGACCCATTATTTTTCTCACAAGAGAATGGGAAGATACTGCTGAACAGTGTGGTGCACACAGACACCCACACACAGGGATGTCGTTTGGGGTCGGATCTCGGCTAAAAGCCGAATTTGTTTTGAAAAAGCCGATAATCTGTCTGTCATGTCGGCTGGCCGATCCGAAGTTTTCACGAGTGAATCGGCTTGATTATGTCCGTTTCTGCGAGATTCCTGTGCTGGCTGGACTAATTTCCAAGAAAACGCAACTTTCGGTGAGGATATGTATCTACAGAACATCTTTAATTCATGGAGGTGGAGGGAGCACGTAACAGTAGGGAATCTAGTCGAAAAACTTGTGAAACTGCTTCGGCAGACAGAGCCGAAACTTTGTAAAAAGCCGAATTTTTCATGGCTGTTTCGGCTAAATCGCCGAAGGAAAAAAATCCTGGCAACATCACTGACGCACCAAGACACGGTACAAACCAATACGTGCAAGGTTTACGATTTGTTTTACCGGGTTAGGATGGATAAGTTTATCATCAAACGAAGAGATCCAGTAAATTAGGACCTTCCTGTCCTGCCTGGACGTGCACTGTGCATTGGACAATTATAGACACATTGTTTATCTTGCTGAAGCCGGGTTTTACATCACTGTCAATACCGGAGATACCACTGAATAAATCGAGTAAAGAGGGCTGGTTTCATGTGCAAGGGGAAGCCACTTTTGTTCAAGGGGAAGCCACCCCTATCCTCGAGCGATCATTCGGTTGAAGCGACATTTGAAAAAAATCAATAGCATGGTAGAAATCGTGAGGATCCTGATTCAGAGACTGTCCTGGTATGAAGTGAGACTGAGACTGGCCACTCCATACAGTTTGTCCGTCTTGGTCTGCCCCAGTGTCTCCGTGAACGTCCCACCGGGCATGCGCAGATTCATATAATCCCACAGCGTCTTGTAGCAAAACCGGAACTGGTCCTGTAATGAAATCAAGCGTGACGTGACAGTGTCCAGCAATATTTCTGTGAACAAAATGACGTTATGAGTGCATTTTCCATTATCATCCAGTCAAATAAGACATTCGTTTGTCGGTATCCATGTGTGTGTGTGTGTGTGTGTGTGTGTGTGTGTGTGTGTGTGTGTGTGTGTGTAAGTAAGTAAGTAAGTATTTGTACCATTGAAAACCTAAATAATTGGAACTGAAGGCATTTTGCGTATTTCATATCATTTCGCCTTAGCGCGGGCTACACAGCAATGCAACCCGTGGCCGGTTTGCATTTGGCCGCTGTGACTCACATAGTCGTCCACGACCTGTGTCCGGCGCCGCTTGATGTGTTTGATGGTGTGGTACACGTCCACCTCCTGCTCCTCCTCCATCCGCTCACACACCAGCGACAGTGCAACGAACATACCTGAGTGGGTCGCTCCGTCCTCACAGTGTACCACTAGCACGATACATCAAACATTTCAATCAGGGAAACCAGGCTCACAGCCTTTGACTCAGAAGAGCCGAAGATGGGGGGGATGGCAAACCTTAATTACTGTTGCATATTAAGTAAGTGGGTGTATGGGAGCTTAACGTACTTTTCGACCACGTAGAGGTGATATCAAAGGCGGGGCAACGACAAAAACGGCCAGCACATGTAAAGTTTGGCCCCAGATGAGATTCAAAGTCACGACCCGAGTATTGAAAGTCCAACGCTCTACCATTTGGCTGCCCCGGGCCCCCAACATTGTAAATATCAAGTATGGAAGGCAAGAAGAAGTACTGACTATAAAGGTTTCTTTATCTTTACAGAGGTTAACAATAACAGTTTGACAAAAGCAAATCGAATCAAAGTACATGCATCTGGCATGCATATATATATACGTTTATACGAGTGAAGATTGTCGGCTTCTATGCCGTGTGAATGATTTCGACCTCAAAACTTTGAGGTATGTAGCTCATGAAAATACCAAGCTCAACTGATTCAGTATCCAGTATGAAACGAATAATGTAATCCAAGCACCTCCTACGTATCACACAATATTAACACAGGAAGCACCATGCACCCCACCTATAGGACTGTTCGGGGACTCCGAGTTCTCCTGGTAGTCAAGCACCAGGTCTAGGAGATCCATGGCCATGGTTTTGGAGATTGGTGTGAAACTGTTGTCGGCCCACGCGTTGAACTGAAACTGACGCAGTAGGCGGGGCGGCTCGTTGGGTCTCTGCGTGTTCCGCAGCTTGAGGTTTCTGATGGTCACGTTCTCCTGTACAGGGCAGAGATGGAGAGCCAGGGGCAACGAGAGAGAGAGAGAGAGAGAGAGAGAGAGCGAGAGAGAGAGAGAGAGAGAGAGAGAGAGAGATTCTTTGATGTTAGAAAAATAAAACAAGCAGGTACATAACATCGGGGGAACTGGAAGAGGTGGCTGTGATGAAAGCCTTTGAAATTTTCTTTGAACAATTTTCTGTAAACAACAATAACAGTAATTGCAACAAAACTGCCATCAATTTAAAGTAACAGCAACAATAACGCACCCATCCCCTCCCCCTACACATTTGTCAGTGCCATGGCTGTTATAACGACATCCGCCAAGAACGTACCGCTTTCGAAATTTACCCCTGTCCATAATTCACACGGATCAAGAATGGTTTGCTCTCTCATTAGTCTCTGGACTGAGAAAAAAAACATGCACTAATAGCGAAAATACAACTGGAGGGCGCGCGTGTGTGTGTGGGGGGGGGAGGGGGGGGCGGCCATACGGTACCTCCTGGAATGCTGCTGTAGTCTCGATAAAGAAAGGTTCCCACTGCTTCATGTTGACGTCAGTAGGCCAGTACTCGGCGCACGTGTCAGACTCGTGTCGGTAGTTCTCCATCATGACCACAGTCTGCACGCGATAGTCATACACCAGGCGCCAGAAGTCCACGATGGTTGTGTGTAGGGGAGTCTGGGTCAGGATGAACTGGTTCCGTTTTCTGGCCACAAGTAAATAATGTACCTATATGCGTCAAAATAATAATGAGCAAAGTGTGATAACTTTTTACGAACCAAACTTTACACAGCATTTCCAGGTTTTCAACCCACATCAGCATTACAGTGGTGCTTCTTTAGTGACAAGGCTGCAAATTAAAACCAACAAACAAACAAACACCCCCCCAAAAAAAACAAAACAAACAAAAACAAACAAAAAACAATAACAACAACAACAAAACCAACAACAAAAAACCCCAAGCAAACAATGAAAGTTATAGTTTAAAAACAACAAAACAACAACAACAACAACAACAACAACAACATCAACAACCCAAACAAACAATGAAAACTAGAGTTAAAAAACCAAAACCAAAACAACCATCACCAAAAAACCAAAACCAAAACAACCATCACCAAAAAAACAAAACAAAAAACAAACAAAAAACCACCAGCTGCGGATACACCACTCTCTGTCATACTGGCTTCCTACCCACTGTCTCTCACGACATACAGAACAAAGTTTGTGTAAACTGTTTACGATCTTTACCTGTATCCGTCCACAAAGACAGCGTTGATGTAGTCTGTTTTAGACAGACTGGCGGGTGTCATCAACACGGGCCGATGGAGGTCAGAGGGTACGACATCCGGGTACCTATTTCTATGGGCGTTCAGCGGAAGCAGTGCAGCAGCACATTCAGCCTCTTCCGGTCCGCGAGTGAGACGCTGGAGAAGCTGGAACTGGTCCCGGAGATAGGAACGACCTGCAGACAACATGATGACGAATAAGGGCATAGAGTCTACGTTATGCCGTATGGTTTTAATTACTACAAACATCTCTCTCTCTCTCTCTCTCTCTCTCTCTCTCTCTCTCTCCACACATGGTCAAGTCAAAACGAAAATCAAAACGAAAGTCAAAACGAAAGTCAAAGTCAATGTTGAGGCAAGTCAAAGTCACAGTCAACATTGAGTCAAAGTCTCAAAGGGTGATCCTGATGCCTTTACTCAGAAACACAACAAAGCCCCAAAACATAAGAGCAGTTCACCTACCAAAACCATGATCTGGACAGGTTTTTTTTTTTGTTCCAAAACCCAAACAATCTAAAGGCACCTGCAACATATATTTGCAGTGCATCAATGGGAATCTGAACCATGAAACAACACCTTGATTGTGGGTAAACCTGTCGTCGCCTTTGGCCGCATTTAGAATGAGGCCAGTGTGTGTGAAACAAAGAGACACCAGCAGGCCAAAACTCTCACTTGTTTTGTAATTTTTCTGAGTCCACTCGTGGTACTTGGGTTTCAGCGTCTCTGTGTCCACCATGGTGTCCCCGGCATGGAACTCCTCAAAGATGGACTCGTAGATAAACACGTACTGCTTGTAGGTCCGCACCATCAGCGGCCGCTCCTTCCGCATCTTGCGCACAAATGAGAACACGCTGATCCGACCTGTAAATAAAAAGACGTGTGCAGATAACTCAAATCAGTATTGTATGTGTATGTGGACAACGGGACAGAGGTTCCCAGTTTTCGTAAGTTCATTAAACTGTCAGGACAAAGACTTGGATTCAATTCCCTGGTACGCAGAAAGAAAGTGAGCACCGTCATATTCATCCTTGGGCGACTCCGGGAGTTCTTTTTTTTTTTTTTTTTTTTGGGGGGGGGGGGGGGGGTTGCCCCAACTCTTTTTGCCAGGTCCACCGGTGTTCCTCCCAGGTCATGGGTGGAATCCACGGAGGCCTCGAAAGCTGGGGCAATTTTCATTATGAATGATGAACAAGATGAGGATGATGGTAAGATGATGGCTATGGAGGCCGGCCGTGTAATCATTCACACCATAAGACGTGTCATACCAAGGCACCCCCCAAAGTCGCACCCGTGAAGTGGGTGAATCTCGGCTGTGGCAACAGCCTCCCCACTGGGCCCATAGCACACCCGCTCTGGGTAGGAGCCGACCTAGGTAGGAAAAATCCCGCTTGCCTCGGCTGGGACTTGTACGCCGTCCTTCAGTCCGGTCAGCTCTCGAGATATTTCCGCGCTATTTACATCGAACGTCTCGTTTCCGGAAAACGATGGGTGTGGTGAGGACCTACCTTCAGCGGCATACTGGTCGATGAGTGCGTCCACAGCGATGAACACACCGGTTCTGGCCACTCCCGTTCCACAGTGCACCAGGATGGGGCCTGGGTCGTCACCGTGATACTGGCGAACCTGACAACACAACGACAACACACAGACATGCAAATTACAAATAAACTTGACTCTAGCCTCAGTTATTTGATCAGTCGAAGAAGGACAAGCCACAGTCGGCATGTGTGTGTGTGTGTGTGTGTGTGTGTGTGTGTGTGTGTGTGTGTGTGTGTGTGTGTGTGTGTGTGAGAGAGAGAGAGAGAGAGAGAGAGAGAGAGAGAGAGAGAGAAACACACATAATGCAAAGCATGAACCGTGGAAGGGAAAATGAATTGACATGCGTATACATGTGTGTGATCAACCTCAAACTAAAAAATGCACAATACTACGTAAGTTCATAACTTTAAAATCCTCATGTTGTTCAAGACCTGCCACCTGATGCCTGATGAACACCGACTCTACACTGGCCCACCGACCTTATAACGCATATCGAGGAAAGGAATGGGATCTGACGGCACTCCGTGATCCGGCCAGGAGGTGAACTCAAACAGTCTGACAATACGTCCATGTTGCTCTCTCCCTTCCCGTACACTGATGTCACGCACTGTGAAATCCGCGTACACCATCTCTTCCAGTAGCTCCAGCAGGAATCGACCTATAGTCACCTTGCCTAGGCGACACAACGGTGAAACGAGATCATTATCTTCAGGGTTCACAAGCGTGAATCAGAAACAATCGCATGCAACACCACATTATCTTCCCAAAGTACACGTACAGCCCAAGGGTCGGGATGACTCAGGCTGAGGCGTAAAAATAAAGAAAAAAATCAGACGCGATTAGGACTGGGCAAATTTTACGTTTATCTTGTTACTGCTCGAAACTGTTTCCACTACACGCAGCGAAATAAATGTCAAAACCATTAGAAGGTCGAGGGTTCCAATGAAGACACTGTCAAAACTTGTACCGATCTGTCCCCAGTGTTCCCGTTTTTAAAATCACCTTGCTGGTGGACAAAAGACATTAAACCCAAAGACACCAATACACCCAGCCAAACACCCAGCAGTCTCACCTTCCTGTTCCGGCCAGAACTGCGTGCACTTGACGATATTGTCCTCCACCACGTTAGCGATCATCACCACGGTCTTCAAACCCAGCTGGTGGATCAGGCGCCAAAAGTCCACGGCCGTGACGTCATTGTAGGGACTCTGAGCCGCGATGTAGGCGCGCTGCCGCTTGTAACCGGACATGTAGTTGGCGTTAATATAGGGACAGCGACTGTTACTGTCCTTAGTGAGCTCCACGCGTGAGTGATCGTAGGGCAGGATGTGGGGGAAGCGGTTCCGGTCTGGGTGCTGCTCGGCCTGGAGTGTTGTGGCCTGCTCGAACTTGTGCGGCAGCGAGTGGAACTCCTTCCTGAAGGTCACTTTGGGCGCTCCGGGCTGAGCCAAACCTAAATCAAGTCAAATTACTTTATTGTCCCCAAAGGGAAATTTGATCGGAGTGTCCGGAACAGTTTAAACGTATCACACACACACACACACACACACACACACACACACACACACACACACACACACACACACACACACACACACCTTCCCCACCAATAGGCGCGATCTGACTGTCCGGCAGACACTCCCTCCCCGCCACAATGTAGCGACTCTCGCGGGTGGAGGTGATCTGGTTCCAGTACTTCTCCGGGTCGTATTCCGCTTTGGGCAGGGTCGGCTTCTTTTTCTCCTCGTCCAGCTCGATATAGGGCGGGGCCTGCATCATGTTGTTCCGTCTCCGCCGCCAGCAGATGAGCAGGATGATGAGGATGATGATGATGATGAGCAGGACCAGGGCCACGATGACGCCGATCAGGACGCCGTCCACTTTATCGTCGCTGGTCTGTATTACAGGCGCTGTAGTAGAGGTGGTGGTCGTCGTGGGGGTGAGGGTGGTGATCGGCTCGGCCATTCTGGAAAACGCAAACTTGGTTTCGTTGTTAAAGGTGCTGAGGACGACGTAGTACACGTTATACTGCTGACCAGGCAGCAAGGCGTCGTTAGAGTAACCGCCGTACGTTTTCCCGTCACCAATCACCAGCACGTACGACTCGCCAACCTCCGCCCGAGTCAGCTGGGCCGTCACGCGCCCGGGCACCTGAGGATGACGCTTCTTGCGAGCCCCAGCCTGGATCCGCTCCACCTCCACCTGGTAGGCGAGGTCGATTCCGGGCTGCACAACGACCCCAGACAGCTGGACGACAGCCGTGGTGGTGCTCACGTTGACCAGCAAGGGGGCGGGGGGAGGGGCGGGGTCTGTGTGTTCCGTGGTAAACACCGCCCATGCACGCTCACCTGCCCCGCCCCCGGAGCGTGAGTACATAGACACGTTGTAGGAGGTGCCGGGCTTCAGGCCACAGCGTACGTACTGCGTCACACTGGCGTCCAGTTGTGTGGTGTTCACCACGCCCAGTCCTGTGCCCAACTCGGTCAAGGTCACCTGTCACACAAACACAGACTGACAGTTTTAGTCGACTGAATGGGCAGTTTCATGTAAGTGATAGCATGGTTCTTGTTCGTTTACATTAGTATACTATGAGCGCAGGGTACTTCGTAAGGGGGGTGTACTCAAATCAGAGTATTTGCTGAACTTGTAACCACTTCGCAGTCATTACCGTTTCCTTTTCTATCAAATCAGAGAGTTTTGCTCGAGAATTATTTTTTTAGAATGGATTTTACACTGTTTTTGGACTGGGGATGGAGGGGGTGATCTATGAGTAAAACAGACAACTGAGACAGAAAGTAGAAAAGTCAGCAAGCTGGTCCCACGCACCGTGTAGCCGATGACAGTAATGGAGGACTGATCGGGCGGGTCCCACATGATGCCGATGCAGGAGCTGGTGCGGTTGTTCTGGCTCAGGGAGGCTGGGGGGAATGGGCGGGCCTGTAGCGTCCTCACTTGTGTCGGTTGTCCATACGGTCCTACACCGGCACTTGTCCTAGCCCGCACCTGGACACGTCATGCCTTAGTTATCGCTTGCACTTTGAACGAATCCTTTCTCCCTTCAGCTAATGATCATCCCAAAGTCCTCAGTCCGTAACTGCATGTATTTGCCAAAACTAGCATTTCACCTTCGCTACCCTTATCCAAACAACCCAACGGACGGTCTGAATCTGTACATAAAATCTAAACAACTGAATCTCAAAATCGAAACATTTGACGAGACCGGAAGGTATACTGAAGTTTAGAAACAGGTCAGTCAAATACTTTCAAGTAACAGATACAAAGTCCTTCGTCGACAATACCATGCTCTAAGAATACGAAACAGCCAAAATGCACGTGCATTAAATTTAATTTAGTACAAAGCAACACGAAGTGCTGCGACCTTTCAATTTCCATTAAAAAAAACGCAAGGGCGTGGTAATTTTACGTGGACGGGAGAGGGAACAGCACTTGTAATTTCTAGTGTAACGTGTCAGTTTCACCAGTGCACGTCTGTCCATCTTTGGAAAATGTGCGTGAGTGTGGGTGAGTGGGTGAGTGACTGGGGCATTGAGTTTCATTGTAAAAGAATGCAGCCTACAAACACCATTTTATTATTATTATCATTATTGACCTTGACGTAGTAGACAGTGTAAGGGTTGAGTCCCTTGAGGGCGCAGGCTTGAGGAGAGCACGCGATGTATGTGGCTGTTCCTGTGTCGTTGAAGTCTGGTAGTTCACTGTACAACACGTGATACTCTATGATGATGCCATTGGCCTCTGTCGGGGGGTTGAAGTTCACCACGATGGTACTTTCCGTGGGGACCAGACTATTGATGGTTACCGGTCCTGGAACTGCAACATCACAGACAGACTGGTTTACTACCACCGTGGCCTAAGCAGCAGTGTCAAGGCATCGATCTGTTGACGCTGTATCATGACTCCCATCCAACCACAACTACATGTACATGCCTCTGTCAGTCTGTGTTGCAGATTCATGTCAGAGGTTTGTCGGGGACTACCAGCAAGTTTGCACAACAGCCACAATCTGGGAACCATTCATCTACCACCAGAACAAAACTGAATTCGCCATCCTCTGGCACTATGGAAACTTATAGAAAAGTGATATGTGTGATGAGTTTAACTCATCCCCAAATTAATTTTGGGAATTGAAGTTCTAACCGGCTGTGCATGTCTACCAAATATTACAAGACGGATGACACAAAGCACATTGCTTCCCGTGAACAAATGAAATGCAACCACCAAAATCAGCAGTATTCCCAAACATACATGTAAAAATGATCTGTAAAACTAGAAGGCTGTGTAAACAATTTTGATAGGTTAGAGAAATGTCCGTGTTCTTACTTCCTTCCAACGTGGTGAACTGGAAGTCCTGTGAATACGGCCCGGCCCCCACACTGTTGACGTACCGAACGTTGGCCGTGTGGTTGGTGAAGGGGTCAAGGCCGTCCACAGTCACGCTGGTCACGTTTGTCACGAGAGACAGGGCGGGGCCGGCCTGGGGCCTGATGGTGACGTCATAGCGCACGAGCACCCCGCCACGTTGAGCGCAAGGCACGCGGTTCCAGGCGAGAGTAACGGAGCGGGTCTGGGTGTCAGACAGACGGAAGCTGCTCACCACGCCTGTTGGGGCTGGATGAAGAAATAACAACTGGTCAAGTTCGAGTCTGCCAAAAGCACTCAGTGAACTGCGCATCAGTCCAAAATCAAACCCTGGGTATATGAACGGCACACTGTAACACTACGCACTACTACAAACAAGGCAGCCAGTACTGCATTAGGCACTTTCCAAACCTCTAAATTATTGGTGTACTACAGTGATGTTCAGAAAATTTTAATATGCCTGTCTTTGTCTGGACAGCCAAGGAGCCCGGCGTACTTCAATGATTTTTTTTCACAAATAAGAAAACAAAATGGAGGGGTTTTTTTTGGTAAAGAGATCATGCCAAACATGATTTGCATTTAGAATGCCAGCCTTGAACAATGCATGCACGTAAACTAGTTTCAAATTCTTTACTGCTGAAACTGTCCAGTGTGTCATCGTGCGTTGCCTGGTGACTGAGCACCGTCTCATGTGCCAAAGTAATCATATAGAACCTTACCGACTTCACCGCTGATGGCCTCGATACTCTCTGTACCGTTGACAGCGGATATGATGCCATTGCCCTGGGCAAACAGTGTAAACCGGTACTTACTCCATGGCTCGGGGCGCGGCACCCTGCACAAGGAAAACAGTCTTAATTTTTATAAAACCCAAACAACGAAGGGTACTGCCGAAGGCCTCATATGTACTTTAAACAGTTTAGAAAACTGACAGAAAGTATACTTAGGTTTGTTTCATTTGTATCCATCAGATGAAGTGATCTTTTGTTTTGTCTGTGCATGGAGTATTTCACTTCACGAAGTGAAGAAAGCGAACCGTCAGTGACAATTTTTTTTTGCTTGGAAAGATGAGGGATTACACAAGGAAGCCACAGACATTTTTTTTACAGGAACAACTTAACACAGACTGGTGCGGAGAAACATGATGATGTGCTAAAAAAAAAATCGTGTCCATATGAAGTAACTACACATTACCGGAAAGACACGTCTGTCTGATCCACTGGAACACTTGTGATGTTGGCATCATCTACAGTCTGACAGTCGCCCTTCCCGATCACCTGATACTCCAGAGTCACGTTCCAAGAGAAACGACGAAGGTCAGGGTCAAGAGACCACGTGACCCCCATGGAACCATCTGGTTCGTTCGATGCTGCCATGTTGTCGAACACTTCCGTACCTAGATACACAGTTTAACCTTTTGATATTCTTCTACAACAGTAAGATTCAGAAGCTGTTTTCCTTAACTGTGATATGTCTTACATGTGTATGGTATTTTCTTTCATTCTTGTTTTAAGTAGACCTATCTTGGTTTGTTTACGAAAGGACTCGTATTTCTACACAACCGTAAGGCAGGCAAAACAACATGGATAACTTAACATACAAGTATATGTACATAGAAACCAACGTGTGAAAGGAGGCGTGTGCAATCAACTTACCCAGAATTATGGGAATTGTCACTGGCGGGGGCTCAGTGGTGGCTGAAATATAAACATACACCATAAACACAGTCAGTGTATGCAAAGCCTACCTCAACACGACATAAGCATAAATGAACACAATACAAGACTGCGTGAACAAACTATAAGCATACATACATACAATAGTCAGTATAAGACTGCATGAACAGTAATTGTTTAATCATAAGCAAATCCACATTCACAACAAATCATTCCAGTTTACAGTTTCTTTATTTCCCAAGAATGAACATAGACACACAACGGAGGTGCGATGTTGGTTTAAACATTCTTTATTCCTTGAAGGATCATCGTCAGACAGTAAATAACATTGTAAGAGAGCAGAAGTAAAAACTTATGTGCAGTTGCGATGTTATGTTTGTTTTGCCAGTTCACTGGATAACATCCAACAGCCTGTACTTTACTCTTTATGCAACACTGTGTCCACTGCTTACACAACTAATCCTTTCCGGTCACAAGGCAGCAAACGCGAAATCCGGTTTTGCGACAGACCAACACCTCAGCTTAAACCTCAACCACACATGGTCCACATAGTCAACGCGAGGCGCTCACTGCATACCAATCATTCAGTAAGCGGACAGCCGATCGCCAGTCACAAGTGTGGTAATGCTATGCACCATGTGACGTAGACTTTATTTCCCCCACGGTGTTCCAGCACTGAAGGAAATGTGTTTGCCCTCCCACCCAGAATATACCAGACACCAAATACGCCCCCCCCCCCCCCCCCACACACCCCGATCCATCCAGTTTCCTCACATAATATTGATCAGTCTACTCACTGGTACAGGGAACCTGATAGAGTTCTGACGCGAGTCCCCAACTGGCGCGCTCCACAACTTTGTTGTCATCCGAGTAGTGCACATTCACCCTGAACCTGTAGTACGCGTCACCCTGCAGTGACGTCACGTTCACTTCGTATGACGTTGCCGAGGGGTCGTGGCTTAGTGTCGTCACTGGCTTCCATCCCGTGTTGGGATCTGTGCCGTTCAGCAACATGTACAGTCTGTAGACATAACAATCCCGTATGAGCGCTTTATAGCTTTATGATAGAACTAGCAGAGGACCCGGCTTCGCTCGGGTATACATGTTGTTTCTTTATTGCCTATGTTCTCCCCCAAGTGTCCCTCTAGGCTCATGGCAAATTTGGTGGCAATCGGCTGACTCGTTTGGACGCCAACCCCTGACACACAGACACAGACACACAGACACAGACACACAGACACAGACACACACACACACACACACACACACACACACACACACACACACACACTAGCCGCTTAATATATAGAAAGAAGGTTCGTGCCATCAGTCCGGCACATAAAGATAACACGAGTGGCCCTATTTCACTGACTGTTTCGGTGTTTGATGTATTTAGTCCATGATTCTGACCGCAGTAATTAAGTCAGTGTTTTTTTTTTCTTCTTAATCTCGAGCTAAGCGAGCATGTGGGTGAACTGCACTTTTCACCAGTTTATGAAAATCTTCACAAGTTTGAACTGTTTCATCAGATGTATAAATAGGTGAAATTAGACGTCCACACACATAAACATTTCCTGCTGAGTCATGCCTAAAACAGTATGTTTCCATTATATTTCCACGGGTTATGCCCGTGAACTGAACATGTCGTTTAATGATCAGAGAACTGAATGTTGTTTGACCTGTACTCTGCTATAGGAAGGTCACCAAAGTCATCGTCCGTGTTCCAGGCTCGCCAGTGGACCGTCAGGTACCTACAGGTAGACACCACCACCTCCGGGGGCAGGGCCAGCTTGGGTAAACCTGAAGGGAATTGTTTAGGACAATTTGAAAGTTGCGAATGAAACACCCACCCTATATCAAAAACGCTCCACCAACACCGCCACCACAACACTAACAAGAGCAAAACGGAGAAGATCCGCAGGGTATAGTGCAGTTGTGAGTTAAACTCGGCCTTCAGAGTAAACAATCGATTTTAAGAGAAAGAAGAGGAAACGCAGGGACTGGTTCAAGTCTCCTTTGGTCAGGTTTTGAAAGAAAAAAAAAAGGGGGGGGGGGGTGTTTAGGAGTTTAACGTCCTTTTCCACCACGTATGCAACTGGAAAAAGGTCAGCACAAATATTTGGCCCCAGCCGGGATTCAAACTCACAACCCGAACATTGAAAGTCCAACGCTCTACCACTGGCTGTCCCGGGTCCCCTGTTTTGAAAGAAGACCACCATCACCACCACCACCACCACCACCACCACCACCACCACCTGCTAAACAACCCAGCTGAAACAATGTTTCTTTTTGCAGGACTCAGTAGTTGTGGTGTGTGAAAATCAGCTTTGACACTGCTGCACCCAAGCCGAGTTGTTAATGCCATGTGCATGAATAAAAAGAAAGCGGGAAAAAGAAAATGCACCACAGCCATATATTCACAAACCCTTTCCCTAAAGCACTGTGACAGCCTGTAATGAAATTGTCTATTATTTGCAGAGAGGTGTATTTTGAACTCACGTTTGCCACACCCAACACTGGTCCAGTCCGGGTGACACTGATTACCGGGACAGAAACCCAGCTCTGGTTCACACACTGAGTCATTAAGACAGTGACACACCTCCAGACAGTCAATGCCATAAAACCCGTCAGTACATCCTGAAACACAATAGTAATAACCTCACACGGTCATCACGAATCTCACAAAGTTGGACATGTAATAAGAATGACAGGCACATTTCAGTTTTTCAAACACAAAAACTAAGAAACGAAACAAATAAATAAATAAATGCAAAATTGTATACTCCAGATGTTATTGTGAAACAATTATGTTTTAAAACAAACAAGTAATTTCTGCAGGCAAGCCTCCCATCCAAACACTACTCGCGCGCTCCCCACTCCCCAAAGCGCTGCTGTGGAACCCCCCTCACCCCTCCTCCCACCCCTCACCTCCCGTCTCCCCACTTCGACTCGAACAAGTCGCAACTCAACAGACGGAATGTGCACTAGAGAGGCCAAAGACGCTTCACTGGTATCTTATAGTGTGCACATACAGGATCAGGGAATATTGCAGTACTCGTGAGAGCTTCTGTGCACTAAAAAGAAAGGTACTATTTAGGAGAGCTGTAAATTCACCCTGAGACAGACACGTCAACACAAAGCAAAACAAGGTGTTTGTGTCGGGCTGAACCTGGTATCACACACAGACAAGTTGACTGATGGATTGACTGACTAACAAACTCGCTCAAGCTGCCAGTGGTTTTACAACCCACTCCCCAGCAGGTCATAACTACGTCAGCCTATGTGAGCTTTCTTACGTTATATACATAACAGCCAGGCCTGGTATTCATGAGGCGCGTTTAGTTAGGATACACGCGTTTAACGTTAGTAATTTCTCATTCTCATACGTCCGTTTCTCCTAGCTAAACGCGCTTCATGAATGCCAGGCCAGGACTGTAAGGTCACCGCTGCTTGAGCTACCTGTGACAGACAACAGCACGAGATAAGTGTTTATCAAACTTCCCTGTACTTGACAATCCTCCGTTTCTACACTGACTGGATCTGCCCTGTCAGTAATCTCACAACAAGTCTGACGTCAGATTTCATGTTCACTTTGCTTGCTGCACTGACAGAAGTGTTTTTACACAAGCTGCCTGGACTGGACGGGCGTATTTTTAGTCCAAACAAACAGCGAACATAGTGTTTTTCCGTCTTTCTCGTGTGACGTGCGGGCATAACACGCCTCTGCTCTCATTTTTTTCGGGGCGTGAACTGCATGTTTGTTCGAACAAAAACGTCTCCTGTGTGCCATTCTCCTAAGCATGTAGCCTCCAACCCTTACCCTCAATACACACCCACCCATCCCTATCATGATTGACAGAAATACGTGATTGTTCGTATTTTAAGAGGTCAGCAAAACTGGTCGTCCTCGGATGACCTGCATTTCTGTCAGATCGGCTGCCGTGTTGTTGATACTGTTCAGTAAGATTTTTAAAAATCATCATTTGTTAGGTAATGCTGACTTTTGAAGTGAAAGTGAATTCAGTGATACTGAATAGGACTAACGACGACGACTACGACGACAATCATCTACAGGCTCCATTGTCCCTCTTCAGCCCCACACAGCCCCTGTGTCGGGGTTAGGGAGTTTAGCACCGGGTTAGAGTCTAACCTCGAACTAAATTAGCTCTAGGGTTAAATTTTCTGGTTTTGTTGTTGTTGTTGTTGTTGTTGTTTTAGATCAGGAAGCGGGTCCACTCCAGCAAGGTGCCTATGCCGTTATAGAAGGATTATTGCCTTTCTTTCTTTGCTTCCTTTTTTTAAAATTTAATTTTGTTTTGGGGTTTCTTTTGTCCTAGTCTGGGTTAGGTCGCAGCCGTGGGTTGAATGAACCTCGTTTTACATACGGGCTCTGACCTCTTGCTGCTAAGCCACGTTCGATAACGCGCATATCCATCCTCACAGTCACAATACCTCATTGACACATGTTGCACGTGTACTTACTGTCCTGACATTGTGGCGGCGCGTAGTATCCCTTCTTACACTACTTACTGTCCTGACATTGTGGCGGCGCGTAGTATCCCTTCTTACACTACTTACTGTCCTGACATTGTGGCGGCGCGTAGTATCCCTTCTTACACTACTTACTGTCCTGACATTGTGGCGGCGCGTAGTATCCCTTCTTACACTACTTACTGTCCTGACATTGTGGCGGCGCGTAGTATCCCTTCTTACACTACTTACTGTCCTGACATTGTGGCGGCGCGTAGTATCCCTTCTTACACTACTTACTGTCCTGACATTGTGGCGGCGCGTAGTATCCCTTCTTACACTACTTACTGTCCTGACATTGTGGCGGCGCGTAGTATCCCTTCTTACACTTGCCCTGACACTCGCCAGTCACCGAGTTACAAGCACTGTCGTCCAGACAGTGACACGTCCCGTTACAATCCTGTCCGTACGTCCCGCTTGTACACGCTGCACACACACACACACACACACACACACACACACACACACACACACACACACACACACACACACACACAGAGCGGCGGATAAACAAATGTCACAGTGATTGCCTGTATACATGCTCCAGTAAAACTGACGGTATTGCATGTACCTGCATTGCCAGTCCCTCAATGTCAGCACGGCACTATCTGGTCTGTAGAGTCTACACAGTTTGTAGCATACGAACTAGGCACTATCACGAAAGAAACATCTCAATAACACGACCAAATCTCTTACCACGAACAATATTATTTGCGCCCTCAGTTTTTTTTTCTTTCTGGTTCTCCAATTCCATGTCTCTCAGTGCTGGCAACAAAAATGGTCTTACAAAACTAATGCAATGTTCACTCGATCAATTCTAATCAAAACTATGGTTTCGCCGCTGACGACCTGACATAGAGGGGTTTCTCTGTCTATTACCAGCACAACAGCCTGGAGTACCTCTGGGAGGAAGGTCAGTTCAAATGCTTTCTACACGACATTTGTCATTAACCCACCAGTTTCATATTCCACTAAAACTGATTTGTGGAACATCTTGAGTAAACTTATCTTAACACTGTCTGTCTTCGTATCAATGTTTATTCTACAAGCAGCTTTCGTCGTTATTGTATTATTTTACGAAACGAACGAGTTATCGTCTAGACTGACAGTGTTGTGATACTTACGGACACACGTTCCCCCGAGAGCCTGGTATCCTCCCTTACACGCCTTACACTCGTCAGGTCCGGGCCCCGTACACCCGTCACACGCCTCGTTACACGCTGTGTATGTACAGGATCACAAGGTACAATCACTAATATATCACTGTAATCACTTTCTGCAATTTCAAATAAACGACCCAGCTCAAGCCGGGCAAAGGATGGCACGTGAGTGATGGTTCGGAAGCTGAAGCAATTTGTCTTACGTATAGATATTAATGAGGAGGATACGGTCTGTGCAGTTTAGGACGGCCGCATTCCAACTATGGCGCGCGCGCGCGCGCACACACACACACACACACACACACACACACACACACACACACACACACACACACACACACACACACGCACGCACGCGCACGCACGAGAGAGAGAGAGAGAGAGAGAGAGAGAGAGAGAGAGAGAGAGAGAGAGAGCATAACAACCGAAGCGTGACTCACCGACACATCTGAATACACTGCCGACAAAACAATAGGAGTTGGCCGGACACTGGAGGCACGGGTCGGGAGTTTCTGAAATGTTCAACACACTTTCAACCGTGTTCTGAACTGGTCTGCAAAAATGAGACTGAATGCCACACTACAGAAACAATGCGGAGACCCGGGCTGCTTCATTTACTCCTCGTTTTGTTTAAACAACAACAACAACAACAACAACAACAACAATCCTGACCGCAACACCGAGATAGACTGAATACAAAGGGTTAATTTATAACTTACCCTTGGTCGACCATTTTGCTTGATCAGTGATAATGATCAGTGATTTGCTTGATATAAAAGAAAGGAATACAGGTTCCTGTGTTTGTCCTATCGGCGAAAAGTTACGTTACTACCAAATTAAATTAATGACCGAAAAAAAGTTTGTAGTATTTTTTCATGTCAACATCACTGAGTTAATGCATACGAATGGAACGAGTGATGAAGCTGTGACAATTCAACTGACTGATATAGATCAATATACTGAAATTTTCAAAACATGCTCAGAGGACGATAGCCGGGACAAATTTAGTTTCCCAAATTTTCGGCTACTTGTAAACAGCGTTCATCAGCTACAAATAGTCTTGGAGCGGCAACTGACTATAACAAATATTTGAGTGAAATGAAGCAACAGTAAATCAGAGATACTCACGGCCCGCCACAGGACACACGCATATCCAACCAAACAGCGCACATGCAGCCAGGAGACAGACCACAGGGGGAATCTTGATGTAACCCATTTTATCACATACACCTCTGCTCAGTCAGTGCTGCATCAGTACCGGCATAAACTTCAACACTGACAAAACGATAGCGCGACTCATTCACTTACTGAGCTGGCGAGTTTCTGCATAAACAGTCTCTCTTGTGCCTGTACACATCACACTACAGTGTCGATGACCCAAGGATCACTGATAAACATGAAAAGATCTTAGTGGCCACACCTTGTCAACAAACGAGTTAAGTCCAAGGGGAGTAACTGTGTGCCATCAGCTGGCGTAACCAATGTACACACCAGCAGGACGATGGCCTTTCACTCTGATAACGGTGACCTGCGTGTAGCGGCCAATGTAAATTACCTGTCCGGTGAAACCAGCCTCTACTGTCACCGCACATACAGAACACCAGTCCTGAGAAGCTGATGGTGTGTAGCGGTCAAACGCCTAACACGTAACACTGATCACTGACTGAGCCACACAAACTGATGACTGACTCGATACACGCTGGCACTGCCTCACGAAACGCTGATATCATGTGGCTGTACAGGCCAACCTATCGGCAACTCCATAACACACACTAGACTGATAAGCTGAATTCCCTGAGGCCGGATGAGAACGGGTGAAGATACTTCACATTACGAAAGCACAACGTTAAAACCAGTACACAGCCTTGGAGTGTCATTCAGGTGTGTCTACAACGCGTAGCACTGTGGCCCGTAAAGCCGCTGCCTGCGTGTGTCTGCGAGTCAGCGACCGGCTCAGTTGGCGCCTTGTGTCAGTAAAACCGGTGCTTGGTATGTGAGTCCTAGTGCAGCACAGCAGACATGTTCCAGCAGGCATCGCGCCGACAAAATATCACGGTAAAGCGCCGCGCGCTGGCCGGGGCGTGTTCCCGTACTGTTATGTATTATGATAAATGACACGACTTGTTAGTGGTGGGGCACGGCTCACACACCTGCCGATCATATGTACGGCGTGATCATGTCGCCGTCGGGACCTGATCGATTCATTTCACGGCCAGCTTACACTTTGCCCGGGCAGTTGCAGCCTTTCACTTGAAGTCACTCTCACCTGTTCAGCGGTTCTGTTTCAGTCGGTCTGTCGGGCGGCAATGCCGATCACTGAATCAGTCTCTAACTCAGTCAGATGTTGTGGCATCGTCAGTAAAACCAGAAGATGGGACCGCTTCACTGAGTCGACGGAGGGAGGGAAGAGGTGGCTCAGCCCGGGCCACACACTGACTGACTGACGCCGGGCCCGGATGCTGATGTGTGTGTGTGTGTGTGTGTGTGTGTGTGTGTCAGTGTGTGACGGTGTCAGTGTGCGATCACACAGTGTGTGTGTGTGTGTGTGTGTGTGTGTGTGTGCCACGGTGTGTGTGTGTGTGCAGTCACGGTGACCGCTGACGGGTGTGGGGGAGGGGGGGGGATTGAATTCAATAGAATTATTTTATTTGGTAGGCCGGCCAGTGGGCCCATGCAAAGGCTGGTGCGTATCAACATACAGGCACACGGCAAGGTTCGCATATAATCACAGTGGGCACCGTCCATCAGTATTAGCATAAACAACAGAGATAATTAACTAAGAATTGTGTCTTTACGTTTAAGCGCCTTATATAAGTAAGTTGCAAAACGTCAGTTGGCATGACCTTGTCATTTGCACATGATATCACTGAACAGGGCAAGTCTGAAGGTATTAGGCGACGAGGTTATGAATTCTTTTCTAAGTTCTGCTAGAACAGGACAGCACAGTACAAAGTGCACTTCATCCTCCCTGGATGCACCACTAAGTGGAGAGAGAGAGAGAGAGAGAGAGAGAGATATCATCATGATGAAACGTTTTTGGCTCTCTTGTGTAACAAAGTGAGTCTATGTAATAACCCTCCGTCGTGTGTGTGTGTGTGTGTGTGTGTGTGTGTGTGTGTGTGTGTGTGTGTGTGTGTGTGTGTGTGTGTGTGTGTGTGTCTGTCTGTCTGTCTGTCACGTCTGCAGTAAATCTTAACATTGGCCTATTCTCAGAATCTACAAATAGCAGAGGCACCAAACTTGGCATGCTGATAGACAGCCATAAGACCTTTCAAAACATACCATACTGATTGACCTTGACCCAAGCTCAAGGTCACTAAAGCTGTCTGTTTAAAAGTTTTCATTGGCATTTTCTCAGAATCTAGAAAAGCCAGAGACATCAAACTTTGCACGATGATAGACATTGACAACACCTTTACTGACATACCTGTATTTAGTGACTTTGAGTCAAGGTCAAGGCCATACAAGCTCTTTGCGGAAAAGCTTCCAAAACCTTAACATTGGCATTTTCTCAGAAACAATAAATGGCAGAAGAACCAAACCTGGCTTGCTGATAGACAGCAGTAAGACCTTCCAAGACATACCGTTTGAATGACCTTGACTGAAGGTCAAGGTCCCTAAAGCTGTCTCATTTGAAATTTACAATTGCCATTTTCTCAGAATCTAGGGGTACCAGATACATGAAACTTTGCATGATGATAGAAATTGACAAAACCTGTGCTGCTGTATTTTTTGATTTCCTTGAGTCAAGGTCAAGGCCACTCAAAATGTTTTGCGGTGACCTTAACGTTAGCATTTTCTTGGAAACAACAAACAGCAGCACACAAACAAAAATGCTAACGCTTTCAAGGAAATGTAAATTTGTGAGGTGAATGCGAAACCGACCAAGCACAGCTCAGTCTGTTCACGCTTTGCACGATTAGGGCCCGTTCGAGCGGGAGTCTTCCTGTCGTGATTCTTCACGAAATATGAAGCTTTGTGAGTGTTTATTCTAATATTTGTAGTACATGTACACCGATTAAAGTGTCCTTCCCCCAGCAGTCACATTTTATAACTGCATGCTTGATTCAAACGATTCAAGAAGCTTCTGTTCAATCGGAGATCGAACTCGACCACGAATACGCTGCCATTTTCTGCGCCGATAGCAGACGTCCGACTCACTCGATTCTGTTTAGCTTTATGTCACAGGTTTTGGGTTTCCTAGAGTTGAAGTTGCTTTTCATTTTAGAGCGCAGCGTTTGGAAGGTCAAGTCTGCTGCCGTCTCAAACTTGAGCAGCGGGATTTGTGTCCGGTTTGCCACGTTCAGACAAACCAGTAAACAGCATACATGTAGGTGAGACGCCAGCTTCGACTGAACTTTTTGAGAACGACTTTTGATAAGTGTTGGTTAAAACTGTCCAAAATTTGAGTAAAGAGTGCTTGCTAGGTACAGGCTACTGTTGTTTTGTACTTGTACAACGAGTTTATGAAGTTGGAAACACCGATATGCCGAGTCAAAATGTTTCTTCGTCGACGGTGTTGACATAGGGAGCGAATTGTCCCCGAAGAGTAGTAGTACATGTACTTGCTCATCGATGACGATGTTTTTTTTTTGTTTGTTTGTTTTTTTTTTTTGGGGGGGGGGAGGGGGGGGGCAAAAAGGCTGGATCTCTGTTGTTTCTGTCTGAAAGAAAGAACCTTTTTGCAGGGAACCATGCCTGATTGTCATGATTGTGATGTGCTCTGTGTCACATGATTTCTCAGGTACTAGTACAATACGGACACTTATTCCACAGGAGAGATCAAAGAAAAAAAGGCCGCTATGGATGATAAAAATACAAATCTAACTAAAGCCTACAAGTGTACCATTCTACGCATGAGCAGCGTGTGCTTGAGAAGGGACAATTCGTGCAGCAGAACATGGACCAGCAGAAAACGTAATGGCCAGTATAAAAGAACATGAATATACCAGTGTTTGGATGTAACATATTAAGCTCAGTTGGAATTGGCACCGCACCCTCTTTCTCCTTCTCCGTAGTGCTGCTATCGGGCATTTCACCTGACTATAATTATTACACTTCATTAAATGCTTCATAAGCACAGCACAGCTTCCTACTTCAAAAGGCCGCGCGAACGGAGTAAGTATTAGTTTTTCGCATGGGCATGAATATAAAAACAATATTAACAGCACTATTTGAGGAGTTTACAAAGCCGGGCTAAATAATCCCGGGGAGATACAAGCCTACGCGCTCAAAACCAATATTGATTCAACAGAGTGCTATATGAACTTCGTGGCTGGGACAAAGCTCTGGAAGGTTCCACACACACACACACACACACACACACACACACACACACACACACACACACACACACACACACACACACACACAACTCTGAACAAACATAGCCTGCTTGTATTCCTGTTTTGTATATACTGTTGGTACCAGGCATGCGCAGTAAAGGCTAAACTCTGACTGGCCATGAAAACATGCAGTGAGCACGGTGCACGGTGCCCATTCTGTTGAGCTTATGTTGCACGTAGTTACGAAGGCTGCGGTGCATACATTTAAAAAAATCATTCTCTAAAAGAATATTTAGTGGGAAATCTCTGCCGCATGGATAAAATTCCCTGTGAACTTTCAGTGTCCATATTCTGACCGCTACACACGCGGGCATTAACCATGGCCATGATAACGTGGCTCTTCGCGACAACCTCTCTCTTCCATCTGTCTGCAGGTAGGTTACAAATATATAGTACAGGCTAAAGAAAACAACGACAACGACAAAAGGGCTTCCCTTTCAGCCCGTCTAACAGTTCTTACTCGCTGTGTACTTATGTATGAATTTTACTTATTATTCATTTTTGATAACTCAAAATTCATTTGTCAAATTTGCTATTTCTTTGTCTGTTGCATGACACCGTATTTTATGTGTACATGTATTGTGCAATGTAAAACATACCCAGAGGGAGAGAGAGAGAGAGAGAGAGAGAGAGAGAGAGAGAGAGAGAGAGGTTATTGTCCCCCCAGACACACACACACACACACACACACACACACACACACACACACACACACACACACACACACACACACACACACACACACACACACACACACACACACACACACACACACACTTCTTAAATAAGCTCGCCCCGTTGAATTTCAACGTTAGGTTCTTTCGGAAAATTGCTGCAGGAGATGCTATACTGTTCCTAGCAACTTACAACAATGACAAAGGCAAATCCACGAGTATTAATGTGAAAATGCTGTAGACCTGCCAGGCATGCACAAACATGAACCCGCTCTCCCGCCTTCTCTTCACCGGCCCTTTTCTGAGAAATCGTCCTGTGAACGGCCCTGTGATCTACCGCTTTTACAACTTGCACCGTCACTTGAATAAAACCTGCAACAATGGTGTTCTGATAATACATGTACTTTCCTCTGGCTGTCTCAACTGGATCTGTTTGTGTAATCATTACAGTCAAGGATAAATCAAATGTGGCCGATATGGCAGTCTGACTGGATTGAACACAAAAAGAACATTAGCGATGAAACTGTTTGTGATACGAACTACAGTAGGCTTACCACAAAAGGAAAAGAAGGTTGCGTATACTGAAGGAAGAAGGGGCGGGGAGATGTGTGTGTGTGTGTGTGTGGGGGGGGGGGGGGGGGCCCTGGGGGGGGGGGGGAGCGAGGGAAGGGTGTTGCTGTGGTTGTGGCTGTGGTTGTGGAGCATGATTAACGATAAACTGTGCTTGCACTATTCTCTAACCGTCATCCAGCCCAAACCAGAATCGATCTGGATATGCATGGTCGGTTCACAACTGCTCGGTTCCAGAGAAATGGCGCATGCGCAATATCATACTGATACTGATTAAAGTTGTTTGACATGCGCAGTAAACGGTCACCTCGCCCATCGTTGGCCTGATAGTCTTACGGAGGTTTACAGGGGTCTTGTCTGTTGGTAAGACCTGGATACAAGAGCAGCGCACTGTCACGCAAATCTGTTCCCTTCATGTGGAGAAATGTTCAGATGATCTGCTAGACATTGTGGCAGGTTGTTGTTGAGGCAACAGGACAGATCTGGCATGGGAACCTGTACCACTATCCTGCTACTTGCCTCATTAGTTGTTCTGGCCTCGGGTAAGCCGTGCAACTAGAGACCATAGTATTTATTTATTTGCACTTAGCCACACGTTAAGATTTCGGCTTTTGTTGTTGTTGTTGTTTGTTTGTTTGTTTTTGAGGGGAGGTAATTTTTCTTGAAAAGTTCTATGTGAATCCCCTGTTTTGTTGTCACTAATCATTTAAATGACATACCTTCAACACCAAGAGAACTTATCTTGTTCAATATGTTTCAGAATAACCTGCACTTATGTTTTGGTCAAGTGTTCATTAAGTGTTGTTTGTGACTTTTTTTAGTCATGGGTTTTAGAATCGTTGTCTGCATGTCTTTTCATACAACCAGTAACATCATACGGTGCAAAGCGAGTGAATTTCATGGAAGTGGGATGATTCTGCTGACATGAAAAAAGATGAGTTCATCTAACTAAAAATACACCAGCATTGAAAACGAAGGCAACAAATTTCATATCAAGCACAGATTGAGAAAAAAGCGTGTAACTCAAACGTGACATAATGTTGCTACTACTTATGAAGACCCCCCCCCCCCCCCCCGCCTGTCCGCACGAATCAATTTCCGAAAAAAAAAAGTGCTACTGTACACCATAACCAGTACTAAAATTGTGTCCGATCTCAATAATCTGATCTCAGTGATGAATAATTATTGTGGACAACCTCATGGCTGTGACCATATCTAAAAGGGTCTTTTTGTGAAACACCACCGCTAACCAAGACCAGAAGAAGAAAGTAATCGATTTCTGCTTTGCCTGAACCCGTACTGAAGAGAAACCAGTCTGCTGGCGTTTTCCGAGAAAGCTATCCTGAGAATTAAATCGTCACTTGAATGACTGCTGTTGTGACTGTGACGCCAGCAGAAAGTGTGACTTGAATAAACACATGCAGTCGTGTTGTTTAAAACACTCATACGCCAGGATTAGCAGGCTTCCCAGAGGCCAACTTTAGTTCAGAACTCAGCCCCCAAAATCCAACTCAAACCTGAGTTGGCCTGCGTGATGCGCACAAGAAACCACGTAATCTTTCACCGGGCTGTTTCAAAACTGTTGCGCTTGTGAGTTTGCCTGTACACATGAAGTAGTAATGGTTAGTACAGCTCTGAATGCAATACAGTGACGTCTGCAGGCTATGTGAGCCGGCAGACGGCTCCTACAAAATTCACGAAAGTTTACCTTAATACCATTAGTATATTGGACAAAAATCCTGATACGATGGATAGTCGAAGAAACTGAAACCGTTTGTGAGAATACGACGACATATTAATGTTCTCACCACCTCTCACTGAACACTCTGAAGATATTATTCTTATTTATATTAAAAAAGGAAAATATTTTTCATTTAAACACACACACACACACACACACACACACACACACACACACACACACGCACGCACGCACGCACGCACGCACGCACGCACTCTCTCTCTCTCTCTCTCTCTCTCTCTCTCTCGGGGAGCCGGGATAGCCGAATGGTAGAGCGTTGGACTCTCAATGCTCGGGTCGTGAGTTCGAATCTCAGCTGGGGCCAAATATTTGCGCTGGCCTTTTTCTCGTTGTCCCGTCATTTGCGTGGTGGAAAAGGACGTTAATCTCCTAAACACCACCCCTCTATCTGTCTGTCTGTCTGTCTGTCTGTCTGTCTGTCTGTCTGTCTCTCTCTCTCTCTCTCTCTCTCTCTCTCTCTCTCTCTCTCTCATGTACAGGCCTGTATGTCCAGGTGAGTCTGTGCGGTTGATGCTACAAGAGACAGACAACACCAGACAGGGTGTGGGGAGAGTGGAACTCAGTATCAACAACCGGTGGGGGACAGTATGCTGGGACTTGTGGGACACCAACCCAGCCAACGCCAGGGTACTTTGCAGGAGCCTTGGTTTCGGGTGAGATAATAATAATTATAATACAGAGTATTTAATCAACCTTTAATCTCGCTCCCGCAGTAGCTCAGGGCGCCTTGCAATCCACACATGGACTTTCACGCAGAGGCATACACAACAAGCATCCGCAAATATATAAACTACAACCACATAATGCACAGGGTTATACATGGCGACCTACGTCCCACCACCTACAACATCAACAACAACAACAACACACACACACACACACACACACACACACACACACACACACACACACACACACACACACACACACACACACACACACACACACACACGCCCACAGAAACAAAGTAGACTCTTCCAGAGTAACTCCGCAAAACAGCAATTGTTGTCTTGTCTTGAGCAGCATGTTTACAATCTAAGACGAAGAAGAGAGTCTCCGACAACCACTGTTCCGTGACCGTTCTCTTCTTACAGTGATGGGACTACATATACAGACGTGACAGCCTATGGACCAGGACCACAAAAACGTCGGATACACCTGGACAACGTCATCTGTCTTGGCACTGAAAGCAGTCTTCTGGAATGTACGCACACAACTGACGTCAACTGCAACCACAATCAGGATGTCGGAGTGAGATGCCAGACAGCGACCATCGCAACACCTCGTCCCACCACGACCACCACCACATCCACCTCGACAACGGCCACGACACCTGCTGCAACGAACGCACTGATACTTCCTCTTGCGCAGCAACGCGCCCCAGCAGCTGCCACAGCTGCACTGCCTACTCTACAAAGCACTAACACCCCGCTTGAAATTGTGTCAAGTACGTAATGTTCTGTTGTCCAGTGCTTGTCACAAGACATTGCAAAAGCGTTTGTAAAATTTAAGCTTTTATGGCTACAAAGAAACCGTCGATATTTCCCAAGTCTCAAACTACACTGTAAGTTAAAGTCTCGATACGCTTGTCTGATATAAACCACTGTGGCCGTATTCATGCAGGAAAGAATCGTAAACTCCCAGAAAGTTGTAGTTCTCTTATATTTCTCTTATATTAGAAGCTGCAAAGTGTAGAAACGGTCTCCAGGTCAAAATGGAGCACCATCTCATTCGGCAAACAGCTGTAGAGTGTTTAAGTGCCATTGTCCTCTCGACTCAGCGCGTATGTTAGTATTTTAAGGACCGCCTGGAAAATTAATACAGCGCAAGCCCTTTTGAACTCACACTGGAGACACATAGTTTCTGCCAGTACAGTGCTAGCGTTTCGAGTTTTTTTAATTAACGATTTTCTGCAAGAAGATACATGTATTGTCCGTTTTGTATGATAAAATGAGGTTACATTTGCTTTCGTGCAGGGTCGACCGATAACGTGACGCGGCTAATGGGCCGTGAGTCAGGTATTGGTTACGTTCAAGTGCGACATGCAAATGGCACTTACGGTTATGTCTGCGACGATGAGTGGGACTGGAACGCAGCCAAGGTCGTGTGTGCGAGTTTGGACTTGCAGTAAGTCTCAAGTTTTCCTGGGATGCTGGTCATACTGCTGAGATCCAACACTGAACGCGGCTAATTCAAGTAGGGTTAGGTATTTCTACTCATTAAACGGGCTAATTCTATCTTTGCTAAGCCAACGTATGTTGTGGCACAGTTTCGCTCGTGAGTGCGCCTGTACGCTCGAAATACTCTATCTTGATGATTAGTACAGCTCTTAAAGCGATACAGTGTTGTTTACACTTTGCGCAAGTGGTCGAACATTCAAATTCTACGAGTAGTGTTACACTACTGGAGTGCTCAGTGTGTTCACCGCGTCATCGAATACGCTTCTGTTGGCTCAGTGTCAGCATTACAGACGCTGTCACTGTCCAGGTGTTAAGTGTTGTGATGACATGCCACGAAAACAGCTTAGAACGATCTGTGAGCATACCAATCATAAAGATAACATATGATATGATATAAAGCATGTGAGCATAAAATGGTAGATTTGGCCATTCAATTTTTTTTAGGACAAGTCTAAGGGCAGGTCCTTCCTAACAACTCCAGTTCACGTCAGTCGGGAGCTACATGGGAATTACATGACTATATGACATGGGAATGGATTTGCACAACTTACAAACCTGGTCATTTCACTTTTCAGAGAAAACCAAACACGTGTTTCTGAGCCAAGATTGCCGCGTCTGTACAACCTGTCCATACCTACCACCGTTGTGTTCGCTCTAGACGACGTGAGATGCACTGGGACTGAAGACAACCTGGCAAACTGTGGCCACGCTGAATGGTTCGTCCATAACTGTAACGCCAGTGAGGTGGCTGCAGTCTCCTGTGTCGCCCCTACCGCTTTTGATCCCTCCAGTAAGTAGCCTAGAGTCTGCAAAATAGAAAAAAAACATTCTCCTATTGTGCTGAGCCTCGGCAGAGATTTCCATGTCGTGCAAAGCAACGACGGAGTCTGAGCACATACCCCGAGCAAAAGACGGGTTGATGTTTAGGGGGTTTCACGTCATTTTCCACCACATACTGCTGATATGAAAGATGGGGCAGCGAGGGAAAAGCCAGCACAGAGTTTTGGTTCCCAGCCTAGATGTGAATGTGAATATTCTAGTGTCAAGCGATGAGTTTTAGGTTAGTCGGGTGCTGGGTAGGTGACCGTATCCGTTCATGATTTTAATGTGTTTCTGGGTGACTGACAGTTGGGCGGTCCTTCATGCTGGTTTCGTGGGATGCAGCGTACCACTGACAGTCAAAATACCAATTAAAGACCAAGTTAAGCTTACAAATCCATGAACGGGGTTCCCGTTCACATAAAGTGAATTACATTAATACTCGCGACAAACAATAATAAGAAAATATCCTGTTCAAGTTTCCTATTGCCTGAGTATAATTATGCGCGCACGCCGACTGTGACGCAGGCAAGAGAAAGTCCCATTTGACTGGTGACCATATGGGATTCAAACCGTAGTAATTACTTTTTCCTTAGAGTATATGTTAAAAAAAAGTTTGCCCAAACAATAAATATAATTATAAAACAACAATAGCAACGGCACCCAGAGGTAAAGTCTGAAGACAACTGGTCGATCGGAAAACAATGTTCCTGTATATCTCACAGTACCCAGTCCAGAACTAGACTGTCACGATGGTTACATGGTGGCCCAGTTCGACACGTCTCTCTACCACAACCTGACAACTCAACACCTGGACATAGCAGATCGGGCCAACAAAGGCAACTGTACTTTCAGCGCTGTAAAGGCGAATGGCATCATTTCGGCCAGAATTGATTTTGACGATTGTGGGACAGTTGTAAAAGTACGTATGAAACAGGATAACATTTATTTTCAATCATAACCACTCGTTTCTGTAACAATGACAACAGTATGTTGAAGTTTGGCTACAAAGCATCTGTGTCTGTCTATCATTTGCTGCAGTTCATAGGAATGGTCTTTATCTACATGTTTTCAAAATACTCATAATACTAAATTTAGAACTATCAAGAGTAATTTTGCTTTTTGTTTATTTGGAGGGGCCGAGGAACGAATAGTCAATGCAATGGGACATTAGATGAATATACCTGTTTTACGTACAATTGTACTTACTTGTTTATTGATGCTTTCAGCAAAATGCATCGCATATCATCTACGACAACTATCTTTACATGCGGTCAACACGCCATGAAGGGCCCATCTATCGAGTGGAGGAAGTGCGAATATTTGTATGCTGTGTGTTCCCTCGTAACCACACAGTGACCAGAAAATATGAAGTCGTCACCCAAAATATGACGGTATATGATAAAGGTCGGTTTAACGTCACCATGTGGATTTATGAGGTATGTAGCAGTGAAGTTTTGTTGCTTTAAACTCTCTGTTTCCATGTTTACTAAGCCAGGTTATGTTTTGGAACAGTTTCGGTTGTGTGCGCCTGTACGCTCGAAATACTCTATCTTGATAATTAGTACAGCTCTTTGCGCGAGCGGTTGAACATTCACATTCTACGACTGTTGATATAACAATCTCGCTCAACGTATTAGCTGCATCAGTGAGTACCCTTCTGTTGGCTCAGAGCCAGCCTTTGAGATGCTGCCACTGTGCAGGTGTCTAAGTGGAGTGATTCTAGACACCACCAAAACAGCTCAGGGCGATCTGTGAGGATATCAATCATACAGATAGCGCCTTTTATTAAAATCCGATGTCGGCTTTACGTTTCAAGTGGAAAAAAGTCAATCACCCGAAACTGCCGTTCTGCACGAAGATTATCATTCAACCGGAACGAAATTCGAGCGTCAAATTACTTCAGTTTATGTTCCTTGTGTGATTGCGTGGCTGTGGGCTATTTTAAAATTGTCGTCCATTGATGGTGTCTGTTTTAAATGGGCATGATTCTTCTGTCCTGATCGGCTGATCACACCAAAGATATCATTGGCCTGGTTATAAAAATAAAGGCGTGTCTGCTTGGCATTGAAACTTTGTGCTTGGGCAGTGAATGACAGAGGACACGCGCTAGTATTGTTGGCAGTATGATAATGAATTTGTGACTGACAGATGGCGCGATTTGTACCACATGGTCGGTAGAATGGCCACACTAGGTTGTGGTTACACATACTCATTGATATTCTTCTTGTTTCTCATTCCACTGTATAAGCTTTGTCGTTACCTGTCCAACATAGTCATTGCTACAGGACGTTACAATTTTCTTCTGTCTGTTGTTAAGACCCCCAAAGACTTAGCTGACAGTGTTCGGGTGCTGAGCTATCCCTACCAAACACGTGTGGGCGACTGGCTGGAGTTTGCCGTGGAGCTGCACACAGTGGACGAACGCCTCAAGCTGGTAGTGACGGAATGCACGTGCTGGGCGGGGGACACGGTGGATGCCAGCAAACCGTCATACGCACTTTATAACAAGAACCTCAATCCGTAAGTGTGACGCGTTGGTAAAGGTCACAGTATTCCATCCACAGCCCCTGAGTCTCAAAAACACGAGAACCATACAAGATTACCACAAACAAGGACAACAAAAAGCAAAGCAAAGCAAAGCAATAACCACCAGGGTAAAGGGCGGACAGAAGCACACACATACACACACACACACACACACACACACACACACACACACACACAGAGAGAGAGAGAGAGAGAGAGAGAGAGAGAGAGAGAGAGAGAGAGAGAGAGAGCACTGAAAAGAATAGTCTCCCGTCTTTGATATATTTCCCGTCTTCGGATTTATAAAGTAAATTTGATGTGAAATAAAGGAAAGTGGGTGCTGAAGCTTGATTAGTATCATCTGGAAAATGGGCCTAAGCGCCTATCACAACCTGGCGTTTTAGGGTTTTTTTTTCAGATGACGGTAGACGACCCTTACACCCCAAGACTGTACTCGGTGCGTGTGTATCAGGTCTCAGATGTACCTAACACTTTGTCTTGCTAATGTGTAGATGCCAGAGAGAGCGGACCCTGGAGCTTATCCCCATGGACCTGACCAGATTCGCGTTTCGCTACGAGGCGTTCGCCTTTACTGGCTACGACATTGTCACAATAGAGTGTGATGCCATCGTGTGCCTGAAGACTGAGGCGACCCAGGAGTGTGATCGTACCTGTGGTGGCTTCAAGCCTCCACCAGCCTATGGAAGACGTCGACGCCGACGTCAGGCAGCTGGTGAACACAGAATCATCAGGGTTTTCTCCGGGCCTGTCTACGTCGTCAACAGACACGTGCAGGACAGCAGTGAGTAATTAGAAAACGTTAAGACTGTATGCTCGCCTTCTTTCGGTCTTTGCATTTGCGTTAAAATTCTTATTTATATTTCAAGTGGTCCCGTTGTTGTTTAACTTGCCTTTGGGGAACAATTGATTAAAAGCAAAATAAGTGAGTGAGTGAGTCAGTGAGTGATTTTTTTTTAGGAAACAGAACAAACAAACAAACAAGAAGCAGAAGAAGAAAAAGAAGAAGAAGAACGCAAAACCAAAGCAAAAAAAAGAAAAAAAGAAAAAGAAAAAAGAAATAAATAAAAGTCCACAAGAACAAGCCAAGCAAGCAAGCAACTAACTAGACAATGCCACTGACACGAAAATGAAATACGTTTGAAATTGTTACTTAAAAAAAAATTGGCATGAATAAAAACTTGATATATATGTCTTTTTCTGATATACGACAGTTCCTAGACCCCCGACCACAATGCTGACAACCGGAGTGGCCGACAACCAAGGCCTGACAACAACTACATCGTCAGTGACAACCATCTCTACATCTCTCTCCTCCGGTACTCAGCATAGTGCTAACGGACCACCACCAGCAACAAAGTCAGGACCTAGGGTCACAACCACCACCACCTCCAGCACCACCACCACCACAACAGAAGCATCTACAACTCCTCCCACCACACAGACAGCACCTACAGCAACGTCTGGACCAGGTAATCCACCCACCATCACACATACTACAACAGTCTCCACGACGGACAACCCCCGAGAGCCGCCATCAACGACTCCACATGAAACCACCATGGCCACCACAGCCACCCAGATGACGGACAACAACAGTCCTACAACCAGACAGGTAGAGACGACATCACCAGCACATCAGCCTGTAAGCGCAACTACCACGACAGTGTCATCAGCAGGTCTGACAAACACTACGGCTACACCTAAATCGTCCACAACTGCCATCTCGCGTCCATTGCCTACTGGTAACTCCATGACGACAACAACCACCCGCTCCTCTTCCTCAACGTCTACTCCCACATCAGACAAACCAGTATCGACCTCAAAACCCGCCCCGCCATCTACAGAACACAGTCCGTCTCCAACTCCTCCTCGCCCAGGACAAGCTGCACTTACTACAGGAGAGACAGCATCTGTAACTGAGAGGCCAGGACAACCTGCAGCAGGTCCACGCTCACAAGGACTCTACGTCCACGACACAGCCTTCCTAGATCAGCAGAACACCATGGCCGACCAGACCCCGCCGTCTGACACAATCAACACCGCTCCTGCTGTCTCTGCTGCTCCTTCTGTCTTGATCTTACTGCTGGCAATCATCTGGCAGGCAGCCTGAAATTCCACAAATCATTGAAACTGTATCTGATCTGTTGAAAGACCATCTGAAAAATACCTCTTCTGAAGAAGAGAGAGAAGAGGGTGGGCGGGGGGCGGGGGGGGGGGGGGGCGTTTAGGAGTTTAACGTTCTTTTCCACCACGTTTTATTAGAAGAGAAATGCAGGTGCTAAATTATGACCCTTGTTTGACAACAGCCATCAAAAACAGTACAACCCGAGAAGAGTGAAAGTTACAGTCGATCTTCGGCGTTGTGAACTAGTTACACAATGCACAATGTTCCTGGACATTATGGGCAGCTTAAATACTCATCTGGATGGTCCAGTTCAGCACAGCCCGGCGGAGAATCACGTGCTCTCTCCGTGCGCACAGTACGCAGGGCACCTCAGTTGTAAGTAATCATGGCGATGTGGGTTGTCGCTTTGGTGGTTGTCTTTAATCACAACAAGACGCAGATATTGTGATTCTGTCAGTTCAGGCGTTCAGGGCCCGAATGTAAAAGTCGAGGTTAATTTAACCCACGGCTACGGGCCTAACCCAGACGAGGACAAAAGAAACAACAAACAAACAAACTAACAAACAAACAAAATTATATCAAAAAGAAGGCGAAGAAAGGAGGAAATAAATCCTTCTATAACGGCTTAGGCATCTTGCTGGAATGGACCCCCTTCCTGATTTAAAACAAAAAACAACAGAAAATGTAACCCTAGAGCTAGTCTTGTTCGAGGTTAGACTCTAACCCGGGGCTAAACTCCCTAACCTCGACTTCTAGGTGCGGAGAGCCAGGTCCGCGTTTAGTAAGGAGCGCCGATGTTAAAGCCGATAGGATCAGTAATAGTTCAGACTGTTTGCTCAGTCGAGGAATTACCAGATGAAGCTAGATCATTGATTACTGTGAATACATGCGTTTGTAGACAATTCACGTACTCTAGTTCCTACATTTCGTATTATCCCATTATGAAAGAATCTTGTATAGGTACCATAGCAGTCCAATGTAACATAAATAGTTGCGTGCGCTGTTACAATACACATATAGTTAGTCGTTTCATATAGAAACTTTAGATCTATGTAATAATAAGTAATAATAGCTGTCCTTAATGTACTTTATTATATACGAGTTACCTATACTCCTAGCTCACTGAAGTCCTATTCTTTGTTATATGTGATTTTGCAGATCAAACTCTTCTGACTGTTCGACAAAATGAAGCTCAAACTGCTCAAATGTGTATTTAAAACGTATTTTGTAGCACCTACGGGAAACGTCATCCCCCCCCCCCCCACAAGTCCCAAGTTCTTAGGTCCAGTAAACAGCACATCTGAAAAGAATAACGTCTCTGTCGTTGTAATGCAGCATGTTTTAGGGATTTTCTCGTGGGCCTTTAACCCTACCCCCCTCCCCCCCCCCCTCCCCCGCTGATGCTACCGTTTCATTATACTATTCATGACACAGTTTGCCTTTCTGTTTGCAAGCAGTTGACTGTGATATTTGTATTTTTGTGAATGTAACTTTCATATGCATTTTCCCTTTCTGTTTTGAGAATTGTTTCGCTGGATCTTTATATTTTTTCACCATATAATCTTCTATTTTAGTATTTTCCATTTTTAGAATTAGTATTTTCAATTGTAATCCATTACATTTACCTTGTGAGTAATTTGAGAATTAAACTAAGCTCAACTGGTTGTGAATAAATTGAATAATACTTCGTGCATTTTGGTCATGTATTTTCCTTGTTTTTATTTATTTATTTCTTCCTTTTTTTTGGCCAAGTCTCCAGACGGAATAACTTGTTAATGCGATTTAGATTTAATGTCATTAAACTCTTCGCTGATGATACTAGCGTGTTCTTATCCGCGAATAACGACGATATCCGTGCGGAGATTCTTAACTCAGACCTCTATATAATAAGCCCCTAGCGTCTGTGTGTGTGTGTGTGTGTGTGTGTGTGTGTGTGTGTGTGTGTGTGTGTGTGTGTGAGGGGTTGGCGTCCAAACGAGTCAGCCGCTTGCCACCAAATTTGCCATGAGCCTAGAGGGACACTTGGGGGAGAACATAGGATAAAGAAACAAAATAAAGTCTATCAAGGTGTGTGTGTGTGTGTGTGTGTGTGTGTGTGTGTGTGTGTGTGTGTGTGTGTGTGTGTGTGTGTGTGTGTGTGTGTGTGATTGGCAGTGCTGTTGACAGTATGACAATGAGACTGTGACAGTGAAGGGTGTGGATTGACACAAGTAACAACAAGTAAACTGGTTTACATGTATACCCGAGCGAAGCCGAGTACTCTGCTAGTCACAAAATAAGTCGCTGGGCCCTCACTTGGAAAGTCAATTTCAACCAGCTAAAAACTGAACTACTGAATGTGACTAGACAACCTTTACCATTGCATTTTGAAAATACCATTCTCCAACACTCAGACACTCATAGGCACCTCGGAATAATTTCACAAAGTAATTGTAAATGGGATACTCTGTCAAATCGGTAATTGCCAAAGGTCGCTTCTTAATTGCTTACTTGAATTCCTATAAGTACCGATTGTCCAGAAAGGCCTTAGAGATTATCTATAAATCTTTTATCTTACCACACTTTGACTATGCTGACGTTATCTGGGACAACTGTACCAACTCACTCGCGGATGAACTAGAAAATCTGCATCTCGAAGGCATTCGTACAATCACTGGTTTAGTCCGTGGTACCAGCCACCATAAACTGTATCAGGAGTCCGGACTTGTTCCACTTCGTGAGAGACGTCGCCGTCACAAACTTATTCTCTACTTTAAGTTAGTGAATGGTCTTGCACCTGCATACTTAGGCCCCAACCTACCGCACCTAGTCACGTCAACCAACCCGTACCACAGAAGGCGCCCTCTAGTACGTCGTGTCCCTACATTTCGAACTGAACTCTACAAACTGTCCTTCTTCCCTTCTACTACTCAACTTCGGAACGACTTGCCCGACAACATCAAACACAGCCAGTCTTTAAGTGAATTTAAACGACACCTTACATGCAACGACCCAACTATCCCCCAATACTACTACCTAGTAAATACTATCTTCTGCACCTAAACATGAGTAACCTCCAGCACGATCTAGTTAACCGCCAGTTGTGTCTGTGGAGCCGCGATCGAGTCCGCTCAACACTTCTTCCTAGAATGTCCCAAGTATACAGATGCTCGAAACGCAACAATCAACAAACTTTCCTGTCAGTATAAACATATAGATCTACTTCTTCACGGCAACACTGACCTTCCATTGTCAGTTAACGTACATATTTTTCACACAGTTCTAGAGTTTATCACACTTTCGGCACGTTTTTCTTAGCCACATAAATAAGTACATTAATACGTACTATGATCGACTGTAGCAGCTGACCGCCGTTGATATGAAAATGCTCACTGACAAACTGAGACCTCCCCCCCCCCCCCCCACACACACCTCTCTCTCTCTCTCTCTCTCTCTCATAATTCGTGAACCGCCGTTGCAAAGGTTTCCTTTAATCGAATTTTTATTGAACATGTCATAAGTACGTCTTCTTCATGCACAAACTGTTTTTCTGTACTTTCACAAGTGCAGCAAAATAAATCTGTTTGAACCAACGACCGACATGGAATAAAATCGACATCAGCAGAAAAAATAGAGAAAAAAAAGCGATTTAAAGCGCACAGCGAGAAGCATAACACGGTCGCTTCGTCAATAAAGAGTGAGCAAATAACGCCACGTGAAAATATACGAGAACGGTATCTGAGAACGATACAGGAGAACGGTGATATACGATGAGCAGGCAATGAAGGTCCGTGTAAATACATGTAGTACGCGAATGTTCGAGGACGTGCAAGGAAATGCTAGGAAGAGCTGGGAAAAAAAACTTGAAATGAAACAGAAGATGAGTTTTTTGACAGTGGCGTAGCGCAGGTACTGAGGACCAAAGCCAGTCCTTACTTCTCTGCTGATGAGTGCCGGCAGGCGGACTCTTTACTGTTGGAAACTCATCAAAGTGTCGGCGTGCTCCTGTGCTTTCAGTTGTGACTTTCTAAGTGACTAAGTGAATAACACCTGCAGCAGGTTGTGTGTGCTGAAGGAGGGGGGGGGGGGGTGAAGGGAATGGAAGGGAAGGGAAGGGGTTGGGTGGGTGGGGGGGGGGGGACATGAGGGCAGGCGTGCCACTGATCAGCTAATTGTTCTTTCCTTGTTCTCTAACCGTCTCCAAGCCAAAGCCACATTGAATCGATCTGGACATGCTTGATTTCACTAAAATAGCTGGCGCATGCGCAATGTGCACCTGATACGACGAGTTGTCGTCTGACATGCGCAGTAAACGATCACCTCGCCTGGAAGGTATAACGGTTGTTTGGAAGGATCTTCTGATCACACCTGGATACGAGAGCAGAACACCGCCACGTAGATCTCTTTCCTGTATCTGGAGAAGCGTTGAAATGATCTGCTAGACATTGTGGTAGGGCTGTGGTAGAGGCAACAGGCATATCCAGCATGGGCACCATTACCACTATCTTGCTGACTGTCTCACTCTTTCTTCTGGCCTCAGGTACCCGACTATAAAGTCATTCATTTATTTAGTTATTTATTTACTTATTTATTTTTATTGCGCATAGGTACATGTTGGGCTTTCGCTTTTTTTCATTATTCTGATTGTATTCCTTGAAAACGATTTACGTAAATTCATTACTTCGTAACCATGAGTCGTTTAAATAACTTACCTTCAAAGGCAAGCAGTCCTATTTGGTTTAGCAAGGTTTGAAATAATTTGTAGTGTCATGTGCTGGCTTGATCAAAGGAAAAAAAATGAGATAACACCCTCGCCCTCCCAACTCCCCCCCCCCCCACCCCTTTGAACGGAATCCGTACATCAAAATATTATGTTTTTTTTTGTTTTTTTCAAAATATTACTGACGATAAACTCAATGCAGACCTGTATGAATGCGATGGTTACTATGTTCTTATGTAACTATACTTTAGCTTAGGAGTCTGAAATGTTGGTGAAAACACTTGTAGTACTTCGGAATCTGCTTCTAAAAAAAAAAAGAAGTGATTTGCGATTAATGAAGGCTTCATGCCAAGTGGCTGGGGCCAAGTATTTGTGCTGGGCTTTTGCTCGTTACCCCGTCTTTGACATCACCCGTACGTGGTCGTTAAACTCCCAACACCCACCCGCACTTCATGCCAATTCATGTAGGCTGCACTGATGATCCGTTGGCATACATACAGGTGACACAAATATGTGCTGTTATAGCATAGTATACAATATCAAGGAATCTAGATCCCCGATAGCATGCAGGTGAAACAGGACAGCAGGTGAGATTTACTGACGTCGTTCGAGACAAAATCGGACATTTTCTCTAAATGTGCAACGGACGTTGAACATGATACTGAACGTTGGGAACAACAACCTCCAAGGACACGGAGAAAATGACTCAGGCACTGACTGATACGATGGTGCTCCAGCATGAAGGTTTTGTAGGCCAGCCGTTCTTGAGAAATGACGCTGCCGTCAGGTATCATTTAGTCACAGGCGTGGATAACAGAGGATCAGATTATACATTAACAAAGACAGAGGTTATGGGTCATCAGTTCTCAAAGTACTGCTGAAATGCAATGCCAGGCTCAAAGTCTATTTCATCGTTGTGTGTGTGTGTGTGTGTGTGTGTGTGTGTGTGTGTGGCTGTCTGTGAGTGTATACCCCCCCCCCGGCCCCTGCATTATTGTCCCTGTCTCGTTCCTGCAGATTGCCTGCAAGCGTTATCACACTCCATTACTGTGTTTCCCCCCCCCCTCCCCGCCGCCTGTAAATTATGTGCCTGACGACAGGAACAGACATGACGGTAACTGAGTGGAGTCCATAACGCTCAACTCCTTATTCATGTTCCCGCACCACGTACAGCTGCGTTTTTCAGAAATCAATGGGTTGGTTGTTTTTCCCGAGCGGCAAGAGTTTTTTGTTTTGTTTTTTTCCCGGGAGGGGGGGGGGGGGGAATCGCTTCACATTACCGTTTAGGAGAGACCGGTTGATTGCTTGTGGAGGGACGCGCATACGTTTCAGTATTTTTTATTTTCCTTGGCCTTTGCAGGAAATTTTACGATGCCATCCCCCTCCCCCTACCTTTTACCACCACCCCACGAGGAAAGCGCGTCGCGACAGTTTCGTGTCACTCACTCGTTTATTTAATTTCTGTTTCTATTTGTGATCTTACCTGTCCCTAAAAAAAAAAAAAAATCTGGTGTATGCAGAGAAGTTCTCTGGTGTACACTTACTAAACATGGGAGTTTGGCTTAGTGGTTAAGGCAGCGGATTCAGAGGTGCCGGGTTCAAACCACTGATCGGCAGGAATTTGGTTGGATATTTTTTCTCACCAGTCCGAGTCCGAATTCGTGCAGACTCGTTTACGATGCCTGCCTTACCTTCGTGTACACACACAGAGACACAGACAGACAGACAGACAGACAGACAGACAGACAGACAGACAGACAGACAGACAGACACACACACACACACACACACACGCTCGCGCTCGTGCATCAGTCATGCGTGCACGTTAAAAATCCCGATCCAAATGGGAGAAAGCGTGGAATGGAAAACAGATCTAGTGCATTTGGTAAATTAGTCGCCAAAGCTGTTAGGGAATATTTCTTTGTAAAACTGTGATTCTGTCAATACTGATTGGAAATAGATATTTGAAAACTTAAGACTTAACTTTTGATTATGGATATGATTCTGATATAGCTGACGATCTGGGCAATTTGGGCAAAGATGTGAGCTGAGAAAACAAAAAGCACTGAAATGAGCAAATGTAATCTTGTTCAGTATTTGAGGTGTACTCCTAAAACGTTCATGAGACTGTGGGGGAAAAGTGACGTCAGTGAATGACGTCAAAGTGTTAAGGAATAGTTTCATTCCTTGAAAATGACGCGTCAGATTTCCAACAATAGCAGTGAAAATACTGATTTTGGATGGTTTCACTTACGTCGAGAAGAAACAGAAAGACATAGAACACTGGCAGTTATAAAATGTATTACGTCACAACTTCCTGAATAACCTTTTCTCTGCAATAGGTCTATAAAAGCGGCGCCCTAAAAAGGTGTCAACGAAAACCGTTAGTGACTGAATTACGAAACGCATTACATAACCAACACGCACAACATTCGTCCTCAGCATGTTGATCATGGTCAGTTGATTTCAAGAAGAAAAATGTCTCATAATGGTATGTGGACACACACAGGTCAGAGGGTGCGGCTGATGGTGCAGGACTCGGAAACAACAAGCAACGGCGTGGGTCGTGTGGAGATCAACATCAACGGTCGATGGGGGACAGTGTGTACGGACCACTGGGACTCTAACCCTGAAAACGCCATAGTGCTCTGCAGGAGTATTGGGTTCAGGTTTGTCTGCTCCTCCACTCCCCCCCCCCCAACTGTCTCTCACCACACACACACACACACACACACACACACACACACACACACACACACACAATTACAATCGAAATTATCGACGGTATATGCATGTGAAACTTCATATCTTCATAATCGTTTACTTCTTTGTTTTTTTATTTTTTTTATTTCTCAAATGTTAATGTTTTTACATACGTTAGCGCATAAGAATACATAACTAAATTACATGTGCATATGCGCCTCACAAATAATTACAATCATGGGCACGAGATCAGTCGTGCAGTTTCATTACTCGTACATCGGTAAAATTAAAATTTCCTAACAATCAAAACGAACCTGCAACAAACAGAGTAAGATGAGCAGCCCGCTTTTCTTAAGAGAGAGAGAGAGAGAGAGGAGGGGGTGGGGGGCACATGCACGGCTGTTCAGAACCCCAGTATAGGTGGGATTTGTTTGTCTTGTCTTCACAGTGGAGGTGTGACTTACTCCAACGTGACAGGTTACGGGGAGGGTACAGGACCCATCCACATGGACAACGTGGACTGCTTTGGCAACGAAACCAGCATCATTGATTGTCCTTATACAGACATTGTCAACTGCAACCACGCTGAAGATATCGGTGTGAGATGCCTGGACAACACACCTGGCACTTCAACCGTTACAACCACAACTGCTGCCACCACCACCGCCCAAACACCCGCTGACCTAGAAATTATCGACGGTATATGCATGTGAAACTTCATATCTTCATAATCGTTTGCTTCCCTGTTTTTTTATTTTTTTTTTATTTCTCAAATGTTAGTGTTTTAACATACGTTAGAGCATAAGAACACATAACTAAATTACATATGCATATGCGCCACACAAATAAAATGATGATGATGACGACGACGACGACGACGATGATGATGATCATGATGATGATGATGGTTGTTGCACTCAACTCCCCAAACCCTGAAAATGGGAAAATTCGTCCATACGTATTCTTAGAAAATTATGGAGAAAAGGGTTCGCAATAAAACGCACTTGTCTCACACCGTTCAACAATGTACCATACAGCACACCATACAACAATTATGACATTTGGAAAAAAGACTCCACAAAACTCTTTCCTGTACAGTTGCAGCCAGTAACTCAACACGGTTGCTGGGTGTCGATGCTGGTATTGGCTACGTTCAGGTGAGGGCCCCGGATGGTACATACGGGTTCGTCTGTGATGACGGGTTCGACTGGAACGCAGCCAGGGTTGTCTGCCGCAGTCTCGGTTACCTGTAAGTTCTCGAGAGAAACTCCAATACTTACACTACCGCCATTTCGTAAAACGGCTCAAGGCCTAGACCTCTTTCACCGTTTGACGGTAGAATACTATATATGCGAGTTTGTCTGGCGGAAAATTACAAAACAATAATTCTCCTGAAGAAATCAAGGAAGATGTGGCGTGTTTCTACCGGTGTAAATTCCAGGCAAAGAGTACTGTAGCCCACGGTGGATACTCGGTCGCTGGGCGATGAATCGCGCGTGATTATAGTGTGGGTGTAACGGATGGGTTTTGTCACCAGTCAAAACGTAATGCTTCACTGTTTAATCACAACTGACATGTAGCCAGATTCTGATTGCCAAGTCAGTGATGGCAGTCACAGTACACCAGTACTCCGACAGACAAATTACACGTATGTGATTGTCTGTCGGAATATTCCAGAATATTCGGAATATTCTGCCAGAACGTCCTAACTCCCTTCTTTCTTTCTGTAAAGATGGCAGGGAACCCTCGATTTGCTTGACAAAGCTGCCGTATAACGGCAAATTACAGTACATCCATGACGCCATTTTGTGGAAAAATACCATTACGTCAATGTCTTTCATCTTGATCTTCCAGGTCACCTTGCAGCAGTGGAGGTCACTGACCTCAAAAAGCGCATTGAAGTGTTTCATGTGGTGGATGTACACAATGGCATCAAGAACTGTGTTAAGCCCTCTTCTCTCCTAATGTTCTTGCTGTAGGCATGATTTCTCGCTACTGAAGCTTGAAGTATGTCAGACTAAACAGAATGTCCTTCATTACAGAGACTACGCGGAGCCTATCCTGCCACCAGCCTACATTTTGGATTCTCCAGCTTCGGTTAATTTCGCCCTAGACGACGTTATTTGTAACGGGAACGAGAGTGACCTGTTAAGTTGTGCACACGATCCCTGGTTTTCCCACAACTGTCACCCCAGTGAAGTGGCCATCGTCTGCTGCGTTCTTCCGCCTACTGTAGCACCTACCAGTGAGGGACGCTTTACATTGTGATTTCTGACGCACTGTGTTTCTACAGTCTTACAGTGAAAGGGAAAAGGCAAACTGACACTGAAAATCGCATGTCAAGATAGATTTTTAATTTTTATGTTGTTTCCATAGTAATGGAAACAACATAATAGGACGGGCTAAAATTTCCACGTTCATAGGCAAGCATCTGTGGTACAAACGCACGTCACTGCCGATCTCCCGCAGAGACGATTATGCAAGTGTAACTCTGACAATGACGTAAGAAAACTTGCGTCATCGATGCTGACGCGTATGGTGTTCCGAACGCACTTCTCCTCCTCAGTGAGTGCCGTCTGTGCGGATGTGTGTGCGTGTGTGCGTGCGTGTGTGCGTGTGTGCGTGTGTGAATTGTGTCCGGGCCCGTTTCTTCGAAGATACTTAACCGAATGGCTTCAAATTTGGGGTATCCAAATTTATCAAAATGTTACATTAGACGATTAAAGCGTGTGATGATTGCTTAAGTGATTTGGGAGTTATCGCCCTTTTGAGACAAGTTGGTTGTCTTTCGTGTACAGGCGTAATATTTATTTAAATCACTCAATTTTTTGGCAGTAGATAGCTTGAATACGGACTCTGAATTGACTCACTACTAGAAAATGGTCGCTCTTATAGTTTTCATGTAAACCGAGCCTGAGTTGACATTGCATGTGAACCCAGTTCAGATGCCTATTTCTCCGAAAATACTAAACCGATCGATTTCAAATTTGGGGTTTCTAAATGAATCAAGATTGTTGAATAGAAGGCCCGATCCAGGTACAATTGCACACATGATTTGCGAGTTATCGCCCTGTTCAAAAAAAGTGGCTTTCTGGCGTTTAAAGGCGTAATATTTACCTAAACCACTCTATTTTTGGGACATAGATAGCATGAATACGGACTCTCAACTGAGTGAATTTTGGATGTTGTCGCTTTTATACTTTTGGCGTAAACCGTACCTGATGAAAGTGCTGGTGAACACACTTTAGATCTCAAAATCGCTCCTACTATACATAGATAATGAGCCTGGGGTGCCATAAAAAATATACAAAACAAATTAGAAAAATTCACTGCAGCCGTTGTCGTCAGTTGACTCGAAAATTTGTACTCGAAGCACATTTCCTTTACACAAGCCACACGCCTCACAAACATCGCAGAAAAGGCACACGCGCACTGACGCAAAACTGTATCAGCGTCAGTTTGCCGACGTCATGTTTGATTGACGTGGGGGTGTGTCGTCACTTTTCGGAAGTTCTCTATTTGTAGACGGGGAAAGCGGGAGTTTCATTGATGTAGTGAGCTTTGTTTTTCCCACTGACTGTCACTCAATAGCATAGTAGAGTGAGAGAACACCACATAGGTCTCAATGGAGCACATGCACAAACGCGGCTCGCGCAAGTCTGCGTGCGTGCGTGCGTGCGTGCGTGCGTGCGCGCGCGCGTATGTCTGTGTGTGTCTGTGTGCGCGCGCGCGCAGCAGACATAACACATAGTGAAAAAAACGTTCGCCGCGCAGACTTGTCTGTTAAACACATTGAGCCGGTATAAATTCGATCTTTACACTGCGCAGCAGCAACACTTCAATTTTCATGGGGCTGCTTTCATTGCAAGAATTGTATCCGAGTCAAAGTTATTACGTCAGATGTATTATGCGTCATCCCAATGAGGAAAACGTCATAGATTTCAAAGAAAACAACTTGACGTCTCTCTTCCAAAACCAAGATTGGTCTGACAAGCCCGGTCAGTTGTTTCCATTGAGAGAGAGAGAGAGAGAGAGAGAGAGAGAGAGTGTGTGTGTGTGTGTGTGTGTGTGTGTGTGTGTGTGTGTGTGTGTGTGTGTGTGTGTGTGTGTGTGTGTCCTCCCGTATACATGGCATTACAAAAGAACGACCGTGACGACAGCAGGTGATTAAATGGAAACAACATATTGGGCTGGTCAGTGGCCATCTTGTTGTATTCATTCTTTGAAATTTGTAGGCACTTGCGACGATATCACTTTTTCAAGCTTCAGTCTAGCAGCTGACAGGGAAGACTCTCATCTGGGCCAAGTCTGATAAATCTAAAGGATTTTAAGCTAGAAATGAACACGGTATTACCCATCTGTACCAAAAGTAGAAGCAATATGGCCTTAAGAGAAAAGCTTTACCACACGTTTTGGATGCTTCTCTAACAGAAGGGAAATTGCAGAAAAAGCTGCATTTGTTGCAAGGGTGTAAATACTGATTACCTAAAGAAATTGTGCTTTTGATATGCGAGTGTTTAAGAAACTCTGCTTTTTCTTTGCACCAGCTCCAAACATATCTTTGGAGTGTGACGACGGGTACTTTAAGGCTGCTATCCTAAGAATAGGTGATCCTCTACTGGAGCCTGGAGACCTGAGTATTGCCGTACAATACACGGGACCCTGCACGTTCAACCCGACCATCACAACCGACGGGCTTTACATCGAGGTCACCATCTCGTTCCTTGAGTGTGGAACTATTGTTGAGGTAAACAAACCATAAAACAATAATATTATAAGGGTGACTTGCTGTGTAAGTAAATGAGGGAAATGTTTTCTCTCTGTAGCTTTTTCCAATCGATGTCGTATTTGTATTTTCAGAAGCTAGACGTTTTCCAGATGGAAAGTGTGTCATTTTTATACAGAGAGAAACTTTCGGCTGTACTTGTTCAGGACAAAGATTCATTTTGCACCGTACCAAGTCAGCTGGAGATAGGTAACATGGCAACAATTTGAAATGAAACAATGCAACCATGAACAGTGAAATAATTTCTTTTCTTGGAACACTCGACACTGACAAAAGAAAAATGTTGCTTTTCTTCAGCAAAACAACCAGCCAGAAGACGTATCGCAGCTTATGTAAATGTCCTTGTTCTCTATTTATCCTCTCAAACTTATACTACTACTACTACTACTACTAATTATTACTATTATTATTGTATAGGCGCTTTACCCAATTTCATGAATCGGCTCAAAGCGCCGCGAACTGAACCCAACACGCACGCTCACCTGAATCACACGCATTTACAATCACGTGGTGCGAAGGGTAAGCTCAGCTATTTAAATTTCGGAATTTTAGAATTGCATTTATTCTTCAAAATTGGTGGGCTGAACATTTCCAAAGCAGAGGGGGAGTAAGCCGGAGTAAACCCCCGACGACCGGCCCGAATGATCGGTGCCACATACGAGAAAGAAAAATCTCTGCCCCGAGTGGGATGTTCCATTTGGCCATTGTGACCATTTTCGTGACTTCGAGGCTTCTAACAGTAGAGACATAATTACGACTTTGTTTGGCTTAACGCGTCCATACCTGTACAACACGTCGATACGACCAAGTCGCTAAACAAACAGCCACCACTCAGCGCTGTCTAGTTGGTGTTAAGTCCGCAACCAAATAACGTTGTCTGGGCATCACGCGGTACGCTTCTATGTAAACATGCACGTCAACCCGAGCCAGCACAATTGTTTCAGATGCTATATTGTTTCCCAAGTGACTGATTCTGATGCACGGATTAAGCGCATTCCATGAAAAGTTTTTGCCTCACAAACGTAATGAGACTTTATAATACAAGTCAATGATGATTTGTGTTCACAGCAAACTGCAACGTACATTGCCTACAACATTTCCATCTTTGTCTCGCCGCGTGCACAAGAAGGGGCCATCATTACAAGACAAGAATCATTCCGTGCTGATCTCTGCTGTAAAATGAACTGGACTGGACCCGATCCGGTGACGTTCAGAATCCCCACACCAGCTGTACCAATATGCGAGGACGGTCAGTTCAACATCACCATGTGGCTCTCCTCGGTATGCATTTAACACGTTTTGCACGGTAGTTCATGTGGGGATTGTTAGTGTTATTGTTAGACCTTAGTATACATTGCAAGGTTCTAACGACTGAAACGTCTCCACTGAAATATTATTATTGGCAACTTCCAATAAAAACACCCAAACGACTCTTGGCGCTGTCGTATTACTCACGAACTAATGCAGCGCATTCACCATGGACAGTACGTCAAGTTGTTGTAAGGACTGAACAATTCCATTTAATTTACCTCATCGCTGTTGCTACAGAAACGAGTCACTGAACTTTGCAGTACATTCTACGTTGTACACAGTTTTGAGTTTTCACACACAAGGCACATACCAAACATATCTGTTCAAGCCCCTGTCGCTGAAAAACCTCTCGACCTCGCTCGGCGTCCCGGTTGAGGAGTCTCCCTACTACGTCCGAGTGGGCCAGCCGCTGGAGTTTGCCGTACAACTTCACACTGTGGACACTCGTCTCAAGCTGGTGGTCACGAACTGCACGTGCTGGGCGGGCCTCGGTGTGGACATCGGCAATCCACAGATGCGTTTGATGACAGAAAAGTGAGTAGCCAAGTACAACTGTGGAAGAGTAACTCTGGTCTCTTTCCGACACCAAGCTCGATATACCGTTATGTGGACAAGGTCGCTGTCCAGAGCGAGAATTTAAAAGTTTAAAGCACAATTTCACACGATTCATTTTCTGTTTTGAAATTAATACTTCACTCGACAAGAATAGCTTGTACTATGGTATTTGCCATATTCTCATCTGCAGCAACAGTAGGATAGCACATTTCGTACCTCGCAAGGGTATTCCACGTTTAGTACAGGAACTTCGGGCCGTTTGAATCTGCGCTCGCACAGCCTGCAGACAGCAGTGTATTGCATTCAGAGCTCTACTTATCTTCAAGGTATCACTGTTTCCAGCGCACAGGCGTTCTAACAAAAGCATCTGTTTCCAAACTAGGTGCCCGGTGGAAACCAGCCTGAAGATTCTTCCTTTCAATCGGACAATGATGGGGTATCGCTACAACGTCTTCCAGTTCGTCAACTACTTTGAGGTGACCATCGAGTGTGACGCCATCGTGTGCCTGAACACCGAAGACACGGATGTCTGTGACCGGAGCTGCACCAACAACAAACCTCCACCAAGCTACGGACGACGACGACGACGACGACGGCAGGCAGAAACTGAGCACCCAGTCATCCGGGTCTTCTCGGGGCCTGTCTACATCGTGAATGATGACGAACCCACTGACTCCAGTAAGTTTAGTAACTAACTCACCTCCAACCCACCAGCACATAGGAATAGTCATGGTCCAGTTTTGTGTGAAGGACGATGAAAATAATAACTGTTCTGTCGGTAGTAAGCTCTGTCGAAGGCGGCAAAAGCCGTATATTGACTACCTGACGTTTTTTTTGCTTTTAACCGCAACTGAACGACGGATGTAAGTAATGTACACAGTAAATAGGTGTGAAATAACAATGAGTATGCTATAAAGCTACAGAAGCGGTTTCTTAATGTTTTGATTCACGTATACCTTTGTTATTGATCCCCAAAAGGCGTATTTGTATTTGCAAAAGGGGGACAGATTTCAGAATCACATACTTTTAATAAAAAAAAAAATCAGAATTTTGACTTCATATCAGACAGTAGGGTCATACATCTCTTCAGATCATCAAGCTTCTGTTCTATTCTGTTCCGAATGTTCGTGATTGGCAAACTGTTAGCAACAGGACAAGTCCGCTAATAACATAAGCATGGTGCGGGTTATCATTATGTTTCGTTTGTTTGTGTTTTTCCCCCTCAAACAACAGCTTTCAGGCCAACACCCAGACAACCTCAGACCATCAGCATGACGCAGACGCCAGATCTGAACTTTGTACACACAACACCGCCGTCAGCGACCACAACCCCGTCTACTACCGCCATCCCGACTACCACACGCGCACCAAGTACGCCACAGGCGAGACCCGATAACACAGTCACCACTACAACAACCTCTACCACGCGACCAGCCACCCGAGAACCTCCACAAGGCGCCGACACAACCACCACCGCAATCTTCCCAACAACACAGAAACTGCCCACGACGCTACTTCTCAAACCTACCAGCCCAACCGTCGCGACTACGACAACTCGCTCTACTACCCCCACCACATCGTTCTCTTCGAGCCCAACAAACGGGCGGAATGTGCCTACAGCAGAACAGTCAGCACCCGCAACACTCCCAGCCGTGACATCCACCACTACAGCAACAGTCGGCTCCACACCATTCTCCTTCACCAGCACAGCCACACGGGATCCGATCACTACTGTGCCGACTACCACTGTACCCACCACTACTGTCCCGACCACTACTGTCCCGACCACTACTGTCCCGACCACAACTACTTCTACTGTACCGACCACTATTGTCCCGACCACTACTACTACTGTACCGACCACCACTGTACCCACCACTACTGTCCCGACCACTACTGTCCCGACCACTACTGTCCCGACCACAACTACTTCTACTGTACCGACCACTATTGTCCCGACCACTACTACTACTGTACCGACCACCACTGTACCGACTACTACTGTACCGACCACCACTGTACCGACCACCACTGTACTGCCTGAAGCCCGCAGTACGACGACAAAATCCCCCGAAACGACAACGACTCCACACGGCAGCACCGTAGGATTTGAAGCATACGTCTCAACACGGATCGTCAAGCCCATGACGTCAGAATCAACAAAACCGGTCACATCAGTTAAACCCATGACAACTGTCTCCCGTACCAGACGAGTTCCTTCTTCAACTGCTTCCCGCCCTACACAACCTGCAGTCACTACAGGAGAGGCAGCACCGGTAACTGAGAGGCCAGGGCAACCTGCAGCAGCTCCACACCCAGGAGAAATCTACGTCCACAGGGAAGTCATCCTGGATCAGCAGAACAACATGGCCGACCAGACCCCGCCGTCTGACACAATCAACACCGCTCCTGCTGTCTCTGCTGCTCCTTCTGTCTTGATCTTACTGCTGGCAATCATCTGGCAGGCACTTTAAAACTTTAAATGCCGAACACAGGTCATGAAAGCTGAATTTTGAGATAACTGGTTTATTGAAATACTTTGGGAAACCTTCTGAAAAAGAATATTCTTGGTCAAACTTGAAGAAATTATCGGGAGATCCATTATTTTACACTACAACAACCACAAAAACGACCCAACAAAAAGACTACTACAGTATGACAAATGTTACAGTTTAATTTAAACAGCGTCCATCTGTGGCAGCACTACTAACAATACAGAACTCAAAAATGAATATCCCTGTACACTAAGGGCTTGTGTACGTATCTGGACAATCATGTGCGATATCGTCTTTTATCATTTCAAGTTTATCATTTCAGAAGGAAATCATTATGAATATTATTCTGTCAGCCAAGGTTTTCAGATCTGCGTTTAGTAAGGAGCGCCGATGTTAACAACTAAGGATCAGTAATAGTTTTGGCTTTTTGTTCAGTGCAAGAAATACCAGCTGAATCATTACTGTAAATACATGTATGCACGTTTTAGACATTTCCTGTACTGTAGTTTCCACATCTCTTACGATGCCAGCATTATGGGCATGTGTAACTCTTTTTTATATTTACTACACGATTAATTATTGAAGTTCTCGCATACCTACCATAGCACTCCAATACTGCGTGATAAAAATCTCAATACATTTGTCAGGTATACAACAACACTGTAGAGAACTTTTCATCGAATGCGCTTAATCCGTGCTTCAGAATCAGTCATTTGGGACACGATACAGCGCTTGAAACCATTTTGGTGACTCTGGTTGATGATTGGTGGCTATTTTTAGCGACTTGGTCATATCGACGTGCAGTACAGGTATGGAAGCGTCATGCCAAAGAAAGTAACATTTTATCCACTGTTAGAAGCCGCAAAGTCACGAAAATGATGGGAATGCCCCCCCCCCCCCCCGCCCCCTCCCCCCAAAAGATATCTATTCATTTGGCAAACAGCCTTAGAGATTTGTAAGATTTGTTTTCTAGTGATTGAACAGGCAAAAACATACCTTGTTTGAGTTGATGTCGGGAAGGCTTTTATATGTGTATCTTCTAGAAAAAAATCAATGTGTTTTAGTCTCAAGACTAACGTTTTAAAAATCAATTACTTTAAATTAATACATTGTCATTTATGTGTGGTTGTAGAATGTTGTACGAAAGCTGAATGTAACGTACATGTTTCCGTTGAAAAGTTCTCGTTTCCAGTATCCCTTTCCAAAGCCAGTCTAATCCAGATCTGTTTCTTTCGCTCGTGGGCACACATTTTGTTTTTCTTTTACGAGAATGTTCAAATAATTATCCGAAAAGCCTGTTCTAGAAGGAAGAAGAGAGAAAAAACAATTCAGACTTTACTCAGTTGTGTTATGTGCACTTCTTATTGAGCATGGCGATATGCTTAAAATGTACTGTATATCTGTCCAGTTCTGATGATTGCACGTATGTATTTTATGAAAACATATCACTGACCTTTAAACCTTGCTCACTGACACTGAACGTTACGAAGCTGGCTTTAGTTGACTTATGGGTCCTTTAGTTCAGTACGTCATTTGTGTTTTCGCAGATTAAATTGTTCAAATTGGTCTGACCGTGCAGAGTACCGTTAGCCTCAGCTTTTGAAATCAGATACGTCTCCTCTAAACGCAATGCTTGCGCGTTCCAGTGAATACTGTAATTTAGTTCCGGCGGGAAACGTTATCCCCACACGGCAGTCTTGATTGTTAGCGAGCGTGTGACACTACGCTAGACGTTCTCTCGTCATCTGAAAGGAATAATTTCTTTGCCGTTGTTATGCAGGTTTTGGAGATTTTCTTATGGGTCTGTAAACCTAAGTCCCCACCCCCCACCCCCTTCCTGTTACCATTCCACTATTCATAACATAGTTTACCCTTTTGCTACCCAGCAATTGACTGTGATATGTGTATTTTTGTGAATGTAACTTTCATATGCACTTACCCTTTTTTGTTTTGAGAATTGTTTCCGCTGCCGCTGCGTATCAACAGAGTATTTTCTATTGTGCTCCATTACATTTTCCTTGTGAACATGAAACAAATTAAAATCAACTCAAAAGGTTGTGAATGAATTACTGATGTGCCCAACCCTTCCCCCTTTCCCCTTAACGCACCACAACAGACATGTCCCAGCAGGCATCAGGCGGAGAAAATCACGGCAATGCGCGCGGCAGCAGCATGTATGTACGCAATAGGATAAACTTAATGAGTCGTGGCCTATTGGGTGACGATTTTTTTGTATGATATTTCGAGCACACACACACACACACACACACACACACACACACACACACACACACACACACACTCCTAGCCACCCCCCCCCCCCCCCCCCCCATTACCACCACCTCCACCACGCATGTGTGGTATACCGTATTCGCGTGTACCGTACGTGAGACCGATTCCGCAGGCTACTGTGTGTCAGTTTTTGAATGAGCTGTGTTGACATTGTTATCAGTGCAAGGGGATCGGTAGTTCGTTTGCAGAAAAAAATGTCGGTGTGTTTTCTAATATATTTCTGAAACTAGAGATTATGTGAGACTTTATGAAGAGCCTGTAAGCACAAAAAGTACACTGTTTTCAGAGACCCACTTGGATATATTTTTTGTTTTACTGGGTATGTTGTAGTTTTTGCTCTGCATACGGGCGATTTTGCGTCAGGTCCGACTGTCGAGTTTGTTCACGTCTGCTAGGCCCCGTGTTTGGATGTAGGTGAGTCACGGGATCGCCCCCAACCGTGCGACACTCACCCGTCCCTATACACAGCGTGGCTTCAGCTTTGATAGCAGGGGCACTGCATATGCACGTACAACATTCAGATGCCACAGTGTCGGACATGCCGAATACAATGGAGAATGTGCCGGGAGACGTCATAAAGGCCTGTATAGGGTTGAATTTTATTTTCGTCGCGGTTCACTAGTCACCCGGAGCGCGGAGGCTTAACGGTGGTAGATACATGGAAACCAGAATGGAATGTGGTTGGGTCTCTGAGTCATGTACACTTTTTCGTCTGACAATGTCCAAGGAAATAATTATGGAAACAATCACATACATTTTTTTCGGACGGACTATAGGGGTGGGTGGGTGGGTGTTTGGGGGTTTAACGTCCTTTTCCACCACATAGGGTGATATCAAAGACGGGGCAACGATCAAAAAGCCAGCACAAATATTTGGCCCCAGCCGGGATCGAACTCACGCCCCGAGCATTAAAAGTCCAACGCTCTACCATTCGACCACCCCGGCTCCCCGACGGACTATAGGGAGGCGTTATGTTTGTGCAGTAATGCACTTTAATCAGGGCGGACACTGGAGAATCTTACTGCATAATCACACTCCACCCACACTCACCGTCTAACCCCTGTCCACGCTGAGACGTTCGGAAGCTCAATCTACAGATTCGCCAAGCTCAAAATAATCGAGACAGACGCAGCAGGCGGAGAACAATATCAAAATTAGATGCTGTGTGACATCATGACATGGCCTCTAAGACTGGAGAGCATCACGAATGTTTCTATGTGTCTTGTAGTATCCCTTTAATCAAGCCTGACAGAGCTGCGGAGCACGTCAACCTACTCAGCTTCAAACCAACCGATCGATTAAACAACACCTCCTTTATTGCAAAGAGTTTTCTGAGGAAACAGTATCACAGCCTGTAAAAAATTATTATGAGCAGCTGGTGCCTCAGAGATGACAGTTTACGGATACATGTACATGTCGTCGTGGATGTTGTTGTTGTTGTTATGCACTATTACTGGTGTGCGTGTTGTGAATGATTTATTCACTGTTCACTGATCGAATGCACGATTTAATTTTGTTTGTTATTGTGTTGTCGGGTTTTATGTGTCAGAATAGCAATTACCCCCTGATGTGACAAGACGTATGTCTAGTTAAATTAAACTGTTTATGCTTACGTTTGTGACAGCCTGGACAAAAGAAAGTTTCCAGCAATGAAATTAATGAAGTTATCTTTATATTGACACTAGTTCTGAAACACACAACAAAGAAGGGAATAACCAGCACTCGTACGTTTTGCTTTTCTTCACGGTGCAGCAATCAGGGTTTTGACATGTCTCTATACACCTTATGCAGCACTGTACAGTAAAGCAGCCTAGTTCAAGAAGGCCGTACGAATGGAGGAAGTCGATCTCTACTTTTCATATTGTTAGCGTTACCACAAGGACATCAATAGAGAGAAATTGCATTAACTGCGCCTTTTGAATCGGTTTAGTAACTCGAAGTAAATCCTGTATCAATATTGAATACTGGGCGCTCTCGACGGTGTTCTATTGAAATGTAAAGACCCTTCCGTGACTGGGACAGATCTGTCTGTTAAAGGTTCTTAGCAAACACAAGCACAAAAATCCTGGTCAGGCAATTATTCCTGTTTTGCATATGTAGAGATGGCACACAGACATGCGCAGTAAAAGCTCAACTCTGATTGGCCACCGAAGCGTGCAGAAAGCACAGAACCGGTTCTGTTGAGGTATGTGCTGCACCAGAGAGATATCTCTGGATGCACGTAGTAAGAAACAAGCGGACGGAGAACTTTGTAAGCTACGTTTGTCCGTATTCTGCCCGCTGCATGCGCTACCATGGAGAGGATATTATGGCTCTTCATGACAACCTGTCTCTTCCATCTGTCGAGCGGTAAGTTACAAGCACATAGGACAAACTGAACAACAAATCTGCTTTTTCCTCTTTGATCTGTACTTCGTACTCTGTATTCTATATTCTGTTCCAGCTTTTTCCTCTGTAGGCATTCTGATATTTATTATTCGTTTATTTCATTGTATCATTTCACACAGGCTAACAAATCTGGCTTATCTGTTATTCATTTGTCTGTTGCGTTGCACCTCATTTTGCGTGCATATGTCATGCGCGTTTTCACCAGTGAGTGTGGCACACACCTGTCTGTTGTGCATCGTCAGAATGTTGCTACTGGTAGATTATATCGTCTAACGTGAAATGAACATTTCATATTCAAGCATGCGAGAATACATAGAATCAAAACAAACACTGTACATGAGCCTGTACGTGATTTTGACTCGAACTGAAAACGAATTTTCCCCAAGAAAATTACTAGCCACCAGGGGATTTGAACCCGGTATCTCAGGATACGACGGCGAACGTCGTAACCACTAGACTAAATCTACTTGTTACTTTTACGGAACATTTCTGCAGAAGATAGTTATACACGACAAAAAGATAGCTATACACTGCGGATACCGTTCAACAACAACAAAAGCTGCAAAAAAGGTATTTCCATGGGTGTTGAAAGCGAGTGTGTACATGTCACACATGCACAAACATGAAGCCGCCGGGTCTGCAAACCACCCAGCAGTCTGTAAGCTTTTCTTCACCGGCCCCTTCCTGAGAAATCGTCTCTTGAATGGTGTGCTCAATTGCTTTTGTGACTTTCCTTTGCTGTTTGTGGAGCTGGCGACACGCGAAGCTTCAAGGCCACGCAAACCTTTCAGCTTTTCTTTTGTTTGAGTGGTCTTTTTAAATATTTTTATTGCCCCCTGCAGGGACAATTTTTAGTGGTGCCTCCACCTAATAGAAGCTCATCGCGGCAGTTTTGTGTCGCTCACTTATTTTTCTCGTATTTCGTCCATGATCTGCATGCAGTTGATGTAATAATAAGAAGTAGAAGAAGATGAGCATTGTACAGGCGCTTTACCCAATTTCATGAATCGGCTCAAAGCGCCGCAGACTGAACCCAACACGCACGCTCACGTGAATCACACGCAATCTCTCACACACTGGACATAAACACATTACAAGCAGGTGGTGCGAAGGGTCAGCTCAGCTATTTAAATATCGGAATTTAGAATTGCATTTATTTTTCAAGATTGGTGGGCTGAACATTTCCAAAGCCGAGGGGGAGGAAGCCGGAGTACCCGGACAGAACCCCCGACGATCGGCCCGAATGAACGGTGCCACATACGAGAAGGAAAAATTCTTTGCCTCGAGTGGGACTCGAATTCCTGACCTCTCGCATTGGTGACAAGTCTCTTAACCACTAGACCACCGACCGCCCCGTACAGGCTTCTTCGAATGCCACGGTCTTTGAGATCACTCTCACTCAGTGACGTCAGTAAATACCGTCAAAGTGGTATTTAGGGAAAAACAAATAACACTATCTTTCTTTTAAAAAATCTCTCCCAAAGCGCCGTGAGCACTCAGACAGGGTGAAGCCGTGCGCTATACCAAGTCTCCATCATCATCATCATCATCATCATCATCGTTTCATTCCTTGGAAAGGGCATGTCAGGTTTTCAATAAAAAAAAACCCAAAACAACAACAACAACAACAACAACAACAACCAAAAAAAAAAGAAGCGAAAATATCGATTTAGGCTGGTTTGACTTACGGCGAGAAGAAACGGAAAGACAGAGAACACTGTCTGTTATAAAAGGTAACACCCAGGTTATTCCGAAAGTTGTGACCAAATACATTCAATAAAAGCCAGTGTTCTTTGCAACAGGTCTACAAAAGTAGCTCCATAAACAGTTATCACCGAGTATCATTGGCAACTGATTTAATTACCAAACACACTAAACCATTGTCTCATGATGGTTTATGCACCTGCTGCTATTAATTGTATAACTACGCAGGTCAGAGGGTGCGGCTTATGACCCAGGATGTAGAAACAACAAGCAGCGGCGTGGGTCGTGTGGAGATCAACATCAACGGTCGATGGGGGACAGTGTGTACGGACCACTGGGACTCTAACCCCGAAAACGCCATAGTGCTCTGCAGAAGTATTGGGTTCAGGTTTGTCTGCTCCACCCCCCCCCCCCACCCCCCTTCTCTCTCTCTCTCTCACCTGAAGACCCATCTTTTCTCGAAGTACTGATGGAGACCCCCCCCCCTTTACTTTAAAACTTCTCCTTCTCACTCCACTCGCTACGCGCTACATGGAGTTTTTTTCAGCGCGTCGTCACTCCACACTCACACACACACACACACACACACACACACACACACACACACACACACACACACACACACACACATACACACACACACACACACACACACACACACGCACGCACGCACGCACGCAGGGTGAGGTGGGTTTGTGTTTATGGGATGAACCTCTTTTTCCACCACATGTGGGTGATAACAAAGACGGGGCAACCAGCAAAAGGCCAGCACAAACAAATACTTGGCGCCATCCGGGATTCGAACTCGGGAGCCGAACATTGAAAGTCCAACGCTCTACACTGGGCTATTCCGGCTGCGAGAGAGAGAGAGAGAGAGAGAGAGAGAGAGGTTTGGGGGAGGGGGGATACTGTGATTCTATGGGCTATCAGAATGCTTTCATGCTCCTGTTTTATTCCAGGCAAAATGCCCGTACGTATTTCGATTTCTGTCATGGGGTTACTCTTTACTAACTATACTATGTTATACGTCTTCAGTGCAGGAGGGGTGACCTACTCCAATGTGACAGCCTATGGACAGGGAACAGGACCCATCCACCTGGATAACGTGGACTGTACTGGCAACGAAACCAGCATCACGGACTGTAGTTATACGGACATTGTCAACTGCGATCACACTGAAGACATTGGAGTGAGATGCCTGGACAGCGTCCCTACAACTATTGCCACCACCACCACCACAGTCCAAGCGGACGTGAACCTGCGCATTGTCGATAGTACGTTACAACATGCGCAGTATAATGTATTTTGCAACTGTAGTACGTCAGTTTACATTTCCTCTGCACTAATTGGTAAGAGTTCTCACATCAGTTAGACAACATAGCATTTGTTTCACATCGCATGACAGTGCAGCACATCATTTTTCATTCGCCAGCCACTGACAAAGTTACAGCCACATCTACTTATGATATAATCCGAACAGATGGAACCTGTAACTCGATACAGCTGCTGGGTGTCGATGCTGGTATTGGCTACGTTCAGGTGAGGGCCCCGGATGGTACATACGGGTTCGTCTGTGATGACGGGTTCGACTGGAACGCAGCCAGGGTTGTCTGCCGCTGTCTTGGCTACCTGTAAGTCTGTGTATAGAGACCAACAAAATAGAAGGATGGGAAATTTACTCAGTTCCTCCTAATTGAACTAAATGAGGTGTAACCTATTTCTACCAGGAGAACTTTCAAGGGGAGAGGTGTAATCATTAACAACAAGTACTAATTTTCTCTTCATAGTGTTGTAATTCTGCAAGTTCAAACTAAGTAAACTTTTTAAGTAACCGCCGGAACGTACAGAATGTCCTTCATTACAGAGACTACGCGGAGCCTATCCTGCCACCAGCCTACATTTTGGATTCTCCAACTTCGGTTAATTTCGCCCTCGACGACGTTATTTGTAACGGGAACGAGAGTGATCTGGTGGAATGTGACCACGATCCCTGGTTTTCCCACAACTGTCACCCCAGTGAAGTGGCCATCGTCTGCTGCGTTCTTCCGCCTACAGTAGCACCTACCAGTGAGTGACGTTATGTTGTGGTTTATGACGTAGCGGGAGGTCAGTAAGCAGAAATATGAATACAGGGAAAATCAGCCTGAAGAACATGACGAGGAACATAGTTTTGGAATATTTCGTAACTAATATTTGAAAAAATTACAGACTTTATAAGATTTCAGTTTTTGAAAGACTGAGCCACCAATTTCTTTTAAAAACAGCAAACGTTTGAATAAATACATGTGCCGTACCGATACCTGTATAGGCCTATACAATACAAAACTGAACCAGCATTTTACAGTGCAGCAGTTTTAAGGCATCTCAGACGGAGAAGGACAGATCGAATCTGGGCCAAACAATGATCCCAAAGCGGTGTAGACCCGCAAATAAGTACGGAACTGCACGAAGAAGCAAAGAATGTGAAAAGTGGTTCGAGACAGCGAACCAAAAAAGTGAGCTTTTTGACAAATTTTCGGGGGGGAAGTTAACATTCTGACAAGTTTTCACAAAATAGTACTTGTTAGAATGGTGTACATTGTGAATGCATTATTTATGCTCCTGGGACTGGGTAATGAAACCACGTTTTCTTTGCACCAGCTCCGAACATATCCTTGGAGTGTGACGACGGGTACTTTAAAGCCGCCGTCAGAAGAACTGGTGATCCTCTACTGGAGCCTGGAGACCTGAGTATTGCAGTACAATACACGGGACCCTGCACGTTCAACCCGACCATCACAACAGACGGGCTTTACATCGAGGTCACCATCTCGTTCCTTGAGTGTGGAACTATTGTTGAGGTAAACATATGAACAAACATATGAAATAAAACAATAATTGTAAGGGTGACTTGCTGTGTAATTAAATGAGCGAAAAATTGTCTCTGTAGATTTTTCTTGTCGATGTCGTATTTGTATTTGCAGAAGCTAGACGTTTTCCAGAATGTAAAGTGTCATTTTTATACAGAGTCCATTTGTCCATTGCCACCATTTGCCTGATTTTGCGGCTTCTAATAATGACGTTTGACTCTCTTTGGCCCAACGCTTCCACACGTGTACAGCACGTCCATACGACCACACGTGTACAGCACGTCCATACGACCACACGTGTACAGCACGTCCATACGACCACACGTGTACAGCACGTCCATACGACCACACGTGTACAGCACGTCCATACGACCACACGTGTACAGCACGTCCATACGACCACACGTGTACAGCACGTCCATACGACCACACGTGTACAGCACGTCCATACGACCAAGTCTCTGTGTAGTTGGTGTTCAGCTAATAACCAAATAACGTCAGTACGCGGTTCACTTGTACGTACGTAGACAACGTATACGTCAACCCGAGCCAGCACAATGGTTTCAGATGCTGCATTGTGTCCCAAGTGACTGATCATACGGCACGGATTAAGCGCATTCGATGAAACGTTTTCCATAGCGTTCTTGTATGCCTGAAAAACGCATTGAGAATTTAAAATACAAGTCAATGATGATTTGTGTTCACAGCAAACTGCAACGCACATTGTCTACAACATTTCCATCTTTGTCTCGCCGCGTGCACAAGAAGGGGCCATCATTACAAGACAAGAATCATTCCGTGCTGATCTCTGCTGTAAAATGAACTGGACTGGACCCGATCCGGTGACGTTCAGAATCCCCACACCAGCTGTACCAATATGCGAGGACGGTCAGTTCAACATCACCATGTGGCTCTCCTCGGTATGCATTTAACACGTTTTGCACGGTAGTTCATGTGGGGATTGTGATTGTTAATGTTAGGCCTTAGTATGGTAAGGTTCTAACGACTGACCGTCTCCATTAAAACTGTTTTTTTGAAACATTGTTAATGCCAGCTTCCAATGAAAGAAAGCAAATTCTATTTCAATTCTCTGCCCGCAAGACTCTTGTCGCTGTTGTGCGTAAAAATGCAGTATGGACCAAACAATTCCATGTAATGTACCTCATCGCTTTTGCTACAAAATCGAGTCACTGAACTTTGCAGTACATTCTGTGTTGTACACAGTTTTCACACACAAGACACATACCAAACGTATCTGTTCAAGCCCCTGTCGCTGAAAAACCTCTCGACCTCGCTCGGCGTCCCGGTTGAGGAGTCTCCCTACTACGTCCGAGTGGGCCAGCCGGTGGAGTTTGCCGTACAACTTCACACCGTGGACACTCGTCTCAAGCTGGTGGTCACGAACTGCACGTGCTGGGCGGGCCTCGGTGTGGACATCGGCAATCCACAGATGCGTTTGATGACAGAAAAGTGAGTAGACAACTGTGGAAGAGTAACCCTGGTCTCTTTCCGACACCAAGCTCGATATACCATTAATGTGGACAAGGTCGCTGTCCAAAGCGAGAATTTAAAGTTTAAAGTTTAAAGCTGAATTTCACGACCTATATTCTGCTTTCGCTCGACAAGAATAGCTTGTACTATGGGATTTGCCATTTTTTCATCTGCAACAACAGTAGGATAGTACATTTCGTACCGCGCAAGAGTATTCCACGTTTAGTACAGGAACTTCGGGCCGTTTGAATCTGCGCTCGCACAGCCTGCAGACTTATCTTTAAGGTATCACTATTTCCAGCGCACAGGCGTTCTAACAAGAGCATCTGTTTCGAACCACTCGTCTGTTTTGTGCTAGGTGTCCAGTGGAAACCAGTCTGAAGATTCTTCCTTTCAATCGGACAATGATGGGGTATCGCTACAACGTCTTCCAGTTCGTCAACTACTCAGAGGTGACCATCGAGTGTGACGCCATCGTGTGCCTGAACACCGAAGACACGGATGTCTGTGACCGGAGCTGCACCAACGACAAACCTCCACCAAGCTACGGACGACGACGACGACGACGACGACGGCAGGCAGACACTGAACACCCTGTCATCCGGGTCTTCTCGGGGCCTGTCTACATCGTGAATGACGACGAACCCACTGACTCCAGTAAGTTGAGTAACTAACACACGACCAACCCACCAGCACATAGGAATAGTCATGGTCCAGTTTTGTGTGAAGGACGATGAAAATAATAACTGTTCTGTCGGTAGTAAGCTCTGTCGAAGGCGGCAAAAGCCGTAGTATCGACCACCTGACGTTATGTTGCTTTTAATCACAACTGAACAACGGAAGTAAGTTAGCTACGTAGTAAATAGGTGTGAAATAACAATGAGTATGCTATAAAGCTACAGAAGCTGTTTCTTACGGATGTTTTTATTTACATATACGTTGTTATTTTAGAAAGCGTATTTATATATGTAAAAAGAGGGTTAGATTTCACAATCACACACCTTTAATCAAATAAATCAGAATTGTCATACATCTCTTCATCAAGCTTCTGTTCTATTCTGTTCCGAATGTTTGTGATTAGCAACCTGTTACCAACAGGACACGTCTGCTAATTATACAAATATGGTGTGGGTTATCATTATGTTTCGTTTGCTTGTGTTTTTCCCGTTCAAACAACAGCTTTCAGGCCAACACCCAGACAACCCCAGACAATCAGCATGACGTACACTCCAGACCTGAACTTGTTCAGCACAACGCCGTCAGCGACCACAACCCCGCCCACTACCGCCATCCCGACTACCACACGTAGATCAACTGCACAACAGGCGAGACCAGATAACACAGTCACCACTACAACCACTTCTACCACGCGACCAGCCACCCGAGAACCTCCACAAGGCGCCGAAACTACAACCACCACAATCTTTCCAACAACACAGAAACTGCCCACGACGCTACCTCCCCAACCGACCACCACTGTACCGACCACCACTGTACCGACCACCACTGTAACGACCACCACTGTACCGACCACCACTGTACCGACCACAACTGTACCGATCACAACTGTACCGACCACCACTGTACCGACCACCACTGTAACGACCACCACTGTACCGACCACCACTGTACCGACCACCACTGTACCGACCACAACTGTACCGACCACCACTGTACCGACCACAACTGTACCGACCACAACTGTACCGACCACCACTGTACCGACCACCACTGTACCGACGACTGCGCCAACCACCACTGTACCGACCACCACTGATCCGCCTGAGGCCCGCAATACGACAACAAAATCCCCCGACACGACAACGACTCCACACGGCAGCACGGTAGGATTTGAAGCATACGTCTCAACACGGATCGTCAAGCCCATGACGTCAGAATCAACAAAACCGGTCACATCAGTTAAACCCATGACAACTGTCTCCCGTACCAGACGAGTTCCTTCTTCAACTGCTTCCCGCCCTACACAACCTGCAGTCACTACAGGAGAGGCAGCACCGGTAACTGAGAGGCCAGGGCAACCTGCAGCAGCTCCACACTCAGGAGAAATCTACGTCCACAGGGAAGTCATCCTGGATCAGCAGAACAACATGGCCGACCAGACCCCGCCGTCTGACACAATCAACACCGCTCCTGCTGTCTCTGCTGCTCCTTCTGTCTTGATCTTACTGCTGGCAATCATCTGGCAGGCAGCCTGAACCTGCAGAATCTGTTATGCATGGAAACTGATTTTGAGATATCGGATTTGTTGAAAGACCTGAGGGAATACCAGTCCGAGAAAGACATGAGGAATATACTCAGACGTGAAGGAACATCAGTAAAAGCAATTTCTCCGAAAACATAAGGACGCTGAATCATGACGCATTTTCAACACCAGCTACAAAACACCACAGCCGAAGAAGTATGAAAAAACGTTAAGTCAACTTTATAGTGCGTCTGGTCTTTTGGCAGCACCATCATCAAGACGAAGAAAAAAAAAGTCTCTGTACATTAATTAAGAGAAGCATGTGTACACCTGTGGACAATATGGTGGGGTGTCGTGATTCTGTCCATTCTTGCGTTCAGGTCCTTAGCAAAGAACGCCCATGTTTAAAACCTTGGGTTAGTAACAGTTTTGACCTTTTGCTCAGTGCTAGAAAACCAGATGAAGCAAATCACTGCTGTAAATTCACGCACTTATTATTTACATTACACATTTTCTACAGCTCTTGAGGTGTAGTTATTATGGGTAGACTATAATTATGTTGCTTTGTTTCTATCTTTAACACCTAACGGTATAGCAGTCCAGCATTACACGACTGGTTGTGTGTACAATTATTATATACATGTATTTAATCGTTACATGAAGATGCTTTAGGTTTATTTCCAGTGTATAAAAAAATGCGGTAATCATTTTGTGAAAACCTATCACTTTTTGTATACCTTTAAACCTTGCTTATTGACACAACATTAATAATAATAATAATGGTAATAATAATACATCATATTTATAAGGCGCCCGTCTCTGAAAGACAGACTCAGAGCGCGCAACTCACGTATGCAAGAGTTAGCCGTCCCATGACTGACATGGGTCTTTTTCCTAAGTGCGTTACATGTAATATTGCAGACACAACTTATCTGACAATACAGAGTACAATTTGACCTCCGCTCAAGTTTTGAAAATACACGTAGTGCATTGAAATTGAATTTGAATCTTTCTGCCCATTTGGCCCCAGTAGAATTCTCATAAAGCAGACATGCCCTTTTTGTTGGCAAGCCGTCGACTGTGATATTTGTATTTGTGTGAATGTAACTTAAAATATTTCCTCTTTTTGTTTTGAGTAATTTTTGTTTACATTTTACCCTACATGAACTTTGAGCATTTTACATTGTACTCCGTTGTATTCTTTTGAGTATTTTAGAAACTACAAAAATCTGAAATAGTAATGACCAATTTAATGCAGTGCCCCTAAATCCACCCTTGCACCTGCCCCCCCTCCAAAACAATCAATACCACGTGATACATACGAGGTTGTAATACGCAGTTTTTGTATGTGTTACGGAAAAGCAGGCAAACGGATTTCGTTTTATCTTAAGCTCCAACCCTGCCGTCCATCTTTATAACCTAACTTTATGATGATATTCACACACCAACATTTCTCCACTGACTGTGATACACGTTTACCTTGCCATATTTCATGAAACTTTGAATATTTGGTACCATTTCTGTTTTGTGAATTCTTCGAGGAATTTTTTCACGTTTACAATCCCACGCAAACGGCATACATGTTTGTGTTTTAGACCCAGATAAACAGTCTATACATATACATCTGTGTGTGTGTGTGTGTGTGTGTGTGTGTGTGTGTGTGTGTGTGTGTGTGTGTGTGTGTGTGTGTGTGTGTGTGTGTGTTTGTATTTAAAAGCATTTTCAGCAGCATCACCAATAATAACACACACACACACACACACACACACACACACACACACACACACACACCACAGAGAGAGAGAGAGAGAGGAGGGGGGATGCGAAACGTTCTTGTATCCGCTTCGAGTGTTTTTGTTGTGGTTTTTGTTGTTGTTGTTGTTGTGGTTGTTGTTGGTGGTGGTGTCAGTGCTTTCGCCAATGAAACAAATTTCCCAAATTGGAATAATGAAAATATTTGAATTTGAATTTGAATGTGACGGATTGTGATTAAAAAGCAGAATGGCTGTCTTGTCTTGATTACCATAGCGTTCCTGCACAGTTCGAAGAACACGCACGTAACCGCCGACAAACCGAAACAGGAAGCTCCATGAGTTAATAAATACTGATATCTAACCGTCACGTCAGTCAGTAAAGAAGCGTGCATGTCATGTCTTGCCGCAGTCCTAGATAAGGATGTCACTGATAACAGATTTTGAAGAACAGCACGGCACAACCATGGTCACGTGACTGATATATCACCAACGACCCTCACGTGTGCAAAATACTAGCTATCAATTGGCTGTTGCTAACTGGGTTTTTTTTCAATGCACTGAATATTCGTTCTTTCCCCCACCCAAGGCGACTTGCAGATAGCAGACACTTGTGTTCCAAAGATAATAGACATTGTGGTGTGCCATTGTGGTGTGACAGTGTGACAGTGTTTCCCTGGATTCGTTATGTACACTGTGAGACATGGGAATTGTGAAGGCGATTACAGTTGCCGCTACCCTGCTGTATGTGACGACAGGTAATTACATATCACAAAAACAGTTGATATTGTCAATGAGCTAGACTTAATTCACGAAATGTGTTTTAAAAAAACAAACAAAAAAAAAAAAACAGGTTGACTTGTTTCACTGAAGAACATTCATAAAACCCATTATACATTAGCGTGTTCTTCCTGAACAGTAACTACAGGTGATAACTAATTCTGTTTAGTACAAAGCAAAAAAAAGGGTAGGTGGGGGTGGGTGTTTGGAAGTTTAACGTTCAAGTAAGGGTGATCTCAAGGACGGGGTAACGAAGAAAAGGCCAGCACAAATATTTGGCCACAGCCGGGATTACAAACAAAGCAAAAAAGAGGTAATAGAATAACAACAAAATTCAACAATGCCAAAGACGTCTGTGGAAGGAAAGGAAAACTTTGGCAAACTACCCATGCTTATTTTCGTGCAAAAAATAGCAAGAGACTTTTTTTTCAAAAGTAAGCTTTACTTTAACTTTTAATGTATTTTTACTATGTTTATCGTTGTTTGTTGTATTTGCATTTGATTGAAGATTAGAGTACCATCTAGTATGACATTCTCAACATGCCACGGTGACAAACAGACACGGTGTTATCTCTGTGCCTACTTGAGTGTTACCGTTGTAACCATGGCGAGGTGTCCTAACACAACACTGTCACGGGCAACCAGAGTGTACGGAGTACAGCGCGTACATAAAGAGAAGAGTCTGTACGCGGCGAGGTAGGAATACTCCACATGGCGGAATGGTCACGCTCTAGTTCATTTGTGAGGGGATTTGGCCAAGTGGTTAAGGCGCACCTGCGGATCCTGAGGTACTTGGTTCGAATTCCTTTCTGGGCAGTGACTTCAAATCGAGTCAAATTTCACATCTAGACTAATTTACGGTTCTATTCTTGCCTTCCAGAACAAACGCATCCTAAAAAATTAATATCAAGTGTGCACGTCAACGAGCCCATTCTTCCCGAGATTGGCTGCGACATGGAAAAAAGTACACACAACGCATGCCAAAAAAAGGGAAAAAAAGATATGACGTACAAATGACAACGCTCTTCCCACCGGGGAAGGGGTGAGGGTTTGTCCTCCCCCCCCCCTCCCCCCAAATTTGTAAGATAATATAATGGAAAAGATAACAAGATACATTTACGCCATTACCGCTCCGCAACATGGGGGAGTGAAGTAACAATCTCATGCTCACGAAAAAAAAAAAAAAAAAAAAGCGGCTATACTCCATAATTATACTCCATTCCACGTGTGTACACTCTGGAGGTCCGTGGTTGTCGTTTTCCGGAGATCGCAGTTTTGCACCAGACATTGCACGGCATATCGGTGTAAACAGCTGAACACGTTATCAGTGCATGGGCATTTCTGAGAACCCTATTGTGCGTCAGTCAAAATGAACAGAACACACACACACACACACACACACACACACACACACACACACACACACACAGAGAGAGAGAGAGAAATGTGAAAGAAAAATAGTTCCGGTTTCTCGAGTTTTCCTACGTGCACGTTTTAATTGTTCACAGAAACCTGTCGAGCATCTTGCAACAAACTGGATGTACACAGACACATACTGCATGCTGACTGATTCCTCTTAGTAAAGCGATATTTTGCAAACCGCAGGCATTCTGTAGACTGGTGCAATTTGGATCGTTTGTTCATCTGATTTTTTTTTGGTTTTTTTTTTTTTGGTTTTTAAGTTGTTTCTCTATAGAGAAACAACTTTATGAGACGGGGCAGATTTTGCTACGCGCAGCAGCAAGTTTCAGTGATACAAAACAAGACTGTGACGTTTCTCCACACAATACTTACTTTCACGCACACAGTGACGTAACGAAATCTGCGTCATAGACACCTTACGTGCACTCTATGCTGCTGCGTTGTTTTTGGCGGGAGTTGTGAGACGTGTGTGTGTGTGTGTGTGTGTGTGTGTGTGTGTGTGTGTGTGTGTGTGTGTGTGTGTGTGTGTGTGTGTGTGTGTGGACGGATGTAATGATGGCTATCTCCTAAACCACCTCGTTGGAGGCCCTTTTACTTTGAGATAAAATGGGAATTCACCTTTTCCAGACCTACCTTTCACGATTTTTAGCCTACTGCATTTTCAGAAGAGTTATCGCCGATTTTAAAAAATCGGTCATGTTACGATTTTTTTCGCAAAAAAATGTTCAAATGGCTTCATTTTCTGAAATTGCGAAGATCATCCAATTATACTGCCTGTTTTCGTAGCACAGCTCTGTAGCTCTGACAGGTTTTCCGAGGTAGGGGTGGTTTGCATATAAGGCCAAATATCTATGAAAAGACTCCTTCGAATTACGCGCCGGTCAAAAAAGTTCCAATTTTGCAATTTCGTAAGTACAATCCAAGGCACTTAAGTCCACGTTTCATCAGCTCTCTAGATCTTCCAGATTTTATGTCAAAATTAATTCAGTCACGGAAGTCACAAAAGCAACAAGGAAATCACAAGATATGTAGAAGTATCATCTGTCAGACGAGCAGCGTGAGGCTGACGTCAAATGTTTGGTTCACAGACAAAATCTGCAAGTATCGTCACTGCTTCCGACATTTCATCAGCCCTCTGGATCTTCCAGATTTCATGTGAAAAATAATTCAGTCGGGGAAGTCACAAAGCCAACAGGGAAATCACAAGACATGAACAAGCATCCTCAGACGATCTCAGTGCTAGAGGCTGACGTCAAAAGTTTACTTCACGGAACTGACGTCATCTCTCTCTCTCTGTATGACGATCTGCCTGAGGCTGACGTCAAATGTTTAGTTCACGGAACTGACCTCTCTCTCTCTCTCTCTCTCTCGCTCTCTCTCTCTCTCTCTCTGGGGAGCCAGGGCGGCCGAATGGTAGAGCGTTGGACTTTCAATGCTCGGGTCGAGAGTTCGAATCCCGGCTTGGGCCAAATATTTGTGCTGGCCTTTTTCTCGTTGCCCCGTCTTTGATATCACCCTTATGTGGGGGAAAAGGACGTTAAACTCCTAAACACCCACCCACCCACCCTCTCTCTCTGCCTCTCTCTCTCTCTCTCTCCCTTCTTCCCCCACCCGGCCCCACCCCCAGTCACGTGGCTAATCGGTCGAGGTCGTAGAGGATCTAGTGTCATTGGTAGCACTTGGGGAGGGGAGAACCGGCAACAATAACAACAAAACAGACAAAATAAAATGAAGTTTAGAGAAACAACTTTGTAGGACGGGGCCGTTCCTCCTTGTTTTTTTTATGGGACTGTTTACAGCACTGAACACAACCCCGTCTTGGGAGAACTAAGCCACCTGAGTTTTACACCACTCACCAGTGCAAACTTTTACTGAGTTAACTATGAGTGCTTTACGTCCGAAAATAGTAATGAAACAGAGAGCGAAAGTGTGAGTTATGACTTTCCATAACCCAGTAAGTGGTTTATGAGTTCACAAAAACACACTCCAGTTACGTCATCAGTCAGAAAGTGCGTCATTTCAAACATTTGGAACTCGTATGTCACGGCCGGTGCACAGTTACTTTGCTCACTTTTGGGGCTGAAAAGTTATTTTCCTTGCATCACGTAAAAAAAAAAAAAAATGATCGCACAGATAATTCTCTGCGAAGTATTTGCGAGTGCACTTTTGAATGTCAGTACATGAGCACACGCTTTGAATGATATTCTTCTCAACATCAAGCAATTTCACCTGCCTAATCATCATTTCCTCACAAGTCAGTGCGCAAAATTTGGAGGGGGTACAAAAGTCACTAGTCACCCTACCAGAAAAATAAAATGTCGCAGAAAATGTATGCGACTAAAGCAGTAGAGGTAACAGTCTGAATGCTCGTGATATACACAGCTTACATGATTAGTTCGAGTGGTTTACGGCGAAAGACTAACCCGGCAGCAAACGATGGTTCGATTGTCTGCGTAGCTACCTCGCCGGAGGCTCGGTAGCTACACAACAATCGAACCATCTCGGGGTTAGTCTTTCGCCGTAAACCACTCGAACTAATCATGTAAGCTCTATATCCACTGGCGTCCGAACCAGGCAGGTGGGTGGAGGCAGGGATTTTGCTCCCGCCTCCGTGTTAGGAAGGGGGGGGGGGGGGGTAGAGAGTATCTATTCCCCCCCCCCTCCCAATTTTTCGTGCTGAAAATGTAGTCACAGTGTAGAAATACCACAGTTCCGTAAGAAAGTTTCCGCTGAATAAAACAAAAATGCAATTTGAGAGTAAACACTTTGCTGTCAAAATGCATCAGATCGCATAGATCTTAGTCTCATTTGAAAAGAAATTCCGGTTGGGGGTGGGGGGTGGGGGTGGGGGGTGGGGAGGGGGATTAACCCCGGACCCTCTAGCAGTTTGCGCCTTCGGCGCTTCCACTTACATATTATTCCAGCTACTTTTTCTTTGAACGCAGCAGCTACAGGTTGAAAAGTAAACAGCACGTTGCTCTAAGCCATGTAGATATCGCGTACATTGTGAATTTCTGTAGTGAAATTTGGTTAAATATCGTGTCATAGTAATAGTGCGTAAATGTGAGAGGGGATCTTCAGTACAAACCATGCTTGACTGAAATGGACGTTAAATTTCGTGATATCTCCCCCCCCCCCCCCCCCCCCCCCCCGTCCCCCCAACCTCCAATGCTTTGATTTTTCTGAGCTCCGCCGGCTGGACAAAATATCATCCTAAGCCATAAGCCAGTGTTATCTGACCCCCCCTCCCCCCCGCACCCGTCTCCCCCACCCCTCCGTCGAACCGCTGATAAACGCAGAAACAGTTTTCCTCTGGCCTCAAGCTGTTTCCGTGCAATATTGAAAAACAACGGATTAGTTTGGGAGGACATATCTATGGGGGCACGAAGTTTTGCAGTATACTGATCATGACAGGTATTACGACGGGTAAGCACACACGAGGACACGGGCTCGAGTGGATCACTGCTGTGTTACGTTTCTTATCTTTAGTGCAAAGTACAATTTCAGTTTTTACTGTGTGAGTTAGTGGCCTCAGCACGAGAAATGAAACCGAGTCTACGTGATTCGCGAGTCCAGGATGCAGTTGGACTTTTCTCCATAGTCGAAGTATTTGCCACAAAAAAGTGGTGTACATGCTCCAGATTAATTTTCAGATGTTTAATTTAATGTTAATGCGAATGTGTGTGTGTGTGTGTGTGTGTGTGTGTGTGTGTGTGTGTGTGTGTGTGTGTGTGTGTGTGTGTGTGTGTGTGTGAGAGAGAGAGAGAGAGAGAGAGTTTATTGGTAAACCATAGGACCATTCAAAGGGGTGAGTTGCTTAAACATCAACAAACACAATTATTGAGCCATGATGAAATCTTAAATGCAGTAACAAGAGATCACGCAAAAACTGTTGAGAACAATGAAACAGTAGTTATTCCTCTTGTGCGTCGGTACGTCTTTTTAAAGCTTAATACACCAACAGCGAGTTATTTCTCAAGATAGTATTAGTTTTGATTCATCATTGTACAGAGTTGTAAATCTGACCAGGCTAGATCGGCTGTAATATTTGTTTGACCTGAGATCCCTCTGCAAATCGTCATAAGCAGGACAACAAAGCAGGAAATGAATTTAATTTTGGTGACCCCAAAGCAAACATGTCAGACACGTCACGAGCACTTTATCTTGCTGATTGAACTGCAATGCCAAAACTGCCCGCTGGGAACCGAGTCAACGACCATCTAATGTATCTGCTTATGCTACGCCGTAAATATGTTTCCAGACCAAGTGATATCTTATAATCACTATAAAACGTTAGCCTTCTACTGCTGTTCAATCACTAGAAAACATTTCACAAGTGCGAGGTCCAATGGCCGTTTTGAAAAACGAAATTTATGATCCTGTAAACTGTTTTGGTGCTTCTCAGAAATTCATGATAAATGGCTACTGAGAATTTAACGTACATGTTCGTTTGTGTAAGGGAAAAGCATCGACTTTACCCACAAACCCCATCCACAGGTATTTTAAGCGTGTGTAAACTATAAGTTGAAACAAAAGGAAATGAGGTGCAGTATCAAGTCTGGTATGTGATAGCTTTGTCTTGACGGTATAGCGGGACGCGTTTCGTCGGAATTTCACCGGCTCCTCAGTCACCGGACACGACAGAGAGGGACTTTTGAACTTTCGTCTCCTACATCGAACGCCCTTGTGACACGAAAAGAATCACTGTAACGTTGCACGATAGTTATGGTGATGAACACTTCTCGGGTAAACCTTCCGTGGCACATTCAGTACGAATAATTATGGATTCTTGTCGGTTGAATCGGGACCACAGGGCGCAGCCATGTTGAAGGAAGTGATCACATGAAAAAATTTCATCGTCTGGGAAAGAATGCGAAACTTGTTTAAGACTCACAAATGAACGTAGAGCTGTCTCCTTTGATGATAGGTTTGTAAATAAATCTTACAGCTAGTGGCGGTCTCCGTAGCGCAGTGGTTAGCGCTCTCGACACGAGATCGGAAGGTCACGGGTTCGATCTCTGGAATCGCTGGAGAAGGAGAATCACCGGGGGGATTTTCCATGCCTGAAATCAAGCAGAGAGTACCGAGGTAAGCTCCCCCTCCTTAACTCCCCTCCCAGGTAACACTAGGGGAGTTTGCCCGGGGGTAGAATAACACTAAGGAGCTTTGCCCGGGGATACTCTAACACATAGGAGGTTTGCCCGCGAATAGAGTAACACGAGGGGGCTTTGCCCGGTGGTACAATTGCACAAGGGACGTTTATCTGTGGGCAGAAAAAACTAAGCGGTTTTACCCTAAAATGAGACATAAAAGCGTGTTTTGCCTATTTATTTTTTTATTTTTATTTTATTTTATTTTATTTTTATTTTTATTTTTTTTTTGGGGGGGGGGTGTCGAAGCTTTTTATAAAAGTAGTGAGGTACTTGTTTCATGTTTAGACTAAACGGCTCATTTACCATTATTTCTTCAAAAATGGACTGAGAGACCAACAGGGTAAACAAACGGACTAAGGTACAGTTGGAGTTGCTACAAAACACAGAAAAAGAACAGGTCGCGTATGTATGAAATTATGACAAAATTAATGTTCTTATGATCGGATCTCCATTTTATCATCAGTTTATCATCGCCTGACCGTGTTTCCCCGGAATACGCATAATATTGCTATAGATGTTTTCTGGGTTTCTGGAAATACGTTAAGTGTGCTTCCCGTTCCTGTGTGTAATACATGTACTCGGGTTTGACAAAAATGAGACTTCAATTCATTGAACGTAAGTGTTCTTTTGTGCTTCGATGGAGACTTTTTAGTGTCCAAGTGACGCTTTGACATGGTTGTCTGGTATGGTCAGTATATATTTCCGGTATTACTTCATCAGTTGAGAAACCAGGAAAGTCACTCTCTCGAACACTCTACCCCCCCCCCCATCTCCCAACACACACAGTTTGCATTAAACGATGGTAGATTATATTTTCTGCGCCGTTTTCCTTTTTTTTCTATGGTGCTTTTCCCAACCCTATGCATTCTTTCTTTCTCGTTATGCCTTCTGGATTTCTGCGTCGGATCATGAAACGGAAACCAGACAGTAGGACGTACGTTAATATCTGATGACGGAGTTAGTTATTTAGGGCTTTACGCCGTATCTAATGACGGAACTTTCGGCGAATATTCTAAATCTTTCTATACTTCCCTAAAACATTACCCTGCAGACATCACTCTTTTTTTTTTTTTCTTTTTTTTTCTTTTTTTTTGGGGGGGGGGGGGGGGGGCTTCAATGTGCTTAATCACTATACATTTGATATGAAAACTTTCTATCAGCGTTGCCACAAGACCATCAACACTGAAAATTGTTGATGTAACATCGCATGGGAGCTTCGATTTCAATAAACCCAGCTATTTTCACACGCTGCATAGACAATGGTTTGGAGTTAAAAGAGACGACCAATAAGCAAATATCAAAGACATCTTGATAAGGGGTGGGTGGGTGTTTGTGAGTTTAACGTCCTTTCCCACCACGTAAGGGTGATATCAAAGACGGGGGCAACGACAGTACAAATATTTGGCCCCAGCCGGGATTCGAACTCATGACCATTCGGCTATCCCGGCTCCACGACATCTTGATAACATTCACGTTACAGTTATATGCGTTACAAAGGGTACGGTACATGCACAGTTTTCTTTAGATGTGTCGCATCCAGCCAACAGAAATGACGTGAGGTTTGTCACATTTCACGCTGTGTGGAATGTATCTGGTACGAAATGAAATCACGGAGACTAAAGAAACACCCTTCCGACAGTCCCATATATTGCTGAGATGCCGTTAATCACTTTCATAAAATTATGAGAAGCGAAATAAACCATTTGTTCTATTACTCATCAACACACTCTCTTTGCAAGTTAGTGGCAGGTTGTAGAAGGTTACGTGAGTTTGCAACCCAAGCTAGAAACATGTATTGGCTAGTTATGTAAAATGTTGGTAACGTACATGTTGGTAACACATGTTGAGCACACATATTTTAACACACAGTGCAATCTGAAACCAGTCAACAGCAATATTACTGTTTTCTTCGAGATGTTTCCTCCACTGCCTGCAACACAACTAAAACGCTTCAATGGGCGTCATTTTCCGATTAGGGTGGGTGGGTGGGTGGGTGTTTGGGGGGTTTAACGTCCTTTTCCACCACATAGGGTGATATCAAAGACGGGGCAACGATGAAAAAGCCAGCACAAATATTTGGCCCCAGCCGGGATCGAACTCACAACCCGAGCATTAGAAGTCCAACGCTCTACCATTCAAAACCCGGCTCCCCTTTTCCGATTACAAAACGGCAGTAACGTGCATGTTGCTGTTAGAGGACCACATGACTGTTTATCTTTACAACATTGTCGTAAAGTTCAATTACGTTTCAACTCAAAACCTGCTCGTTACTCATTTTAGGGCATATGTCTAGCCTCTTTTCAGGGACGTTTTGTAATGATTTAATTAGAATCATGATCTGGTAGGTTTTTTTACAGTGTGCATCTAGTTTTTTGTGTGTCTCCGGGGACGAATGGTCGCAACTCGTTTAGCAAAAAACTAAACAATCTAAATAAAACAAGAAAGATGATTACATGTCATGACAATGCTTGAAAAGTTAACCCAAAAAAATGTTTATATTTTTTCTGAGCCGTTGGAGTTAAGGATACTCAGTGGGGACAGTCACGTGCATGTTATTTTGAATGATATTTACCTCCCTCAGGCAGAGGAAGAATGGTGCATGGGAAAACTACTACCTGTAGGTTATAGACCCTTGCCTATGTAGTCTTATAATAGGTGACAACAAGCCTTCATTATATTAATTTCCACTCAGGACGCTGGGACAGCACCCCCCCCCCCCCAGCTCATCTGCAGTCCTTATTGAGATAGGCGCTCCACTGGTTCTGAAGACCAAAAGGTGTTTCAGAGACAAAGGACAATGTCGTCTACAAAGAGCAGTATAAACAACTCTATGATTTTTGATGATAAATGTTACTTATTCATATTATATCTAACGCCAATTCATCAACGGGCAAGAAAAACAAAAGTAACTAATAAAATCCCTGTCACACAGCTTCCACATCAAACTGTTTACGTTCCACGTTACGAAAGATAGTTAGGACTGAGTGTTTGTATTCTTGGACTGTTCTCTTCGCTTAGCCCTACATGCTGTGTCCGTGCATCTGCGTGACGGCCAATGTCACTGACATTCTGGTCGACCAAAATAGATTAGCTAATCACCGGTTGACTACTGTCAAGACTGGTATCAGAATGAGACTTACCTACATCCGTAGTAGTATTGCACACACTATCCTGCCCGCTGTAAGTCACTCCCGCAGTAGAAATGCACACAGTATCCATGGTATCCAACAGCTCTACATCTTGACTAGTGGGGTCACTGCACCGACACACCTCACATGCCACGTTAGTATCTAGGTCAAACACTGCCTTTCCGCCTTGTGTCACGTGCAGAGCAGGTATTTACAGTTTCGCTGCGCCAGGGAATGGGCTCGGGAAAAGGGCTCCTACGGTGTCCATGTGACTTGTCCAGTAAATCAACTGACACGTCAACTGTCGGTAGAACTGGTGGTGGTGGTGTTGTTTTAGTCCTGACCCGGCCGTGTTCTTGGGGCGCCTGTCTGATGGTTTCAGTGACAGGGTGGTAGTCACAGCGCTTCCCTTCAATCATCAGATGGTCAGACACCATGGAATCTTATTTCTTGTCACTTTTCGCCACCTTCAGATGGAGAGACAGCTTCCTTCGGATGTCTTTCACACGTCTTGTGTAGTCCTCCCCTATTAAGATGTCCGACCCCTGACATTCTCTGTAACCCCATGTCCTTGTCCTTGAAGAGGATGAAGCGTGCGATGACAGGCGAGTCAGTCCCGCCCTTCAGCCTACGCACTCGATCAAACTGAACGTCGTCACTGATGCCCAGTTTGTCGTAGATGACGTCCTTCACCTTGTCCTCACTCTCCTGCCACGACTCGCTGTCAACAGTTCGGGGGATGCCTTACAACAAGAAGTTATTCCTCCGTGACCGCCCCTCAGCATCGTTCAGCCGTGTCTCAGTCAAAGTTGCCCACCTTCTGCTCCGGGCCCTCCACCTTCTCGTTGAGCTGCCGATTCTGCTGTACCAGGTGGTCGTTCTGGTTCTGAAGATTCGTCACCTGCTCGGTCAACGTAGCCACCTGCTTGTTAAAACCCGTGAATGTATCGCTCAGAGAGTTCCAGGTGTTGTTCATACCATCGCACTTAGTGTTGAGACCAGACATCTGGAAGACGTCAGACAGGGTTGGCTGCGTAGCAGTCTCAGCCCCATCATTTAGAGAGAGAGAGAGAGAGAACTTCTGACTACATGTGTATACTGTATACGTTTTCAGCTCAGCGCCCTCTGGTGGATAAAGTCAGACTGGTGAATGGGACCAACACTAACAGCACGGGCGGCCGGGTGGAGGTTCTGGTAGGCGGAGTGTGGGGCACCGTGTGTGATGACGCGTGGGATGATCAGGACGCCGGGGTGGTGTGTAGGAGTCTCGGCCTCACGTGAGTTCTCTCTCTCTCTCTCTCTGAATGGTGTGTGTCTGTGCGTGTGTGTGTGTGTGTGTGTGTGTGTGTGTGTGTGTGTGTGTGTGTGTGTGTGTGTGTGTGAGAGAGAGAGAGAGAGAGAGAGAGAGAGAGAGCGCTAACGCCGGATAGAGACAGATACCACTGACTTTCTGTGATTGTGCTGCATCAGCCCCCCCCCCCACCCCCCCCCCCCCCCCCCCCCACCATCCAAAAAAAAAAAATCTCAAATCTTCCGAGCGCAGCACACAACTTGTGACACAGGAAACCGTGAAATGCCGATAAGTTTCTTCCGTTTGAATTCATATATCATAATTCAGCAAAACAGAACAAGTTTCCCGCTTTTTACAACAACAAAACCCCGAATCGCTTGCTTGTCAGACAGTTCAAATGTTCGGCATTATGGCATTTCTTCATGGCAAACACTAAACCACATCAAAACAACAAAAAGCGAAACAGAGAGAGACCGGCTGAGAGAGAGAGAGAGAGAGAGAGAGAGAGAGATTTCTTCAAATTCGAGTGAACCTGCAAGCAGTACAACACATAGGTACCTTCCTGTAACCCTTGATGACTGTCGATGGTCTGACTTCAGGGGCGGCATCCCTCTCAGGAAAGACACTTCTCCGTACGGACCGGGCAGTGGACCGATCCACATGGACAACACGGACTGTCAGGGGGACGAACACACTGTGGGGGACTGCGGCTTTGCCTGGGGAAGTCAAGTCAATTGTGACCACAGTGAGGACGCTGGCGTGGAGTGTAGTCCCCCTCTTCTCCCAGGACAGACCCTCCCACCTCCAGCCGCCACAGTCTTTCCCCCGGCTAACTTACTGCAAAATAATTGTGAGTGTTTCAGCGGCTTGTCAGTAATGCGTTGTGCCATATGTGAAGGGCCACTTGCCAGTAATGCGTTGTGCCATATGTGAAGGGCCACTTGTCAGTAATGCGTTGTGCCATATGTCAGGGGCCACTTGTCAGTAATGTTTTGTGCCATATGTCAAGGCCACTTGTCAGTAATGCGTTGTGCCATATGTGAAGGGCCACTTGCCAATAATGTTTTGTGCCATATGTCAAGGCCACTTGTCATTAATGCGTTGTGCCATATGTGAAGGGCCACTTGTCAGTAATGCTTTGTGCCATATGTCACGAACTGGTAGTCAGTAATGCTTTGTGCCATATGTCACGAACTGGTAGTCAGTAATGCTTTGTGCCATATGTCACGAGCTCATGTCAGTAATGCTTTGTGCCAAAGGACGATTTTGTTTGATTCGTAGGTGTGACTTATCCGCGTGTGAGAAGGGAAAATATTGTTGACGTAGCCGATTTTCGATTTTTGATTTATCCGTTCTGTAAGTTTTTTTTTGTATCTGTTTGAGAGACAAAGAGTATTTTTGGCCGGGAAATTAAAAAAAAAAAACTCTTCGTCGTATGCGAAGTTTGACTCAAGCGTATTTGACATACACGGTATCATTGTGTGTTGCAAATATTCCCCAGTCCCCCCCCCTCCCCCCCCCCCCCCCCCCGAAAACAATGAACAGAACAAATTGAATGTGGTAAGACCAGCGTCACATATTTTCTTCTTAACAGGAAGCCAGTAGCTAAATCTCTACAGGAGATGAGAAGACAATACGACTCAAAAGCATGAACATTACATGACAACTGCATTGTCCGTTACAGGTTCCGCCCCGCACCCTTCACTACGGCTGGTGGGCAATTACTCTGGTGTAGGCTACGTTCAGGTGAGGGCTCCTAACGGAACGTTCGGCTATGTGTGTGACGACAAGTGGGACTTTAACGCTGCCAAAGTCGTGTGTGAGGAACTCTGCTACACGTAAGTCCTCCCTACTTACCTCCCCCCCCCCCCTTACCCACCCACCCACACCCACACCCACACCCACACACACACACCACCACCACCACCACCATCACTACCCCCCGTCCCCGTCCCCCTCTCCTCCGTCTCGTTTATTGTATGGTGATCAACGTGGTTTCAGTCTGCACTCAGTAGTGGTGCTGGTGGGTGTGTATGTTGAGTGGAGGGGGGGGGGGAGCTAAGCAGTTAGAAATTAGATGTTCATGTATTTTCTCAGTGTGTGCTTCCATAGACACAGCTATTGCGCCGAATGTGTATCGCACGCTAGAGGTAGTGACCCGTCCAATGCAATACCAATCTTTCTTCAAACTGAAAGAAACACAGAGAGATATGAAAAAGCAACAAATGTGTTGCTGGTATGACGAATTTCCCACAGTTGAAAAGTATCGTCTGCCATGAACGAGGAGCATGCGATGAAAACACATTCGGCGCAATAGTTATGTCTATGGAAGCATACACGGACAATACATGCGCATCTAATTTCCGCACAATTGAAATACAGCGCTCTGTCAGAGAACATTTCCGTTTAGTTTGATGTGTTGTCCATAGAGCTGAAAGATATACACAAATGCACAAACATCGAGGGACAATTTCTAATTTACAGAGTGAACGATAGGCGGCCATTTTCTACATGGTTATAACAAACCATGGCACAAGACCTACACTAACATGACCTGCCTGTTGTCCCGTTATTCTGTTTACAGCTACTGCTGCCCTGAACCGGACATGGACTTACGTCTGGCGGTCAGCCTACCACAGCCCGTGCAGTACGTGCTGGATGACGTGCAGTGTGACGGGACTGAGAGCAGTCTGGCAGACTGTGTCCACAAGCCGTGGTTCTCTCACAACTGTGGCCTGAGCGAGATGGCGGCCGTCACGTGTATTGACATCGACAACCCCACTCCAACAGGTCTCCTGGCTTCTTGACTGCTTTCCACTTTGCTGCAGTTTGATGAAATGATTGTTGTTTTTTCCCTAGTGTTTTATTCACACTGTGTTTTGTTTCATGTTTGACAATGAAGCTTGTTTTCAATGTTGAGTGTGAAGAAGCGTTCTGGTTGGGGCGGGTGGGGTGCGTGGGTGGGTGTTTGGGAGTTTAATGTCCTTTTCCACCACGTATGGGTGATTTCAAAGATGAGACAACGAGACAAAGGCCAGCACAAATATTTGGCCCCAGTGGGAATTCAAACTCCAGTCCAACGCTCTGAAGAGACGTTGTTGTTGGCGGTGGTGGCGTTTGGGGGCTGAACACTCCCAAGGTCATCCATTTGCACAAGAGGGTTGTGTGTGTGGCTGTTGCAGTGTGTGTTGTCAGTAACAGTCGGAACAGTGAGGTTATGACCCTTTCCGATGCAACCCCGAGCGCTTGTGCAGGGGGTCGCGATCCATCCAATGAAAGCAAAGAGGTAAAGCTTGTGAAGAGATTCAGCGGTTGTAAACTGCGTCAGCGGGTACGTCACAAATGGACGGACGAAGAGTAGAGAGAAAAACAGAATGAATCAGAATGAACCATGGTATTCTTAACACTCATTGTCCCGCTACGACCTTTGTCCTACGACCTTTGTCCTACAACCTTTGTCGTTGGTCAAAAGGGGGCGAAGAGGAGGGTCTTTCTCGTTGTGTGATCATGACCACGTGAAGCCATAAAATATGTCCTTCCCCAGGAGGAGGGGGGGGGGGGTTGGGGGGAGGGGTGTGTGACCTGCTTAATCTTGACGTTTTGCTTCTGTGATGTCAGGACCAGACCTTACGCTGGTGTGCATAGACGGGGAGATGATCGCTAAGTTCAGTTTACTTAGTGACCCTGACCTGGAAGCCAAGCACCTGACCATCGCTGACCCGTACACCGGCCCTTGTTCACTGCGGAAAAACACAACCACCGATTTCATTGTCGTCTACATCAGCTATAACGAGTGTGGCACTGTTGCTATGGTCAGTGTTCTGTCCACAACCACAACAACGTACTCATCTCTGTTGTCTGAATAAAAGTGGAGAGTAACTTATGTACATCATGTGAATCGGTTGGTGCACGTTTTAGACTAACGTTGAAGCCGTTTTGTTTGGGAAGAGAATCTGTAACCTAACGGGCAACGCTAGAGATACAAAAACTTACCACGTGTACATGCAGAACTCATGGAAACCATTGTACATCTTACAACTAAATTGCACGCGCCGATTTCGCCTCTCATCTCATCTCTGCTACAGTTGATAATCACTACGCCCAAGTAGGTCGATTCGTCTCCCATCAGTGCACTGCGAGCGTGACTCGTAAGCAGCCAAAACCTCTCCGACGCGCGAAACACGCGAAGCAGCCAAACTGGAACCGAACCACTACGTCAACAGTTGATCATATCCGCAAAGTAGTTCCCGGGAAACGTGAGCCTAGTTTAATTATCGTCGGTTTAGTTGTACATCTTTGGAGTGTTGTTAACAGTTTTTATAGCAGCTTAGACACCTCTATTGCTGAAGACATAGAAAAGGACACCGGGAGATAAACAACGCTTTTCCGTCAATTTTCCACACTGTGGCTGAGACAAGATGGTGGTGACGTCACAGTCGAAGCGAGCTGTGTGTCTTACAACCTAAGTCTTGACATTGTACACCTATAAGTTGAGCATCGTTCCTGGGTTACTGTCAACCTTTCAGTTCAAAACCTGTCGTAATAAAGAACAATTATTTCTTTATTTTATCATTTCCTTACAGGAAAATGCCACTCACATCATCTACAGAAACGCCCTTCACATGGAAGCGACGACTCGTCAGGGGGCAATAACTCGTGTTAGCGAGTACCGTGTGGAACTCACGTGTGAAATCCCGCGCAACGCGACTGTGCACAGAGTGATGGAACCGCGTACTGAGCTCGTCACACAGAGGGCGATGGGACAATTCAACGTCACAATGTACATCTACCAGGTAAGGAGGCGGTCACTCGAGCAGAGCAACCCGCTTCACCATTCAGTCAATTAGTAATCCATATTTTAAAGGGGCAGATGTTACCATTTTTATGCTCACAGATCGTTCCGAGCTGTTTTCGTGGTATCTATCATCACACCAGATACCTGGACAGTGACAGCGTCTGTAATGCTGGCACAGAGCCAACAGAAACGTACTCGATAACGCGGCGACCACACTGAGTGCTCCACTGTAGCAACAGTTGTAGACTGATTTGAATGTTCCACCGTTCGAGCAAAGCGTAAACAACGTTGTGTAGCGTTAGGAGCTGTACTAATCATCAAGATGGAGTATTTTGAGCGTGCACGAGCAAAACATGTTGGCGTAAGAAAGATATATGGCACCGGCACTAGAAATGCTTCAGAATTCATTAAATACTACAAAAGTGCAACAGCCAAAGACTCAGGTGTAGGATAAATTTAAACCAATTCCAATGTTTAGGTTCTTTGCAGTGCTAGCAGCGCTTACTCCCTCACTTCTCTGTCGTCTGCTAGCTCTCGCGTCAGGCGCGCATGAATACAAATAGTCCACATGCCAGGTTCATATTTCACTGTTTTCATTATTACCTTGCTTGAACATATTCACAAAGCCAGCAAGCAGCGCCACCCATATTTCCCGGCAAGCATGTTCTCGGATCCTCACCTTCACGTGATTCATCTATCTGTGGTTGTGCATGGCGTGCAGGACTCCCTGTGCAGGGTGAAAGTGACGCTCTACCCGTACCCGATAGATCTGGGTCAATGGATCTCATACGCCGTGGAGCTGCACACGACTGACCCCCAGCTCAAACTGGTAGTGACGGACTGTGTGGCGAAGGCCAGCCTCACTAACTCCAGCTTCCCTTCCTATCCGCTCTACAAAAACAAGTGAGCAGATGAACTATGTACATCATTGTGTGGGTGGGGTGGTCGAATGGTAGAGCGTTGGACTTCTAATGCTCGGGTCGTGAGTTCGATCCCGGCTGGGGCCAAATATTTGTGCTGGCTTTTTCATCGTTGCCCTGTCTTTGATATCACCCTATGTGGTGGAAAAGGACGTTAAACCCCCAAACCCCCACACCCACCAAAATCATTGTGCACAGGTGTTACTATTATTCAGCCGGTATTGAGATCCCGCCAGTTTTACCACACGCAATGCTGACGTGCCAGACTAGTACTCAGGTGCATCGTGCAAGAGTCACCTGTGTTGACAAACGATTTATATTGTCACACACACACACACACACACACACACACACACACACACACACACACACACACACACACACACACACACACACACACAACTTGGGTGTAGATTTTGACTACGAGACGACAACGACGACGACTGACGACGACGATGGGCGATGTTGATGACGATATTGATGATGGTGAGGATGACGAGTGAGTGAGCGAGTGAGTGAGTTTTGGGGGCTTAACGCCGCGCAAGCCACAAAGACTAATTCGCTTCTGATGATGACGACGACAACGACGACGATGATGATGATAAGCATGATGATGATGCAGGTGCAAAGTCGAGCCGACCCTGCGCATCATCCCACTGAACATGACGCGATTTGGCTTCACCTACCAGACGTTCAAATTCGTTGGCTACCGATATGTGGTCATTCAGTGTGACGTCATAATCTGCCTGGAGCAAGACGTTACGTCAGAGTGCGATCGTAGCTGTAACAGCACCAAACCTACCCCCTCCTACGCCGGCAGACGGCGCCGCGACGCCTCATCGCACCCCATTTTGACCGTCACCTCTCCTCCTGTCGACTTGGAAAGCTCTGCAGGCAGTGGTGGTATGAGATAATCTTTCTTGTGTTTACAGTATTTTTTTGTTTGTTGTTGTTGTTTTACCTTATTTTTTATGTCCCAATTCTTGGCCATTTCCTGGGGTGGTCCTCCCAGGTCGTGGGTGGAATCCACGGAGGGCTCGAGAGCTGGGGGCATTTATGATGGCTGATGATGCTATTGCGGCCCTTGTGGGACTGTGGGACATGGCCGCATTCCACGCTTCCTGTCATAAAATAATATCACTTAAAATCATTTTGTGTCTAGCACACTGGCAATCTCCGGATCCTAATCGGGCGCCGACGTCAGCTGGGACGACAAGCCACGCGACGTCTCCCGTACCTCCATCACCCGAAGCTACAAAGGCAGCCGTACAGAAAACTGAATGGACCGTCACCCCAACACCCACCCACACCACCACCCAGTCCGCCATCCCCACACCAGAAGCAGCATCCACCTCAAACCCTTCTGACATCACCGGGAAAGCCACCCTCGTCCTACTGTCCACCAGGTATGAGCTTAATGCCAAACTCGGCAAACCAGCGCTGCCACTTCAGACAGAAGCTACGACAACCCCAGCTCCGAGCTGGCTGGGTGCGTATTCCACGTGGTGGATTCTGGTGGATGGCCTGCACAACATGGCCAGGTCTGACGACCAGGGGCCTCTTCCCCAGCAACAACGCGCTATCAGTGCCGCTGTCTGCGTCTCGTCCAGTGCTCTCGTGCCGAGCCTGCTGTCCCTGGCTGCGGTCACTTTGTGCTGCTTGTGAAAATGTTTCTGCGAAGGAGCAGCCTTTAACAACAACAACAACAACAACAAACAAACAAACAAATCCATTTTCCTGCAGACGACTGATAAACGCTACTGGTGGGCAAGGACAGGTTTGCAAACAGGCATTAGGCCACACAAGTCAAGTTTATTGAATGGCCAAAGGCCTACATCAAGGGACGGAGCATAACCTGCAAAATAAAGTTGTAAACGATCATAACATGACACGGACTCAGTCACAAATACAATGCCAAGAGCAAACTAACTATATGGAATTTCCCTCATACGGAGGGCATGAAGTACAAACAGAGCCAGATTTCTCAACGTCGTAGAATTCCTGCTAGAATAGTAATTCCTAGGCATTAGGCCACACAAGAAAGTGTTCACATTTCCCACAGACACATGCAGTGTTCTCACCAAGGCTGACAGAAAGAAAGACAGACAGACAGACAGACAGACAGAAAAACAAACAAACCTCAAGAGATATCGTGCCGGCCCACTGGCTTCTATCTGTCTCCTGTGGGCAACTGGAACGCTATTCACCTGCAAGATATGAGTTATTGCTCGCTACCTACCCTGTCGTTTGGAAACTTAAAATCGGAAATGTGACACAAGTTACCGTAGGGTGATGACGGGAGATGGAAAATCATACTTGTGGTACTTATCGTTTTACCTTTACTGTAATATCAGGAAAAAGACTCTTTTTTAAACGCCCTGTCATTCGGTCCATGATATTTACATCTGTCCACTTTCATTCAACTGTTATTGAATTACTTTTACGTTAATTTAAGAGTTGTCATCAATCGCGGAGATCGGTGGAAACACAGTCCATTTGAATTATGATCATTATCCGTCCGTTTATTTTGTGTACTGTTTATAGCAGTCTTCTTCTTTGTGTTTAATGTTCGAAATAAATATACATGTATACACTCGAACAACCTGAGTGCAAGAAATCTCCTTGCAGCCACTGCGACACACACACACACACACACACACACACACACACACACACACACACACACACACACACACACACACACACACACACTGTTGGTGGAGGAAGTAGGACAAGGTATTTGTGTTGGCTTGGATGTACCAGAAGTAAGGAGTTGTACTTGTGGAGCGTGTACACCTAGTCTCACGGATCCAGTGATGGCGAACTAGATGATCAGCCCAGAGGACAAGGTCAGATACCTTCACTCTTGGATATAATGTATGGTCTCTAACATGTTTATGATGCACCCTGGTCTATTTACAACTGTTACTAAAGCACCAGAGTGGGTGTTTAGTGTCAGCAAGCGGCTTGACTTTTGAACTTAGATGGGCGTCAAACGAACAATTCGCATTTAATAATGACCATAAAAACTTCAAGTCGGTCACATGCCTTAACGACTGTCACGTGGTTTGTATCATTGCATGCAATTGGTCGTTTCCGTGCCGCTGGTCTTGTCTCTTCAGGTAGCATTGCGGAGCTCACGCCCCCAAAGATGGGCATACAACAGATTTCATTACCATATCTACTGATTATGTGGTAGAACGATCAGAGCTTTTATTCGGGGGGAAAATATCGTTTCTCTGTGTTGCTTTCCTAGGCCATAGCAAACGTGGATGGGACATGGATGTGCAGATGTTCATCTTGTTGTCATTGACAACGCAAACCTTGAGATTCGCTAGCGGTAAGAGTTTCCACTCCAACATTGAAAGCGAATTTATCCGTTGTTTTTTGTTTGTTTGTTTGTTTTTGCAAGCGTAGCATTATGACTTTCAGAGAGTCTGATCCTGACATATGCTGAAAATTCAGGATATATACTGTTGTGCAAATATATAACGCTTTGCAGTCTTCACGCGATTCCTTAATTCCCTGTTCCTCTCTCTCTCTCTCTCTCTCTCTCTCTCTCTCTGTCTGTGAGGGGGTTAGGAAGGGGGGGTGGGGGTGTCTGACATAGATCTTCACGAACTGCGTACTATAAATAACGGCTTCCACATTTTAAAAGTTTTTATAACTATTTTTGCCAACTTTGCTTCTTTTTTTTAAATACAATGCCTTGGTTTCTTTTGAACGTCTTGGCCGCAATGCCTTGGTTTCTTTTGTAACGTCTTGGCCGCAAAGGAAAATAACATTCTCGTTGATATGTGTCACACTAATCAGCGAGAAGTTTGAAGCAAGCTGGGGTTTTGTTTGTTTGTTTGTATTCTGTGTGCTTTGTTAGATATCGTACATGGCTGAGAATAATTTACTTAGTTGTGTGTTTTTTTTGTGTTTTTTTTTTTTTTTTTTTTTTGCTGCCCCAACCCTTTTGCCAGTTCCAGTGGTGTTCCTCCCAGGTCATGGGTGGAATCCACGGGGGGCTCGAAAGCTGGGGCAATTTTTATATGCATGATGATGGAGATGAGAATGATGGTGAGATGATGCTATGGAGGTCCGTGTTGTTTGGGACAGCGGGACAGGGTCGCATTCCACGCTTCCTGTCATAAATATCCCGGCATTAACCAGGCCCGGGAACTACAGCACCTGCGGTGCCGGCCGTGTAATCATCCACATCATACGACGTGTCATACTAAGGAAAGCACCCCCAAAGTCGCACCCGTGAAGTGGGTGAATCTCGGCTGTGTGGCAACAGCCTCCCCATTGGGCCCATAGCACACCCGCTCTGGGTAGGAGCCGACCTAGGTAGGAAAAATCCCGCTTGCCTCGGCTGGGACTTGAACCCGGGTCTCCCGGTCCATGGTCCGAAGTGCTAACCACTACACTACTGGGGCCGGTGAATTTACTTAAAATTTAACAGTTAAATGGCTGAGAATAATTTACTTAAAATTTGAGAATTAAATGGCTGAGAATAATTTACTTAAAATTTGTCAATTAAAAAAAAAATCTGAAAACGACAGGTATGAAATCTAAAACATCCTTATCTGTTTCGTAGTGTAACGTATACCCCAATAGAGTGTCGATGTGCATGCAAGAAATGTGTTTTGTTGATCGCTAAGCATACGGGTTGCGTGCCGGAGAAAAAGGATTAAACGCCAGGATTAAAAAATGAAAGAAAATAAACGGAAGCATAACTGACTCACTTTTTGTGATGGTAGTTTGTTGCTAAATATGTATATTATTGTCTTTAAAAGTAGTTATAGAATCAAGCAAACCAGCTGTGAGGTCATGCCCTGACATTAGATCTCAAACCAAGGGAGATAATTTAGCGCGAACATACAGACACAACCAAAGAACCCGGATTCCTCTGTGGCACCAAATCGCCCGCATACTCGCAAAATGCATGGTATATTGAGGATGACGAGGTGACTGTACTGTGTACTGTACTGTGTACTGCGATACGGTGCCACAGAGGGAAGTTCTTTGCTTGTGGTGTCATTATGTTCGCGTTAAATTATCTGCCTTGGTTTCAGATCTAGTTACAGAATACTGGGCGGCAACATAAACCATCAGAAACTATCTAGTCTACGCAAAACCAGACTAGCTTAACTGCGCAGCGCTTATAATGTTGTTTTATTGTTGCTTCGGTTGCCTTCCAAATCTCCTTGCACACCAATATCAAGAAAGACAGGGGTTATGAATCCCATGTAAAAAACAAAACAAAAAAAACCAAAAAAACCCAAACAACAACAACAACCGGAATTAGTGGCTTCAGGATCCCTTTTACACTCCTCGCACCAAGTGAACAGTAACGTAGTGCAGCTAGGTGATGGTACATTTTGTGCGGAGAACCAAAGAAACGCCAGATCCTAACGGGAAGGTAGGTGGGTGTTTTGGAGCTGATCGTCTTTTTCCAGCACGCAATGGTAATATCAAAGACGGGACATCGAGGAAAAAGCCAGCACAAATATTTGGCTCCAGTCGGGGCTCGAACTCACGACCCGAGCATTGAAAACCCAGCGTTCTACTATTCGGCTATCCCGGTTCCCCAGATCCAAACGGGAGCATTACAAATACATCCTTGATTGACTGCCATAGCGCACAATGTATATAGCTTCTTTTAGAAACGTTCTGACGTTATAGGTCAAGGATTCTTTTGAACACTTGATATCACTTCAAATTGATATTACGGGGACGATTTACTGCCAGCAAGTGCATACGTTACGTCTGCAAGTGTTTGTGTATCGCTGAACTATTTGCTGACTAAACAGCATTGATCTTTCTCGAAAACAAGCTCACGTTAAAGGGTACGGCAAGTCAAGAGCACTATTGGGTTTAAATGACAGATATTGAGGTCCTAAGCTGTTAGACAGCAAAAGTTTTCGTGAACAAAGTACCATTTACTCAAAAATGCGCCGAAAACACCCTCTGGCTCGAAATTATAAAGAACTATCCCCAAATCCATTCTAGCTTTCAGGAAATAAGCAAAGTGTGCATACGAGCCAGAAATAGCACGCCTAAAACGTGTAGCAGGCACACCTGCACGCACAGAGAGTGTGCCAGCATAGTGTCGTCTGCTGCTGAGTGGTGCAGTGACGTCACTGCTAGGATCAACATGGCAGCCTCCATGGCATCGCATTTTGGCTGCCGTTTGGTGTGATAAATGCTGAATGGTGTATTCATGTTCAAATCTTTTGAGCTGCAGCCGTCTAGGACATCACTATCTATCACTTAAACCCAACATTGCACTTGACTTGCCTTACCCTTTAAGAAAGTGTTTATAGGTGCATTGTGGGGACACGATACACGATCGCCGAATTTTCGCTCGGGGGCGGGTGGAGGGGAGGGGCTACAGCTCAAATGGAGGGGCTTGGGGGAAAATTGAGGGTGCTTGAGCGCCCAATGTGTCTTAAATACCGCCCCCCCCCCCCCTTTTTTTTTTTAAAACACGATTCTGCCTTCTGGGTTACTGGCGGGGAGTGGGGGCTTAGGCGCCCAAAGCCCCCCCCCCCCCCCCCCCCCCCCGACGACCCTGCACTCCATTTCTTCGTCTTTTTGTCTTACAAGATGTCACGTTTCGTGTGTTCCAGGACAGCGCGTGCAGGTGGATGGCGTCAGACTGGTGAACGGGACAGACATTAACAGCACGGGGGGCCGGGTGGAGGTTCTGGTGGACGGAGTGTGGGGCACCGTGTGTGATGACGCGTGGGACGATCTGGACGCCAGGGTGGTGTGTAGGAGTCTCGGCCTCACGTGAGTTTTGAGTGGCGTCAGTGTCGACATAACCATGCACAAGGTGATAAAATGTGCTGCTGTAAATCAGTGTTGCTGCATGTGCTTGCCCAGACCTGTAAACACTCGTATTGTAAATCCCTGTATATGTGTAGCCATGCTTCTAAAGTATTGATAAGTGTTCGCTTTTGTTCATAATAGGGATTGCTACTTTGCTTGATAAACAACCCCTTTGTAACTACACGAGGTTCAGATCAGAACTGACAAAATGGTTCTACATGTAATACCAAAGAGCGAAAGGACACCCCAGTGATGATCCAAAGGCAAAAGCACGGACGACAGAACAGACCGAGGCACTGAGAAACAATCCAGACCAGGCATCTGAGACGCAAGCAGAGAACCTCTGACGTTGCCCAAAGCTAAGCAAAACAGCCCCTATCCACCCCAAAGACACTCGCCCAGCCAAGCAGCCAAAGACACATGCCAGGAACAACTTGTCCTTAAGGGCTAAAAGCCATAGGACGTAAAGCAAGATAATGATGATGACTGCACGAGGAACCTTTCGTTGGAAGAATGATTCAATACATTTAGTAATACTGTACATTGGATGAAAAGTGTTCCGCAGCGTTGTTGTATGCTTGATAAACGTTTTGATACTCTAAACCCCGTGAGATCTTTCAATCTGAAATCCCCATTGTCTTTGTGATTTAGGGAGGGTACCGCGTTGCTGGAGGGCCACATGTACGGGGAGGGAACTGGGTCCATCCACATGGATGACGTGGCGTGCGCTGGTGACGAGTCGTCCCTGGGTGACTGTTTCTTCGTCACGGGCTCTCAAGTCAACTGCGATCACAAGGAGGACGCTGGGGTGACGTGTGGCCCCTCCCTACAGGCTGACGGGGGACAGACCATCCCCGGCCCCACCTACACTAACGCCTCATTCCCTCCTGCTGTCGTGCTGCCAAACACCTGTAGAAACGGTCACGTCATTTCTTGTAGTACTTTACGTCACTATTAGTACTAGCTAGTACATAACGTCACTATTAGTACTAGCTAGTACTTTACGTCACCATCAGCACTAGCTAGTACTTTACGTCACTATTAGTACTAGCTAGTACTTTACGTCACTATTAGTACTAGCTAGTACTTTACGTCACTAGTAGTATTAGCTAGTACTTTACGTCACTACTGGTACTAGCTAGTACTTTACGTCACTAGTTAGTACTAGCTAGTACTTTACGTCACTAGTTAGTACTAGCTAGTACTTTACGTCCCTAGTAGTACTAGCTAGTACTTTACGTCACTATTAGTACTAATTAGTACTTTACGTCACTATTAGTACTAACTAGTACTTTACGTCACTATTAGTACTAGCTAATATTTTACGTCACTGTTAGTACTAACTAGTACTTTACGTCACTATTAGTACTAGCTAGTACTTTACGTCACTATTAGTACTAGCTAATATTTTACGTCACTGTTAGTACTAACTAGTACTTTACGTCACTATTAATACTAGCTAGTACTTTACGTCACTATTAGTACTAGAAGGTGCTGACGTCACTGTAAGCACACGAGATGGTCCGTCGTGTAAACATACGTGAGTTGAACTCTCTCTGTGCTAAGGCCCCCGTTTGAAGCCCCTACGTTCACAACGCCCGGCTGCAGAGGTCCGATGTACCGAACCACCAACTTTCTATTTTTTTCTCAGTCGTAATGTTCATTATAAAGTGAAGAACTAAATACAGCGCTAGCAAAACGGGTGTCTACCGGTCAGAGGGAAGCAACCATCCGTATGTATGCTACTGGTACATTACTTTCCGTTACATTCTTATATAATATTGCCTCTGCATGCATGATTTCGTTTTAAAGATGTAGGGTCCTTGTTTTGGTTTGTTCGTTATTTTTTGTCTTGTTTCTCTTTGTTGTTGCTGGGTTTTGTTTGCTTCGTTTTGTCTGTTTGTTCTTTCTTTCGTTGAACAGCATTTTGTATTTTGAAACCCATTAATGTTCTCCGCCGCAGGCACTGACACCACAGTACGACTGGTGGGCATCGTGCCTGGGATTGGCTACGTTCAGGTGCAGGCTCCTAACGGTTCCTTTGGCTTTGTGTGTGACGACTTGTGGGACGTGAACGCAGCCAAGGTGGTCTGTAGGCAGTTATGTGGCGAGTCGTAAGTCGTACACACACACACACACACACACACACACACACACACACACACACACACACACGCACACGCACGCACGCACACACGCACGCACGCACGCACGCACGCACTGATCGAATTTGTTCTTCAGTCCCTCTCCAACTGGCCAAATGCCGCCACCCCGACCATAACACACTAAGAGAGAGAGAGAGAGAGAGAGAGAACACTGCAGACCGGGAAGAAACTTCGGACTTCGGAAGCAAATATAAATCCTTCGGAACATTTTTCAGTTCAGATTGCCAGGCCGGTCATATTTCATTTTGTTGTTGTTATTGTTCTTGTTGTTGTTGTTGACCTTTGTGAATTGCCAGACCGGTCATATTTCATTTTGTTGTTGTTGTTGTTGTTGTTGACCTTTGTGAATATTACACACTAATAACACAGCTAAGTGTTTTCAGGAGAGGGCGCGTGGAATGCATCCACTATCAGGGAGGACTACCACTGGAGTTGGCAAAGTACTGGGACAGAAAAAAACAACAAAACTTTCAAGAGAGAGCAACCACCTTACTGACCGACCCTACCCAAATGGCTCGTACCTAAGGATGCATTCACATACTTCTAGTCAGTATATAAAATTATCTTCCAAAAGAACCTTCTTTACACACAGTATGATTTCATTTTCAGAGTGTACTGCCCGGAGCCTTACATGCATCCTTCATTTGACGTCAATATTACTAGCCCTGTCTATTTTTACCTGGATGACGTCAGATGTCGCGGGAACGAGACCAGCCTGTTGAATTGTCCTCATGCTCCATGGTTCTCTCACAACTGTGACGTCACAGAGCTGGCGGCTGTCACCTGTGTTAACGTCACCTACCCCGTGCCAGAAGGTTTGGTAGCTTCTCAGAGATTCGGTTGTTGTTGTGGGTGTTGTTGTTTCTTGTCGGTTTTTATTTCGGAAGAGCTTCAGAAACTCCACTCTTTATTATCATATTTATTTATTTATTTATTTATTTATTTGAGCGTTCGTTTATCTATTAATTTGTGAAAATCCACAACACATCTTACTGTTTTACGTGCTACTAGGTGGAAAAGAACTTTTACAAACACTGAGAATCCACGATGGCTTACTGCCTGGATGCAAATGCCTGTGGAGTGATGTATGTGTGTCGGTGATAAGGTCACAGCTTTGTGGGAGAGCCAGTTAAAACGATTCTTCATCATCCACACAAGAACTGGAACTTGAGCGTGCGCTAAGCACCTAAAAAAATCAAATGGTGAGGGGGAGGGTGCTATACAGGGTGAAACGTTTAAACAGTTCCCCAAAATATAGTCACGAATCATACGTAATAGTTAATGCAAATTTGCCTGAAAACAATAACTGACAGTGTTTAATATTTCAGCGCCTCAGCCTGATCTGGAGTGCACAAAGGGCACCTTTTATGCGACATTCAACAGGACACTTCACTCTAACTTGGAAACCCAGTCACATAGAGATAGCGGATCCGTACACTGGACCCTGCACACTGCAAGTGTTGGCCAATGACACCACCATTGTAGTTATCATCAGTTACAACGAGTGTGGAACCTTAGTGTCGGTTAGTACGTCAACTACTTTACTTAACCTCATCGGCACAAAACATATAAAACGAAACTAAACTTTATTTTACAACGGTAGAAGACACTGAACGTCAATAATTTCCATTCTTGCCGTTGCCAGATCTTCTCTGCAAGAAAAGGTAAAGTGAATTACACACACACACACACACACACACACACACACACACACACACACACACACACACACACACACACACACACACACACACGTACAAGCAGGCAGTAAACCATCAGCCGATCAATCCATCATACAAATATACTCTTGTGACTCTTGTGTTATATACATTAGAGCTACCAGGCTCACTCAGATGTACGTGAATGAGTTACATGGCGCCAATGTTGGTCACCACAATGACTGCGAATATCACTGAATTGTCGGACAGCTGATGAAATCTCTTCCGATGATACCTTGGGTCTTGTAGACTATTTACAACGTCTTTCGTTTATTTACTTGTTTTTTCTTTTCATCATAATCAGCAAAGTGCCACTTACATCATCTACAAGATCGCTCTACGCATTAAATCGACAAAGAAAGGGGAGATCATCACTCGTGTGAACGAGTACCGCGTGGAACTGACGTGCAAAATACTGCGCAACGCAACCGTGGACAGAGAACTGGAACCGATCACCGAGACCGTCACACAGAAGGCGTACGGAGAATTCAAGGTGTCCATGTGGTTCTATGAGGTAATACAAACTGAAAGCACATGAAGATTTTTATTGGGGGGGGGGGAGGGGGAGGGGCCTCAGTTGCATGCATGGATGCATCAGACTTGAGTGTGATTCTTAACTTGTTCCTGTTTTTTGTGTTTTGTTTTATTTTGTTTTGTTTTGTTTTGTTTTACAGTTTTTTTTGGGTTGTGTTTTGTTTTGGTTGTGCATCGATTCTTCATTGGCTCTCTTTTTTCTCTTCCCAAAGCAGTAATTATATTTCTTCTTGCACATTTTCTTCCGGGCAAAAACTATTACTATGAAGTATTTTGTGTTCAGATCGGCCATGTACATTATACTCACATAAACTGAGATGCTTAGTTGAATTATATGACGTTTGTTCTAAAGGCACATGAAGTTTGCTGATTAGAATAATCAGCATGGAGACAAGTAGTGGAACTCTCTGAAACTGTCAAACCTTTAGAAGCTACAGAGCTGTTACGTCATCAAAACGTGCGTACCTTGTCCGCCTGCAGCCGCCAGGTATTTCTATTGTCGCTGGCCCTTAGAGCACAGTATGTACCATGTGATACACCAGGTGAAACACTTCTACAGAGCCCTCGTCACAGATGTTTGGCCAAGAGTTTGATAAAAAAAAATTATGATTGAAAAAACCTCCGATTTTTTCCGTTCCTTGTACAATGCACTGTCGGTGTGCTGATAAGTACTAGCTTCAACTGTTCAGTACTGTATTTGTGAGCTGAAACTTTCAAAACTTACGCAAAGATCAGTCTCTCAAATCTGTGTCCCCAAATACAGCTTACAAATTTTTACACGCGCCGGTTCCATGTTTACTAAGCCAGCTTATATTTTAAACAGTTTTGCTTGATAGTGTGCCTGTACGCTCGAAATACTCTATCTTGATGATTAGTAGAGCTCTTAATGCCATACAATGTTGTTAACACTTTGTGCGAGCGACCGAACACTCAGATTCTACGACTGAGCGGTTGGTGTTGTTATAACACTCTCGCTTACTGCGTCATCGAGTACGCTTCTGTTGGCTCAGTATCAGCATTTGAGATGCTGTCACTGTGCAGGTGAGTAAGTTGTGTGACGCCAGACACCAAGAAAACATCTGAGAACAATCTGTGGGCATAAAAATCATAAAGACTGGGCTTTTAAAATAAAGGTTGTACAAGAATCCCCATTCTAGTTGCCCTCACTTGTTGTCCAGACCAGGCTGTGTGAAGTGAAGATAACGACCTACCCTTACCCCCTGGTACTGGGACACTGGCTTGCCTTCGCTGTGGAGCTGTACACTTCCGACACTCGCCTTAAGCTGGTGGTCACTGACTGTACAGCCGAGGCCAGTCCTGTCACCACTGGTTCACCAACCGTGCCGCTCTATCGAGACAAGTATGTCAGGCTTTAATCATCATATTAAGTGATCTTTTCAATTCAATTCCGTTCAATAAATCTTTATTATTCCATAACGTTTCAATATTTGGTCCTGAAACATGGAACTTGCTTGATTTGAGATATAATTCGCCTTTCAAATATAATTTAAAACATTCTTTTTCAAAAAATGGATGTAATTTGTAACATCCTGGCCAGATAAAATGTATCACTGTTCTGCATGTGAAACGTTAAGATTTATTTCTCTGCATTTGTAATTTTTCATTTCTTATGAGTTTTACTGTTTTCAGCCTGCTTTGTTTTTAGCGCTCAGGGCATCTAAAGGTTTCTCTTGTGTTTTTATGTGAAAAAAACCCCGAACACTTCTGTTATATTGTTTTGGGCCTATTTAGTACCATCTTCAAAATTTTCCCAGAAAGTTCAAGTTGCAGTTCTCAATTCCGAAACTTCAATAGCTGAGCTGACCCTTCGCACCACCTGATTGTAACAAAGATACTATAGTGTGTATAATATCTTTGATTGTAGTGTGCTAATATCATATGTTTGAGAGGATGCGTGCGATTCGTGTGAGCGTGTGTGTTGGGTTAATTCCGCGGCGCTTTGAGCCAAGCAACCGGGAAACACGCCAGCATACTCCACACATTATTATTATTATTATTTATTAATTTATATATTTATTTATTTTTGGTTACAGATGTAAAGTGGAGCCGACGTTGCACATTCTTCCTCTCAGTCTGACGAGATTCGGGTTCTATTATCAGCCATTTAAATTCGTCAAGTACCAGTACGTCATCATTGAGTGTGACGCCATCATCTGTTTGGCGAGCGAGATTACGTCAGAATGCGACCGGAGCTGCAACAACACCAAGCCACCCCCGTCATACGGCAGACGTCGGCGCCGCGACACGGACTCTCATCCTACAGTGCATGTTGTATCGCAACCGTTTTACATTGTTGATGAGGAGCCAGGGGGCATCTTGGGTACGCGTTTCACATTTCTTTAAATCAAACTGTCAACGTAGCGGCATAATTTACTGTTACAGTCAACTGGGTACTGTCCGACCGGTTCAAAGATAGAATATGTCAAAGGTAATCATCATCAATAATCACTGAGTTTGACGTTTCATTCACTATAGGTGAGTGTGATCAACAGTCAACACTTTATTGCCATCAGTATACATACGTCAAACGGGTACTGTCTGACCTGTTGGTTATATCCGGGTATCAAAGCTGGAATATCTCAAAGGTAATCACTACCATCTATCACTGAGTTTGACATTCATTCAGTAAATCAAACCTGTAGGTCTGTCCGTGTAGTTTAGTCAAATGGGTACTGTCTGACCTGTTTGTTGTTTTCTGGCAGAAAGCTACAATATACCAAAATTTATGTAATCAACTAAAGTAAAAGAAAACTAAGTTTTGTAACAATTTTCTTTCTTTTTCTGTTTTCTTTTTCCTTTTTCTTTCTTTTGCTGGGGGGAGGGTAGGGGGGGGGGGTGTGAGGGCAACATCTTTGTTACTGATGGTGTGGTGGTTCACTTGGTTGATTTCCTACTCCTCCGCCTCATCATCTATATCATTGGCGGTCGGTGGTCTCGCGTTTAAGACTTCGTCACCAATGCGAGAAGTCAGCTTCCAGTCCCAGAAGGGCAAAGATTCTTTTCCTTCTTGTATGTGGCACCGTTCATTCGTGCCGATCATCAGGGGTTCTCTCCGGGTACTCCGGCTTCCTCCTTCTCTGCTTTGGAAATGTTCAGCCCAGAAAGTAAACGCAGTTCTGTACTCCGAAATTTAAATTTCTAATCTGACCTTCCCATAACGTGATTGTAATGTGTTAATGTGTGCTAGAGAATACGTGTGATTCACGTGAGCGTGCGTGTTGGCTTTAGTGTGCGGCGCTCTCAGTCAATTCATGAAGATGGGTAAAGCGCCAATACAATACACCGTCATTATTATTATTATTATTATTATTTATTTTTTAAATAAATGACACTCATTCGTTTGTTGTCAGAGCCTCCTGAAATCGTTATGTCCGCCTCCCCATCGCCCATGACGACCGACCCGATGGAAGGCCGGACCACCACCACTACAACTCCCACCATCACTACAATTCCTACCACTGCTACAACTCCCACCACCACCACCACAACCCCAACAACTCCCACCACCACCACCACAACCCCAACAACTCCCACCACTACTACAACTCCCACTACCGCCACAACCACAACAACTCCCACCACCGTGACGACCACAACCGCAACCCCAGTTGCAACACGTTCACCGACCACCCCAAGTATCACTGGTTCCACCTCAGTCACTTTGATAACATCTAGAATTGTGACGTCATCGACTCCATCACAGTGGACCCAGCCCGTGACGTCAAAGCAACCATCATCAACCTTAGCTCCAAGAGATGTGACGTCGACGGAAAGACCCGTGCCGAAACCAGAAAGACGAGACGACGATGAGACAAACATGGAGAAACAATTCCCAATATTTGTGAGAATGGCTTCCTCAGCGGTTTGTCCAACCCAGTGTCTGCTCCTGATCGTGGTGTGTTGTTTCTTTGTTCGCAACCTGGTGTAACTGAGCTAGTTCACTGCAAGTATCGCCAATAGGCCTGTCTAACAACCACTAACAGAATGGGAGTCGATGTTTGTCTATAACTGTTGACAGTTTTAACCCATTTACTGCCATGTCGCAGAATGTCATGCCTCACGGCCCAGATGTCAAACTTGTTCAAACTGTAGTCGTTCTAGTGGTTGAAAAAAATTCAAAACAACAAACACTCTTCACACGCAGGCATGTTTTACTACCTTTGTGCAGCGTGTCATGTGAAGGGAAATTTTCAGTGAGAGACCAAAAATGTGTGTGGCAGTGAAAGGGTGAAGCTGACACGGATGACGGTTGCGGTGCGGTTGCGGTCCGGCAGCGGCACGGCATGTGCGTTTTCGCATCCGGAAAACGCAATGTTTGAATCCATATATATATACGGTACGACAACGGCACTTTTCCGCCTTTTTGTTTTGAGACAGCGTAGCAAAATGGCACCTGTCCATTCCCAACTCGCGAGGTTGATCAAAGAAGAAAGGCTGGTACTTTTGATCTTGCTGCTAGGAAAGAAAAGAAAGAGCAAATCAAAAAGGCGTCATCGATTTTGGATACATCCTATTCTGCGACAGCGACGATCGTATGGTGCGTTTTTCCATCTTGTAAGAGAGCTTCAGATGGACGGAAAGAAGTTTCAACAATATTTTCGACGCTCCCGGGAGCAGTTTGCCCAGGTCCTGCATCTTGTGGCGCGAAAAAAGTGCCACGCTCCCCTTTTTTTGCCGCACGTCAGCCATGCGGCATTCGGAAAAATCGCTCCAGTGTCCGATTTTTTATTTGCCGCGACGGTACGCAAACTCGCCGGATCTGTCCCGCTGCCGCAACGTACTAATGCATTCATGTCAAGAGATTTATTACGTTGGAGCGATTTTCCCGCACCGCAACCGCAACGCAACCGCACCGCAACCGGACATATGGATTTTCAGCTTAATAAGACGGACAACGAGACTCGCAAACGTCATGACAGCAAAGTGGACTGTCTCAAAGCAGCCTACCTTAATCCTTCAGGCCATATCACACGACAGCTTCACAATAGTTTTCAAAAACAAAAACACCGATGTTTTCCGAACTGGCCTCCGTGTGACATAGCTCCCGAAACTGTTTTCTCGTGTTGCGAGATTTTCGGGCCGGTTCTGAATTCTCGCAACAGTTTCGGAAACACTTTTAAAAAAACACACACAAAAAACTTTCGTGTTTTCTTGTGAGAAACTGTTGCCCGTGTGACGTCGCCTTTAGGATGAGCAACTCTCACAAAGTAACTAAAGGTGTTTCAGTCAGATGCTGTAACCGTTGCCTCAGTGACTAACTTCGACATAAAACTCTCTTATAAAACGTATAAAGTTTGTCACAAGCATGTGTTGCCCGAGAACGTTCAGTACACCCGTGGTTTGGCCAGTACACATACAGTCTGGCTCACATCTTACCAACGACGATCTATAGAAAACTACAATTTCGCAGACCGGATCTGTCTGTCTCGAGCCCCTTTAAACAGAAGTAGCTGTATGTTAAAGAGACCTGTAACCACCCTCAATTTTTACATTATAAACAGTATGTTATTAATTTAGGTCCTGCGCATTTGAACGTTCTTACTATAAGCAGAATTGTATTGACCAGTGCTGTATATTGCATGTTCTATCGTTTCCGAATTTCTAGTGATTATACTTAATGTCTTCGTTGTTTCTTGTGCGTGCTGGGACTGTCTCAAAAGTTCTATATTCGTATTCATTTTTTTTTCTGTGTATATTGTTTACTGGTGTACATTTTGGTGTTATTATTTCCCGTTGTTAAAGTGTGGCAATTTTATCCTCTGCTTTTTTCTTCTTGCCATAACGAACACGAACTGTTGTCATGGAGTTCCTCTCAGCTGTAAGTGGTCATTGGATTGGACTGGCTTTGTTGTACCAGTGCAAGCATTAACCACATGTCATCCATGACCTACATGTGATAATGACAGTAGGCCTATGTTAGTCTTCAGCATATGATTGTGTGCAGTCCTTTTAATCCAGTCTGTCGCTTAAATATAAATCTATGTACTACACGTGCAGCAGGATTTCATATTTTTTTATAATTGTGTGTTTCGGTATCAGTCTGTGATAACTCTCTCTGTCTCTCTCTCTGTCTCTGTCTGTCTGTCTCTGTCTCTCTGTCTCTCTGTCTCTGTCTGTCTGTCTCTCTCTCTCTCTCTCCTTTGATCCTCAAACAAGGCGCCATGTTGTTTTTTTAACTGTCGTGTTCTGCATTCTGCCTGGCGTGACGACTGTAAAGATTATGCACGACCAGGCAGATCAATGGCTACAGGTAGGGTGGCGGCGCGAAAGGGGGATGTTCTATTTATAACCTTTAACGGCGCGACCTGACCGTGAAGCTTGTCGCGTAACCTACACCGCCACAAGGCACCACTGACTGAATCACTTGCCACATTCCCGCGTGTCACGCTTCGCTGATCATTGTAATATCGATCGGCGTGTTTAATACTCATGAATCTGAAGTAGTTGTATTACGTACTATGTTGTCTGAGTCATGCAGGCTGTGTGTGTCCAAGATCCCTTCTATGTATAACCACACAGCTGGTTTGAACCTCCACAATAATGGTTACTTCACGCAAAACGTATTTAGACATTGCTAGGTAGGGGCCTGTAGCTATCGTACCACCTATTACTATGATGATATGTTGACTGATTTTCAGTGTTGTGTTTATTGATTAAGATGGTCCGGCAACGCCACTAACCAGTGAAGGGGACACAACACTGACAAGAGGTCGCTATCTGTCCACAGGACAACACCGCGCCGCGCGACTCGCACGCCGAATGGGCGTTGACCTCAAAGCCGCCATTTGTTTGCTGCGTCGCTATGGAAACAGCAGCACTTTCCACATTGCGATCCCGAGAGAAAACAGCGGAAACGCAGAAACGTTAGCAGCTGGTCGGACTCCGCCGGCACAAAGCGTGTAGGTGTGTCGCTGTACGCGTGCTGTGTGTGTGTCGCTGTGCTGAACACATACACACCGCCTTCTTGTGTAGCGGTATCTACCCTAACTTTTGCGCATGCCCAGCTTAAACAGCGGTTTAACAACGTGTTCTGAGTTTCGTGTGTTGTGAATGACGCTCTGTCATCGTGTAGTTCTGACATCCTTGTGGCTATCTCGTGGCCTGACGCGGTGAACTGAGATTTACCAAAGTTTACCCCGGCGGTCGAGGGGAAAGCGAGGGTGGATCGGCTGGCACCAGCGAGAGGACATGATGAAGGCTGTTGGCTGGGTTTTGTTGGCACTGTCGCTGTGGCGTGTTTCGACAGGTAAGTCAAGACGAGAAAGCTCATTTAGCCAGTGCTAATTGCCGGTTTGAATGGCGCCTTGCAGGCACTGTTCGACTGGGATTGATAGTCGTGCGTCACAGTACCTGTGGTTATATGATGGTACCTGGCCAGGGTAATTGACTACGGTAGTACGCTCAGTCAGTGTAGGCCTTTACTGTGTGTTTACATTAGATGTAGCTTGTCAGTCGTCACTGAGCTGCCCTTAGCTGTTCAGTCGACCCGCATTGTGAGTGATCGATATCTTAATTTAAAAAGTCTATTTCAGAACCAATAACTTCAGTGAACCGTCACACACTGACAGTATGCCGGCTAGCCGATGAAATCTCTCTCTCTCTCTCTCTCTCTCTCTCACACACACACACACACACACACACACACACACACACACACACACACACACACACACACACACACACAAACTGATATATGTCGTTAACACAGGTTTACAGGTTTTCAATAGTAAAGAAACTGACCAGAACCGCTTGTCAGAGTTCATGACGCGGCTGGCCGGCGCTATCACCTCAATAAACCGTCGCCTGGGTTGTGAGGACTTATTAGATTACGCGAAACCGGCTGAGCAATCCGTTTAGCGGATGAGTAAACCTGATGAATTATTGATGTGCTGTGTGTCACGGACCCTCATGAACCGGCACACCGGTCCCGGCTGGGCAGTCTACGTGACCTGTTACGGGGTCAGTCAGCACCGTCAGATTTCATCAGGACAGGTTACAACGCTGCCGTTAAGCACCAAAAGTGATCAAAAGGCTGTCAGTATCAAAATCATAATGACGGATGTTATCGTGTCGTTTGTGTCATTGTTGTTGTATTTTTATGTTGTTGTCTTCGTAAATTCATGTTCAGTATCTGCTTGATATTAATGATATGCTGAAGTACGCAAGATGTTTTTTTAAAAGCTGAATGCACAAGGAAGTCGGAGCCATTACTCAACAGTGACAGAAAGTCAGTGAATGCACAGACGTCTTGTCATTGAAAGGGTAATCGGTGGTCGATCCAAATTCTTCAGTCATATAATTTGCTGTATGATTTTCACTTCCTTGTTCGTCCAGTATAAGGGCAACCTACGTGTGGTCCAATAAAGGGGTGAAAAAGGAGGGGGGGAGGGGGTTCATGGTATCCCTCCCTCTCGATCCTGGCTCCATCTCTAAGAGCTTTTTTATGACTATTTTTTTTAGCAAAATGAATACGAAAAATACATTGACGTACATGAAAACATGAGCATTGGGATGGTATTTTAACTTGAAGCGGTGTACACAGTAATGTTGGGGAATGGGTGGGTCAGTGTTTGGGAGTTTAACGTCCTTTTCCACTACGTATGGGGGATATCATAGACGGGGCAACGAGAAAAAGGCCAGCACGAATATTTGGCCCTAGCTGGTAATTCGGTGAGGGGGGGGGGGGGGGAAGGGCAACATTTTAAAGCATTGAAGAAAATCCTCAGTTTAGGGTGTAAGATTATCATGTAAAATACAATTTACATATTGTATAGGTCTCAATAATAATAATAATAATTATTATTATTATTATAATTATTATTATTTTATATTTTTTCATCTTCCGACCCATTGACATGTTGTGCATGGAACTGTTAGGCTGCGACACATAGGACTTAGCCTATAACTAACTTGACTTTATTTGCACAATACAGTCTGTCTGTCAGTCATGTCATCGGAGAGAACATTATAAATACCCCGTTAATGTGACGATCCATCCCATAATCTAATACAGGCGAAGAAAGGACACGACACTGAATACACAACCAGTTCTTCAAATAACTCTTCCCCACAGGCCTGCGCGGCTTACCTAAGTTATAAATATCAATCATATGACAGGGCCTGTAGGGTTTGTTTGAAATAATTATTACACCAGTCACTGGAGTGTTTACACCAAGCTACATGAGTGTTTGCTGATGTGCCGAGCAAAGCTACACCCTATTCTGTCAGCACAGACCGGACCTTGGAGTCACCGGGAACTACATTGATGTACCTGGTTCTTTTCTTGTTATTGTCACAGGCCCATGCACTTACTCTGCACAGATCGAACCTGTGAGTCATCGGGAACGACACTGATATTACCTTGCTTTGTCTTGTTATTGTCGCACACCCACTCACGGCACAGATCGAATATCTGAGCCACCGGGAACACCACTTACATTACCTTGCTTGAAATCTCTTGTCATGGTCACACAACCACTCACACATCGCCGTCACGGACACAACACTCAAACAGCGAATGGATATTTACAGGACTGATATATATGTATACACGTCCACACCCTTTTCAATCACATATGAGCATATACTGATACAACAAAAATGTCTGCTTCAAAGAACAGTTCATGTGTGCACGTCACTGGGCTAGGTGCTTGCGCAGGAGTGGCAGACTCCATGTTGGGAATTACACTGAGTACATTAGAATGAGTCACAGTACGGTTGAATTCTTACATGTCACACGTGGCATTTATGTAGTGTTGTGCTACCAAATGTATGTATATGAAAACGTTGTATATGCAAGAATCCCTAAACAAAGCGCCCAGTTTTGTTCACATTAAAGAAATATACACACATTTCCAAACAACATTTCAAAAACTTCTGATGCTCTGTCTGTCTGTCTGTCTGTCTGTCTCTCTGTCTCTCTCACACACACACACACACACACACACACACACACACACACACACACACACACACACACACACACACTGCGGATATAGGCTTTTATCAGACCATATATTGACTCAGGTTTTGAATTAATCATGCCGACAAGGACGCACGAACAAAGCAAACAGACGAGCCCCGTTAAAATCCGTAACTGCAGATCGTGTGGCCGACAGAATTCCCATAGATGGCACTTTGTCAACGTCATCAACACAAGCAACAGATCACGATCCGTATTGAAGGTAGGCCTATAATTATATGACACGCAGAACCGCATTGCAATATCCGATCACTTCGTTCACAGCGGGTGGAACGTGCCGATGTATGGTTGGAGAATTTTACGTGCGTTCCGCTTTGCTGCACTATTCATGAGGTAACCGGCGAATTATAATGCAAAATCACAAAGTGTATGTGATCAGTACGGACTGCCCCAAGCACCGTCACCATAATGCGTTTCACAGATAAACACGGGTAGATTCAAGCGGCGTAATACATTCATTGCCTGGAGCTGTTTCTTGTGTGATAGCATGGTTATCTACAACATCGACACAGTAGATTTCGCGTAGGACTGGTTAGCCTATAGCAAATGTTGCTCTCTATCTCTCTCTCTCTCTCTCTCTATGTGTGTGTACGCGCGCGCGCGCGCGCGCGCGCGCGCGCGCGTGTGTGTGTGTGTGTGTGTGTGTGTGTGTGTGTGTGTGTGTGTGTGTGTGTGCTATCGTCTGTATTTTACTGAATAATGATAATAATAATAATAATAAATAGTACTTATACAGCGCTTATTCTCGCAGCAAAGCAACTCAGTCATAGCGCCACACACACACACACACACACACACACACACACACACACACACACGCACGCACGCACGCACGCACGCACGCACGCACGCACACACACACACACACACACACACACACGCACACACACGAAGTTCTGTACAAGAAGAAAGATCTATGTCGGCGATAAATTTGTGATACGAATGTAACAATAAATCGTGGATATACATGTGGCATTTTCTGCACTATTATTTACAACAGGAAGCAAGTCTGAATTCTCAGATGAACCTAACAACAGACACATGTACACGCTTGCGTGGCACGTATTGCGTAACCCTGGAATTGGCGTAGGACATGATTGTCGTATGTATGCAAACTCCCGTACATTAAGAAACGGACTGATGGCATCTGTAGTCTCCTACACCCCACCCCGTTTATTAAAGCTTTATGAAAGACATAATGAGGCTGGTACGACTTACTTAATTAGTAGTTATTTAGGGCTTTTCGCCGCGCAAGCAGCAAAAGACTATTTCGCGGCTAATCAAAAGCCAGACTAAAGTAAAAAGGAAGACAATCAAACAAGGTGTAAATATATATTTAAAAAAATCTATCCGGTTTAAATGATAAACACGTTTCACTTGTTTGCACGTCGAACATATATATATATATAGAGAGAGAGAGAGAGGTCGAGGATAGTCCGTATTACTTAATGTGTCAGCAGTAACTTTAATAGAACAGATTTGACTCTTTCAAGAAGCTAAAGATGCTGTCGGGGGCGAGGGGGGGGGGGGGCTTTTAGGGTGTGTTTGTGGGTGTTCGGGGGGCTTTTAGGGTGTGTGTGTGGGTGTTCGGGGGGTATAACGTCCTTTTCCACCACATACGGGTGATATCAGAGACGGGGCAACGATGAAAAAGCCACACAAATATTTGGCCCCAGCCGGGATACGAACTCACGACCCAAGCATTAGAAGTCCAGTGCTCTACCATTCGGCCACCCTGGCTCCCCGGTTTGTTTGGTTTTGTTTGGTTTGGTTTGGTTTGTTTTGGTTTGGTTTGTTTGTTTGTTTGTTTGTTTGTTTGTTTGTTTGTTTGTTTGGTTGGTTGGTTGGTTGGTTTTTTTTTTGTTTTTTTTTTTTTGAGTGGGGGGGGGGGGGGGCTTTTAGGAGTCTGGAGAATAAATCATTGTCTTATTTGTCCCTCCCTGTTTCTCCAGGTCAGCAAGTTGTGGTACAGGAGATCCGCCTGGTGGACGGACCGAACCAGAGGGCGGGGCGAGTAGAGGTACGGATCAACAACCAGTGGGGGACAGTGTGTGATGATCAGTGGGACAACCTGGACGCCAGGGTCGTGTGTCGCAGCCTCGGCTTCACGTGAGTCAGTCTGCACCGTCTGCGATAGGACAAGTCTGTGTGTGCGTGCGTGCGTGCGTGTGTGTGTGTGTGTGTGTGTGTGTGTGTGTGTGTGTGTGTGTGTGTGTGTGTGTGTGTGTGTGTGCGTGTGCGTGCGTGCGTGCGTGCGTGCGTATGTATGTGTGTGTGTGTGTGTGTGTGTGTGTGTGTGTGTGTGTGTGTGTGTGTGTGTGTGTGTGTCTCAAGCGCATCTGGAGAGCAGCGCGTATATAAACTATGTCTTATTATTATTATTATTGCGTGTGTATATGAGTATCTCTTTGCATTTTCAGGGGAGGCGCGGCATTCGGTCTGGCGCGGTACGGGCAGGGCACGGGGCCCATACACATGGACAACGTGTTCTGTCAGGGTAACGAGAACTCACTGGGAGACTGCGGCTTTGTCACAGGGTCAGAGGTCAACTGTCAGCACAGCGAGGACGCGTCTGTACAGTGCGAACCTGGGGTGCCTGGTGGACAGACCACGATCACCCCCGCCCCCACCACGCCCCGCCCTGGCGGCACTCTGCCGGACAACTGTAGTCCAGGTGAGAGAAAGCAATATCGCTATGAAGAGTAGGTAAAATCATGTTCGACAATAAGGTGTATATTCTTCCCCTGAGTGTAGCAGCTGGAAGATCCAAAGTGAGACTAACAGCCCGAAGTTCTCCAATGAGACAAACATCCCGAAGTTCCCAAAATGAGGAAATCAGCTTGAAGTTCTCAAATAAGACAAGCAACTCGAAGTTCCCAAATGAGACAAACAGCCCGAAGTTTCCAAAATGAGACAAACATCCCGGTGTTCCCAAATGAGACAAGTAGCCCGAAGTTCTAGAATGGACCATAATTAAGGTAACCGTGAACAGATTGTTATAAAATTTCGTTTGCCCCTTTCACCGTTGTGGCAGGTACGTTCAGCATCAAGAAAGGAGAAGTAATGTTTCTCACGTGTATTGATTACAGACTGCCAGAATGTGGAAGCATTTCCTTCAGTGTGTGCGGAAGAAAAGGGGATTTTACTGAGTAGTTAGAATTGCGAATTGTGGCCAGCAAAGTCTGGGGTACTGTGTTAAAAGAAAAATGTTGCACCCCCCCCCCTTAATAAAATATAAAAAATAAATAAATAAATAAAAATAAAAATAATATAAATAAATAAATAACAAAAATAAAAAAATAAAATATAAACAAATGAATTTAAAAAAAGACATCACAATTACGGACCATTGTCTGAGCCATCTGCACGGCGTGACGTGTGTGTACTATAGGTTCCAACCAGCAGGCGACAGTGAGTTTGTACGGCGCTGTGAGCGGGATAGGCTACGTTCAGGCGCGGGCTCCAGACGGCACGCTTGGGTTTGTCTGTGACGACGGATGGGACGTGAACGCAGCCAAGGTGGTGTGTCGCGAACTCTGCTACACTAAGTGAGTGGCGCAGTACATGCGTTAGTACGTTCTTTAAACCCTACATGTTAGTAACGCCGCTGAGGTAGAAAATAATAATAATAATGAATATTGAATCGGCTCAAAGCGCCGTGAACTGAACCCAACACGCACGCTCACGTGAATCACACGCATTCTCTCACACACTGGATTTAAACACGTTACAATCACGTGGTGCGAAGGGTCAGCTCAGCTATTTAAATTTCGGAAATTAGAATTGCATTTATTTTGCAAATTTGGTGGGCTGAACATTTCCAAAGCAGAGGGGGGGGGGGAGGAAGCCGGAGTGCCCGGAGAGAACCCCCGACGATCGGCCCGAATGAACGGTGCCACATACGAGAAGGAAAATGTTTTTGCCCCGAGTGGGACCCGAACCGCATTGGTGTCAAGTCTCTTAACCACTAGACCACCGACCGCCCTCAGCTGGCGCTTTCGAAGTTCATTATCTACGGTCTTTGCTCTAATGTTGTTTGCCAAACAGAAGGATGTTTCATTTGGCTATTGTGACCGTTTCGTGACTTTATGATTTCTAATATTAGAGAAATACGACAGTCTTTGAGCCTACAGTACATTCCTGAATCAGGCGCGTAGGAAGATGCTGAGAGGAAGGGGGGCCCACTAAGTCGGGTGAGCCATACGGCCGGGGTGAAGAAGGGTGGTGTGTGTGTGTGTGTGTGTGTGTGTGTGTGTGTGTGTGTGTGTGTGTGTGTGTGTGTGTGTGTGTGTGTGTGTGTGTTGACTGCCAAGGATTGTGTCCTGCGACAGCAGAGCAGGGGGGCCCCACCACTGGTGGGCCCCCTCTCCTCTTATCAAAAGCAAGGGGGGCCCAAAGATATTCGGGCCCCCCTTCCAAAAATCGAACGGGGGCCTGGGCCCTCAGGGCCCCCGTGGTTCCTACGCCCCTGTGAATAGACTGAGACTCGACAAAAGCTTCTAAAAATAGCCACCAATCAGCGCCGTCTAGATGGTGGGTGGGAGGAGGAGAGGAGGTGAAGGGGGGAGGGGGTATTTGTTTCATGGAAGATATGATCTTTGAATATGTATTCAAAGAATTTTTCGATGTCTTTGAATTTTTCGACTGATTCAAATAATGTATTCTAAGAATTTTTCTTTCTGTCCGCGCAGTTCTTCAGTGGTGCAGGCCAGCATGAAGGCGGAGTACACCGTTCAGGTGAACAACCCTAACATAATACTGGACGACCTGAACTGTGTTGGGAATGAGAACCGTCTCCAGGACTGTAACCATGCCGCCTGGTTCTCCAGTAACTGTGCGGACACGGAGCTGGCCAAAGTCACGTGCACTGAGGTCACGTACGAGATACCACCACGTCAGTATTTCGCCTGTGTTATGCTTACACTGAAGGATAGGGAACCAGTTTCCAAGCTGCTTATCGTCAAACGAAATCTAATGATTGTGAAGGATAGTGAACCAGTTTCCAAGCTGCTTATCGTCAAACGAAATCTAATGATTGTGAAAGGAAAAAGAAACTGTCATACTTTGTACGAAATATTCTATCTGCATTGCAGTGTTGTTTTAGCTATGTGGGGGATTAGTTCCCTGGCAGGTTCGCATGTAATCATTTGTACAGTCGATCATGTGTTGCAGTCTCCACTATTTCTGCAACTTACCGTGCTTTCTAGAACGAAAAGCTTGTGTTAAATTGTCTTCGGTTTGACCCCCCCCCCCCCCAAAAAAAAAACAAAAAAAAAAAAAACAACAAAAAAAAACAAAAAACAACAACAACAACAACAACAACAACAACAAAAATATATATTTATTTTATTTCTTTGTTTCTTCAGCGCCACAACCCGAATTGCAGTGCAGGGAAGGGGATTTGATCGCCATGTTTAACACGTCACGTGACACTAATCTGGAGCCCAAACACCTGTCAATAGCTGACCCCTACACAGGCCCGTGCACCTTCCAGCCCACCGTGACGTCAGACCGGCAGTTTATTGAAGCCAAGATCAGCTTTGAGCAGTGTGGGACAGGTGTTCGGGTAAGAACTCCATACGTTGTGTTGACGGTAGTGACCACAGGCAGACCTGGGTTATCTTTCTTTACTAGCTGTATAATAATAATAATAATAATAATTAAAAAATTATAATAATATAACATTACAGTAGTGCAACAACACTTGTAAAATTTGAATGTGGGACCGCTCGCGCAAAGTGTAAACAACATTGTGTCGCATTAAGAGCTGTACTACTCATCAAGATGAGAGTATTTAGAGCGTATGGGCACATTCTCGATCGAAACTGTTCCAAAAGATGGCTTAGCTAAGACGGAATTAGTCCGTTTGAGGTTCACTTAATACTGGTGATCAAGAACACAGAAGCATTATTTCTCTATCGTTCTCCAGCAAAATGCCTCTCACATCATCTACACTAACGCCATTCTGATGGAGTCCACGTCCCGACAAGGCGACATTTCCCGTGTGAACACTTACCGGGTGGAGCTGACGTGTGAGATGCCACGTAACGACACTGTGGGGAAACCTGTGGAACCGCTCACAGAGACTGTCACCCAAAAGACGGAGGGACGCTTCATTATCCAGATGAAAATATACCAGGTTAGGAGTTACAGACTAAGTAGAACATAAGTAGTATGCCATAAACATAACCCACAGACCCTATACTAGGCTATACACAAAACGCTTGAAAATGGATACAGCAACCGCATTGTATCCTAGACGTAGCCAGCGCTTTTCTGTTTTGAGGAAAAGGATTTGGTTTGAGACCACCAGGACTGATGTAGCTGTAGGATGCATAAGAGGATACCACCACTTCACCCTCACCACCACCCCTCACAAACACGCCTGACAGAAATCAAAGCGTAGCCAGTAATTTTTCCAGGTATTTTTAATGTCTGCCTTACCAGTAATACTGATGATAATGGTGATGATGAAGACCTGATTATAGCGTACGGCTCCATTCTAATTGCATGTTCACGGTGCATGGGGAGTTGTTTTGAAAAAAAGAGAAGGGGGATAACTGTTGTGGGACGCTTTCTAATTATGGACTGCTTCGTTACCAAACCTGAACCATAATTATGGCATTTAATACATGCACAAGTCTAAACATCTCGGCACTACACTGTCTGTGCTTCAGGATCAAGGTTTTAGTCAGGAGGTGACAGGTTACCCCTTCCAGCTTCCGCTCGGAGACTGGCTGAATGCGGCGGTGGATCTGGAGTCCGTGGACTCACGACTGAAGCTGGTTGTCACGGACTGTACTGCCAAAGCTGACGAGACAAATCCTGATGCCCCCTCCTTCCCACTCTATCAGAACAAGTGAGTAATACTTACTATCCAATTATACTGCTCAGTACAGACTAACCAGTAACAATGCCCGATACAGACTGATATTGCTTGATATAGGCTGTCCAGTAATATTGCTTGATATAGGCTGTCCAGTAATACTGCTCGATACAGATAGCCGTGTCGTTCATGTTAACATGTCGTGTGTCGTTAACACATTTCGTACCGCGCACGAGTATCCCACGTTGATTCCTTTTCGCTTTTGGTCCTGTATGCGAAAATCAGGGAAGATTAACGGTTCTTCGACGGCTTTTATTGCAGCAGACGTGAGTATAAGCAAAGTGCGACACTCCCACTGAGCCAAATTGAAATCCATTAATTAAATAAATTAATTATGATTTTTTTGTGAGACCACTGGTGCATAACCCCAAACGTACTTGGTAGGAATTGTGTTTAAACGACATTCAAACCCTCAACCAACCAGCCGACCAAAAGCTAACTAGGCATCTTTCAGAAAAAGTCCAACCAGTGTTGACAAGCCAGATAAAGGTAAAGGTGCTTGTGTCAGCTGCATTCGTAGAGGACCAAACCAGTTTACTTTGTTGGTGTGCTGCCCCCAACTTTTTCTTGCCAGCTCCAGTAGTGTTCCTCCCAGGTAATGGGTGGAATCCACGGAGGGCAAGAAAGCTGGGGCAATTTTTATTATGCATGATGAAAGAGATGAGGATGGTGGTAAGCTGATGCTATGGGGGTCCGTGTGGTTTGGGACTGCGAGACAGAGCCGCATTCCACGCTCTCCTGTCATAAATATCCCGGCGTTAACCAGGCCCGGGAACTACGGCACCTGCGGTGCTGGCCATGTAATCATCCACATCATAAGACGTGTCATACCAAGGGAAGCACCCCCAAAGTCGCACCCGTGAAGTGGGTGAATCTCGGCTGCGTGGCAACAGCCTCCTCGTTGGGCCCATAGCACACCCCCTCTGGGTAGGAGCCGACGTAAGTAGGAAAAACCCCGCTTGCCTCGGCTGGCACTCGAACCCGGGTCTCCCGGTCCATGGTCCGAAGTGCTGACCACTACACTACGAGGGCCGGTCTAACGAGTTTACTATTATATCATTGGCGTGTGTGTAGGTGCGTCACTGAGCAGACGCTGGAGGTGCACCCGATCGACAAGGTGAAGTTCGGGCTACGTTTCCAGCCGTTCATCTTCGTTGGTTACCAGAACGTGTTCCTGGAGTGTGATGCCCTCGTCTGCCTCACGACCGAAATCACTGAGGAGTGCGACCGCAGCTGCAACAACGCCAAACCCACACCAACAACACCGACAACACCAACAACACCAGCAGCAGCAGGACGGCGGCGTCGCTCCGTGACATCTCGACCTGTGTATACTGTCCATTCCCAGGCCATACATGTGGTGGTTCACGAAATGACGACGCCAACAGGTGAGCTAATCTTTGTCTGACAGTGACAGGAATATCATTGACATCGGGTTATATGCAAGCCCTTCTGTTGACAAGGAGTGTAATGACAATTCTTATGTAGTGATTAACATTGTAATAATCGTCTAGGTAATACAACATTATAAGATTTAATGTCACGAATTGTCCTGGCGCGCGCGCGCGCACACACACAGAGAGAGAGAGAGAGGAGAGAAACTGTGAACAATGAAAGATGACATTTTTGTTTCTTACGTAGGCCAACATAGTCGTCCCTCTCTTTGATTTGCCGTAGAATGGCTTGCGGGTAGACGCCCCTATCACTAAACGACATTTCTTCAGAGTTGTGTGCTGTAATCCTGTGTTTGTGTTTTTGTGCGACACAGAGCGACCCAGGACCAACATTTCCACTACTTTCAAACCAAGGACAACACCGGCACCCTCGACAGCGACGCCAACCACCACCACCACCACCACCACCACCACCGCCACCACCACAACCACTACCTCAAGAATGGCCAACACCACCAGGACGATTCTCGTCGCCTCGACCATCGTCCCGTCAACAAAAAGACCAACGACAGCGACACCAGAATCGCCCGGCATCACCAGCAAGCTACCAACAACACCAGCCAGACCAATTACAGCCCTAAAGCAGGAGAACACTGTCCATCCTGTAGGAGAGTCAGAGAAAGAGGTGTCAGGAGTGGGATCAGAAGCGAACGAGGACCAGAACCAGGTGCCGTTTGTACGGAGCGGAGCAGGTTTCGTTGGAAAGTCTCAGCTGATTCCATTTGTTTGCCTGTTTGTGTGTTACACACTGGGTCAAGCTGCAGCAGGGCTTCACGTGTAAACACTGTCAAATGAAAGTCAGGTGTGGGGCCAGAAGCCAGCGAGGACCAGTCCCAGATGATGTGTAATTGTGTATGGAGTGGGCAAGGTATTACAGGATCATCTCTTCTTCTTCCATTCCTCGCCAACTATTGTGTTACAAACTGAACCCGGTTGCAGCATGGCTTTAGGTGTAGAAACTTTCAAGTGAAAGTCATAGCGGGAGCAGAGAGAAGTTCTAATACAAACTTGATCTGGTTAAAGCAGGGCTTTAAGCTTTCAGACTGTCAGTTGGCAGTCACGGATGGGAGCAGTAGAGAGTTGTAACAAGGATGACCATTACTTACATACAATGCTGTGATACTGACACTGAAGGTGAACTGACCATAAAAACTTGACACTGATTCGACCCTCCAATAGAAATCGTGGCTAACTTAATGATTTAGCGTGTTCTTTTAGGGTATAATTATACACAATATCGCTTTCCCTTGGATTCTTATTATGATGCGGAAAACGGTCGATTTTAGTTGCGTGTGCAACTGAGAACTGAGATGATAATTATCTGACCGAACTCACAACCAGAAGACCCAAGTCTGACTTGCCTGATGCTTTTGTTACTAGAGACAGTGTTGAAATATTCCATGATATTTCTGTGATATTTATGTGCCTTTACCGTGTGTAGTTTTGCATCTTGTTCCTCATAGATAATGTGCGTATTGTACACCTGAAATACGTACCAGTAATGTCCCTTTCTCACAAGTTGAACCTCGCCTAAATTATAAGAATGTAGTTGAGCGATAGTGGTGTCATCATGTTGAGAGTAACTGTTAAATCTGTGCAGGCTCACGACTATTGTAGTTGTCGTGTCCTGTGGAGACTGCATGCCTATTACTCGAACAGTTCCGTCATAAATTATGCCCTTGGTGCTAAATACAGTTGCTGATATTGACAGTAATATGATATGTCTTTGACGAAGCTACAGCTATGTTTTTCCAGGCTATAAACACACACACACACACACACACACACACACACACACACACACACACACACACACATGTTTGATGTTTTGGAGAACACACTTTTACATTCCTCCTAATGATTTGGCGGTTTTTACATGTGTCCAGATAGTACATCTAGTGTGTCTTGTATTGTTTGAATCATTTCGATATTCCGTCTACACACTGAATCATGTGCAAACGTTAGAGATTTCATTGTCCATTGTCAAATTCTGTGTACTGTAATTCGAATTCCGTCCAAGTTTCAGGACTTCGTGTACATAATTCATTGGAACTCTCAGGATTGTCGTATTTTTGAAGGATGGTCAATTTCATTCATGATTTCTATGTAATGTTATAATTTTGTCGGTTATTTGTTTTGTCTTCTGTACACTTTGAAACGTTTTTTTGCGTCCTGAACTTTTTCAGTCGTTCGTTCTGGTAGAGTGGATCAGGAAATCTTTCGCTCTCTCTCTCTCTCTAATTCGTGAACCACCGTTGCAAAGGTTCCTTTAATTGAATTTTTATTGAGCATGTCATAAGTACGTCTTGTTAATGCTCAAACTGTTTTTCTGTACTTTCTCCAGTGCAGCAAAATAAATCTGTTTAAACCAACAAATCTTTGAAACGATCCAGTGACTTGAGAGTGTTCTTCTTGTACTTTGCACGTATTTTTCACGAGGTAGCCTTCGTCTCACACCATTTGCATCAAATGCTTTTGTGCTCTTGTTTATAGTACATCAGGAGTACTCATCTCTTGCTACTGGATAGATTTGTTAATGTTTTAGGAGGGACCTTGTATTCGTTGTTCGAGTGTACGTGTACCAAATTAACTTATGCTGATTATAAGAAGTGTTGTTGTGAAATACGAGTTAGGTCTTCATTACTTCGTTTAAAAAGGCTATTTTCTGAACGCAAAGGACTTTCCTTCTTTATGCCTCTGTGTGTGTGTGTGTGTGTGTGTGTGTGTGTGTGTGTGTGTGTGTGTGTGTGCAGGGGCGCCGGAACCGGGGGGGCAGCTGCCCCCCCCCCCCCGTACCCAAGCAGGGGGGGGGGGGCAAGAGTATCTTTTTGCCCCCCCTGGAAAATCAGGTGACTATGGCAAGAGGGGGGGCAAAGCCATGGTCAAGCCCCCCCCCCCCCGCTTTTCACTTTCTCCGGGCAACGTCCTTCCTTTCACTGGCTCTGGGCTTTCCCCCCTCTGAGATTCTGCCCCCCCCCCTCCCCCCAACATCTTCCGGCGCCCCTGGTGTGTGTGTGTGTGTGTGTGTGTGTGTGTGTGTGTGTGTGTGTGTGTGTGTGTGAGAGAGAGAGAGAGAGAGAGAGGGTGGGGATGGGTGGGTGTTTGGCAGTTTGTCCTTTTCCGCCACGTGTGGGTGATATCAAAGATGGGGCATTGGAAAAAAAAAAAAATAGGCCAGCACAAATATTTGGCCCCGGCCGGGATTCGAACTTACGACACGAGCATTTAAAGTCCAACGCTCTACCAATTGGCTATCCCGGCTCTCCAACCGAGAGAGAGACAGAGAGACAGACAGATTTTCAACACACACACACACACACACACACACACACACGATGTACATCTGAAGGGTAGACGCATTTTACACTGATTGGATTATCTAACCATGCTCCGTTCCGAGATTCTGTTCAAGAAATGGCGTGTACACACACACACACACACACACACACACACACACACACACACACACACACACACACACACACAAATAAATAAATAAATAAATAAAACCAAACATACAAACCCTACAGATGGCACAATGTTATGTTTTCTTTAAACACAATTTGTTAACAGTTTTGCATTTGAGCGTCAGACGGTAAACATGTGAACATTCTTTCCTGTTGTCTTCATCAGCTCAATCTTAGTACTGAAACATTTTGTTTGAGCCACACCTTTCACCACAAAAAAATGAACACATCAATTCAGATTTTTCATCAAATTGACAGTGATTATCTGATGATATATTTGCATGAACACGAGCGACGAAGGAAACACGTTTACCGTGAAAATGGGTAGTAAGTCAAATCTTGCGACCGACCACAAAGACCTCCATAGTCCTCATCCTCATTATCATGCATAACATACATTGTTCCAGCTTTATTGTCCGCCGTGGATTCCACCCATGACCTGGGAGCTGGCAAAGAGTTGGGGCAGTAAAAAAAGGGAAAATCTAGCGACCGCCTTCAGTGGTTGTGCAAAGGCTGACAGACTACTAACAAAGCGGCAAAATCTGTCAACACATTCAGGCATATTACGTGGATTGTGTAATAGTCAATGCGATATATGTACAAAGTGTTCACCATTTAGGTTTATCCTCCATGTTTCTATTTCGGGGCTTCAAAAACACTTGAAGTGTGCAAGCAAGGCACTTGAAATGCAGTTAACAAATCATATGCGACTGTAACGCGTTTCCGAAATTGAAATTTTGAGGATGATCCTTAGGAATGATTCAATTTACAGTATGAGAATGTGCTTCTTCGATAAAAGGAATGTCGTGAATACATAGTTAGATGCAAATTAGTCCGAAAGTGACTATGGCTGTTCCTAAAGACGCAGTTACACTGCTACATGTACACCAGCATTAATGATAGAAGCCAGTGAGGAACGCCATGACAGTCATTCCAATGGCGGCGTTGATGTTGAGGAAGACCGACCACCCTGGTTTCTCGTACAGAAACTCTCGTCTCTGGGCCTCCGTGATCTCGGGCCTCTCGCGAGATTTGGACTGGGAGGTTGGGATGCCGCAGACAAAATCAAAACAGCGGTGACACTTGCCTTCTTGTATCTCATCTGTCTCGGTACCTTCAATCACTTTCATTTCTGGAGGGAAAAGACAATGTTCATTAGCAGGATTCAAGATGAAAAACCCGTTCATGGCTAAGCCACCTATATTTCGCAAAAACTTGAATGCAACCAGGATTTTTTTTTCATCCTGTGATCGCTTAATCTGTATCTTATGTCCGTGTCACGTACTCATGATATACGAATGTTTTAGGAAAGAGGTGTGACTGCTTGCAAAACTCAACATTTCCATTACTAAAGGTGGTTGTTTACTAATCAAGACCCTAAATCACTGCTAAGAAACTCAATGCTAATTACCCAGTTTGCTGTCTTTAGACGTCATTGGCCGTGTCTCCCCATCCTGTATTCCGGTGTCCGACACCTTGTCTACACGAGTCCACCACGTCATCCCGCGAAGCTGGAAACAGTTCAACAATTGAACAGGGTTGAATAGTTACAAATCTTTCTTGCGACCACAACAAGCACTGATAGGACACTACGTAGGTACAAATAGGTGTCGTGGCAAAAAAAAAAAAAATCCATTCCCCCTGTACAACAATCAAATAATAGCTAAACCCCCGATTTTTTCAATGACAGTATCCTGTGTCTTACTATGACCACGATCAAAACACTATCCAAACAGCACCACCGGAAATGACGTCATATACTACCTCGCTATCGCCCTGCTGTTTGTCGGTGTAGCTGAAGATGACGATGGCGATGGCTGTGACGAGGAAGTTGATCATGCCGAAGTAGGTGTAGTGCACGGCACCCAGTACTACAGGCCTCGTGTCCTCCTCCTGACAACCAGGACCAGGGTAGGCAAAGTCCAGCGCCATTCTGATCACACCGCACACGTGACCCATCAGGATACCGAAGAACGCCCCCTGGTGGCGATGAAAAGTCCGTACAGATTCAGCAAAGTGTGAGAGCCGTGTAAGTTTGAAGCAATAGGCCGACTGTTGGCTCCTCCTCACTCCCTCCCCCCCCCCCCCCCCCAATTTCATATTCGCTTACTCCGCATTTTTTTAAATAGCTGCCCACTCGTACTTACAGTGCGTGCGTGTGTGTGTTGTGTATTGTGTATTGTGTGTCTGTAATCGTGTATTCACAGTAATTGATTGGTGTGCTATATCCGGATTATTTCCAGGTATAACAGTATTTCTAGCAATTACCCGCTCGTTCATTCTCTTCCACAGAATACCAAAAATAAAGAGAGCGCCGACGGGTGTTCCAAGGTACCCCTGTACTGCCTGAATGTAGTTGAACAGTTGTCCCCCTTGTGAAGACTTGACCAGCGGAATCCACAGTATGGACACCACACACAGCAGCAACACGAAAATCCTGCACAGAAATCACATCAGTGTTTTAAGAATGTCTAATGTGTGCTTGTGTTCTATTCTAGCGTTTCGAATCTGGTGCCTGAGGATTCTTACGCAGACGCCTTAACCACTTGATACGTCAACCGGCACAGCACACACACGAAAGTAAACCGAACTGTGACCAACGGTCACGGTCAATCGAACTAAACAGTTTAAACTGTCGCAAACTCTAGAGCCTGCTTAAAAATGTTCAACCCACAAAATTTGAAAAATAAATGCAATTCTAATTTCCGAAATTTAAATAGCTGAGCTGACCCTTCGCACCACGTGATTGTAATGTGTTTATGTCCAGTGTGAGAGAGAATACGTGTGATTCACGTAAGCGTGCGTGTTGGGTTCAGTTCGCGACAATTTAAGTGAAATTGGGTAAAGCGCCTATAAAATACTCATTATTATTATTATTAACCTACAGATGTTGAAGATGCACGCTCAGCTGTCACTGGCCGTGTGCATGGGACTCCACAATGCGATTTCAAAGTCAAAAGACAAGCATTACATGAAAGTCCTAATGGCGGCTTACAGGATCCACGTGCATGTACTGTGGAGAAAAATGAAGTCCCTTCACCTGCCCACAATGAGTAGTTCCCGCTCCGTGGCCTTCTTCCGTATCCGGTGCCACAGGTCCATGGTGAACAGTGTGGAGGACGAGTTGAAGATGGAGGTCAAGGACGACATGATAGCCGACAACATCACCGCCATAAGCAGACCCCGTAACCCTAGCAACAGTAGCGCCACTCCATCATTAATTTTTTTTTTTTTAACTTGAGTTGCTGTTTGTGCTTGAGAAAGACGGATCCTCCTTGCTTTTGGGATAAAGATCTCAATATTACAAAAGACAAAGAAAGCAACAGCAACAACCACATCTTATTTCAGTTGTACTTAATCTTCTTCATAATACTGTACTACATGGACGGACTGAATTTTTAGCGTGTTACTTTGGGGGGGGGGGGGGTCAGTGGTCTAGTGGTGAGGGTGGGTGGGTGTTTCGGAGTTTAACGTCCTTTCCCATCACATACGGGTGATATCAAAGACGGGGCAACGATGAAAAAGCCAGCACAAATATTTGGCCCCAGCCGGGATACGAACTCACGACCCGAGCATTAGAAGTCCAACGCTCTACCATTCGGCCACCCCGTCGCCCTTGGTCTAGTGGTGAAGACTTTGCCACCAATGCAAATGTCACATCGTACGTGGCACTGTTCATTCAGGCCGATCGTCGGGGGTTCTCTCCGGGTACTCCGGCTTCTTCCCCTCTGCTTTGGACATGTTCAGCCCATAAAATTCAATCAATGCAATTAAAATTCCGAAACTTAAATTGCTGAGCTGGACCCTTTGCAACATGTGATTGTTATGTGTTCATGTCCAGTGTCTGAGAGAATGCGTGTGATTCACGTGAGCGTACGTGAAGGGTTTAGCTCGCAGCGCTTTGGGCCAAATATCTGGGATAAAGCGCCTTATTAAAGCGATTATTACTACTTGTTATGGTAACATTCTAACAAGTGTCACGAGTCTAACGGGTCTGCCAAAATTCACAAGACTTTCCGTGCTTCAATTCGCTTTACCATCAGTGAAAGTTGCGGCACAGTAATTTCTGCTTTGCTATTCCTTGAAAATATAAACATGCGGACACGCGGAAGATACTTACCAACAGGAAGGAGTTCTAGGACCAGTTTGGGGTAGGCGATGTTGGAACAGCCCACTGCGTTCTCACAAATCCGCTCACACGCTTCGGGGTCCACGCAGCCCACAGAATCTGTCAAATGAAGCGCAAAGTAACATAGCACATTGTGACCGTGTACAGACTTCACGAGTTCACGAGCTCACACGTCGGCTTAGGCTGTTCACGATGACATAAGAGCTTGGTAATTATTGTAAATTAAACAGGAAATGTATTCCAAGAAAGACGACACATAAAGTTGTCCCTTTTATAAGGAGATAACTAAATACCTGGAAAAAGTGCTCTGGCGATCATGCCCGGGAAGACCATGAAGAAGAGAGGCGTCAGTTTGAGGTAACCCGCCATGATGGATCCTGCCTTGGCGTGAGACAAGTTCTTGGCCGCCAGAGAGCGCTGTACTATTACCTGACACACGGAAATCGATGACGTATTGTCTACATGTGTGTGTGTGTGTCAGTTCATTGATGTACAGAGCTGATTTCAAAAACCGAAAGATGACGATAAAGGTCACCTTAACTTGACTGTCTTTTTGCACACAAACGGAAAAGCTTATATTCAAAACAAACAACATAATCACACACCTGATCACAGCACCAGTACCACATACAGCCCAGACTAGACTGCAGCACGAGGCCCGGCCAGGGGTTGTCCGAGTTGACCGGGTCCCTGAAGATGTGGAAGGCGTCATCACGTGGCACGCCGCATGACGTATTGGCCGGCCGGTCCGCCGGAATGGCGTCCATGTATTTGGACTTCAGAGCATCGTAACCGCCGACCCTGTCGAAACCTGTAGACAGAAAGAAGTAGTAAAGACTTTGTCATGCCCTTGTCTTTGTTGAAGTTCTTAGATAAAAAAAAGGGCATACATACCATGCAAACAAAGTCAGACCGTGAAGCAATACAAAATGAATAAATAAAACGAGACTTCGCGAGGACAAGCCTGTTATTTTTCATTTTTGCAAATAATTCAGTTTTGAAATACTCACAGGAAACCAAAGAGCAAAACCAGACAGACAGTGTTTGTGAGCTAAAGGAACTTACTCATGACAGACAGGATGATGGCACCGACCGTCATGACGGCTGTTTGGAAAGTGTCCGTGTAAATGACTGCCGCAAGACCACCTGAGCAATTAAAAAAAAAATATAGTCAGGTTAAGTCAATATCAGAATCGACCCTCAACTCTTCATTCAGTCAAACTTCACGACAACATTATGATGAACGTAAACCTAGCAGCTGGAGTCCATGATAAATAATAATGATAATGATGAATAGTACTTATCTAGCGCTTAATCTCACAGGAAAGCAGCGCTAAATGGTGTCACTCTTCTAGCGTCACTTATCAATGGTGTCACTTATCTAGCGCTTAATCTCACAGGAAAGCAGCGCTAAATGGTGTCACTCTTCTAGCGTCACTTATCAATGGTGTCACTTATCTAGTGCTTAATCTCACAGGAAAGCAGCGCTAAATGGTGTCACTCTTCTAGCGTCACTTATCAATGGTGTCACTTATCTAGCGCTTAATCTCACAGGAAAGCAGCGCTAAATGGTGTCACTCTTCTAGCGTCACTTATCAATGGTGTCACTTATCTAGTGCTTAATCTCACAGGAAAGCAAGTCACAGCGCTAAATGGTGTCACTCTTCTAGCGTCACTTATCAATGGTGTCACTTATCTAGCGCTTAATCTCACAGGAAAGCAACTCACAGCGCTAAATGGTGTCACTCTTCTAGCGTCACTTATCAATGGTGTCACTTATCTAGCGCTTAATCTCACAGGAAAGGAACTCACAGTGCTAAATGGTGTCACTCTTTTAGCGTCACTTATCAATGGTGTCACTTATCTAGCGCTTAATCTCACAGGAAAGTAACTCACAGCGCTAAATGGTGTCACTCTTCTGATATTTTAAGTTTGTGGCTATTCGATGTAAAGGCAAAACCACAACTTTGCTTTAGCTAATTTGTTAATAATATTATGCAATTCAAATACATGTAGCCTCTTTCTCGAAACTGATTGCAAGTGGTGCTGTTGTGATGGTTGCGACAGAAGTTTAGTCGTTTGATTTTACGTACATTTGGCATCGGGGATCGTTGATGATACTGACCGAGCACTGTGTAGATGGCTGTGATGGCCAGAAGACCGGCAATAGAGATGTACATGTCCCACGCCAAGGCCAGTTTGATGAACAGTGCACCGGCGTATATACTCACCTGACATGGGAAAATGAGCACTGTCACAAGTACAATCTTAAACCACCATGTAGTCTCAACAGGTTCAACGATTCATTCACGGGACCTTTATGATGTAAGCCTAACGGCTGGATTCGACATGTCAATGAACAATGTAAGTGTGTCGATACTTTCTTGGTCTTATTGGGAAGACAATTCTTCTTTAGTTTTGGGCTTCTACAGAATCGATCTCAGACAAAAGAAAAGATAAATTTCTGCTAAGTCTAAATTCAGGCTATGAGGAAGGCTTGAGAACACCAAATTAATGACACTCAACAAACAATGGAAGTCAGCTTGGGCAGTGAGTTTCTTGTCCTTGTCACTTTCGGGTCGTTCTTTCGACAAATTTAGGTTCAGATTCAGTTTCAGACGGTTTATTGGGTAGGCACACGCCCGGGGACGGGTAAACAACAATGATCCATGAAAAAGCGTCAACATTAAGCTTACCAGATATGCATAAATTAGCATGGGCATTGTGAAAACGTGACGTACGCATCATTCAAAAGACTCCTGTCACAGGCAAGATTTTTTCTTTTTGAATTAATTGTTTGATTCCCTAGCATAACATATCATCCACCAAAGCTGAGCACACAGGTGAAATGTCACGTTAAAAGCACAGTGCTGTCAGCGACCTAAGTAATGCCGCACAAGTAGGCCTACCGCAAGATGTCCAAAATCTCTGTAGCTCGCCACACTCACTCTCAAACTTCTGTCGGTCTGTGTCATTCCATCTGTAAATGTTTAGCATCAGATCACGATCGTACAGTGGCATATTTTCCCTATCTTGTTTTATGAACCAAAGCGTGATGCACTGATCCTCACAGACAGACGTCACAACCACATCATCACTCTCTGCTATCAGCATACGAGTCCGTTTTCTGTACGTCCCACGATCACACACAATTTTACGAAACTGTTGGTTTCTGCTGACTTTTCCAAGCATCAGTCTTTGATTTCTCCGACACTGATGAAGTTTTGCGTGTTCCAAGGATATCCCCAAGTTTTTGGCCATAGTTGCAATATTACAACAACTGTCTATTTCAATTTCTGCCTCTCCCCTGTTACTTGATAGTTCGTGTTATTTACAGTTTGTGTCACACACTCCGAGTCCATGCACATGTCCTCCGTGTAGTCAGACCCTGTTTCGCTGTCTAGCTGACCGGCACGTGCAACTGCACCACTCGAGCTACTGACTGGCTGTGTAGTTTGGTCTAGGTCTTTTTGGAGTGTGGCACGTGAAGTGTCCGGCTGGTGTGTTACTGTAAGTGGGTCGGTGACGGGTGAGGGTTGAAATAAACTAGGGCAGTGAAAATAAATGTCACTTCCCTCACTGTCCTCGGTGTTGTTTGTCTCTTTGACTTGTGGTGTGTCCAGTTCTGTCGTCTTGTCGGCACTATGTTGTCCTTTGCCTGTTTGCGCCTGGTGCTTTTCGGCTCTTTTCTGTCCTGTCCAATCTGTGCCGGTGGCCTTTTCCTCCACGCTCCAGTGTGTTTCCCCATGGTGGGCGCCGGGGCCCGTGCTCAGTCTCAACATGAAAGTCAAATGTTCGCCTTCTCCGGTGAATTTCCACGAAGTGACGGTATGGGTTGTCATTAGGGTGTGTAAGACAGCTTCTACAGCTGTTGGTAGTCCAGCCATTAGCGTACTGTCGGCACTGACTCTCGCAGTTCAAACTTTGCCGAGCGGACAGCAAAATCGTGTCAACCTCTTTCGTAGCGCCACCGGAAGCGACTCTCTTTCGACACATGCGAGGCAGAATAGTTCTTCCCAGGGGTACGGAACCCACCGGGCCATCGGGGCTCTAGGTCTTTGTGACACATTTTTTTTTCACAGTACATTTGCACATTTGCTGAATAAAAAATCTTTCTAAAATCAAATTTGCGATTTTTGTGAGACTACTACTCACGGCCAGCTTGGTGACGATGTAGAGGACAAGGGAGAGGACACTGAGATAGACACGGATCCTAGTGCCACCAAACCGCTTCCCCATAAACTCCGGCAGTGTGTACACCTAAATACAAACAGTAAATACGTTTGTCACTCACGTGCACGAACCAACCTTTGTTTACAGATGCACTACAATAAACTGTGAACTGAGGGGCATCCTCCGAGTTTTAACAGTTTCAACAGTTTTAACAGGGCTGTGTTCAGTCGACCCAGTGTGAAGCAAACCAGTATCACGTGTACTTGCGCTGCGTGTACTGACCCCGGCTGACATGTAGACAGGCAGAAACAACCAGCCCAGGAGAATCACCAGTATCATGGACTGAAATCATACATGAGAGATTATATACAATCTTCAAAAAATCTCCAACCGTTAGACGGAATCAACCGGTGTTGCTCTTTACGGTACAGAAACCATTCTAGTTACACTAAATCTGACCACACATTGGGTTGGGTAAAAACATGATCATTTTTCTCGCTGTTTTCAGTAAAACAAACACAACAAAGACACAACAAGATACACAAACTTCAATCTTCATGTGAAAATATCATCTGCAACACTGAAGTAATGGTGGGTGGGGGTTGGTGTTTAGGGGTTTAACGTCCTTTTCCACCACATCCGGGTGATATCAAAGACGGGGCAACGATGAAAAAGCCAGCGCAAATATCTGGCCCCAGCCGGGATACGAACTCACGACCCGAGCATTAGAAGTCCAATGCTCCACCATTCGGCCACTCCGGCTCCCCGAAGTAATGGTGGAGCGATAATTCAAGAACAGTGGCCGTGGCCTGTTCTAAACATTCCTTTTATTTGCATCCATTCTAAATCGTATTTTAAAGCGGCATCTGGCAGAATGAGGAACTCCCACCGTCTCACACAGATGCTGCCACTAGTGAGTCAGTGGTCTTCCCAAAATGTACTTTTGAGCTTTGTAAATGTATGATGTCGCATCAATCCCACTAGTTGCACTGAGACGGCCACTTGGTCGTAGCTATAGTCTGTTTCAAACCAAACGCGTCACTTCACTAACTAGTGAAGTGGGCGACAGGCGTATAATTTGGCTTTTTGGCTCATATCTTAGCAACGGCAGCCCCCAAATGGTCCATATTTTCACACATCTAAACGGTATCACGTTCTTGTCACCTGTATAAGCCTAGGTTGGTCTGACGGTGAGCTTGAAAGACCTGCAGGATGTATCTATAAACGACACTTCTGTACTCTGTTGCCAAAGCTATACAGCAATGGCTGTTTTATCGAGACTTACGTTCCACTCATAGAGCACCATAGCTATACCAGCCGCTGCCCCTGTCCCGGCCAGTCCCACAAAATGTTCCGATCCGATGTTGCTGGAAAACAGGGAGGCGCCCACCTACGGAGGATCACACGAAGAAAACCAAACAAAGCTCAAATTAAACATCTGTACCTCAGCTTACAAAACAAAAGCAAAGTCAGACGGGTGAACGTTGTTCAAGTGGGGTGCTAGACAGAATGACTCATTGCACAGTCGAAACATTTCCCGCCTAGTTTTACTGTGTCCATGATGAGATACACTATGTGATTCCAGGGTGTTTGTGGGACATTTTGGTCTCACGAATTCTTGCTAAACAAGCAGTTCCAAACGGGTCGCAGGACAATCCTCTGTCGCGACATCGTCAAGTTGTTAAGTACAAGCAAGTAATTACATCTTGGTTGAAAGTTGAAGGTATTTGTTGTAGAAGGCAATATAGAGGTGGAAATGATCTGGACATTATTGTATTGGGGGAATATAAGATACTGAGGAAGTAACGAGAACATGATGATAAATAAAGGCAATGTAGGATAGCATGATAATTATCTACCAAGCAGTAGAGGCGACACCTACCGGCCACCACGACATGCTGCGTCCGGCGAGGAAGTAACTCTTCACGCTGCCTCGGTCTGGGCGGCACAATGACTGTCACAGACATTGCAATATTTAACTTTATTAAACTTTATTTAACTTTATTAAACTTTATATCTCCCCCCCCAACACACACACACACACACACACACACACACACACACACACACACACACACACACACACACACACACACACACGTCACGCGTGTGTTTTCCGCGTTAAGATCTGACAGAAAACGCTCAGTATGCGTACAGCTGTGAAAAACTACTGCCAAACACGACAGATCTTTCCAAAGCCAAGTATTTAACGAAAGGATGGTGACTGACCCATAATCCAACAGCGAGAACGATAACGAAGTAGATGACGACGACAGCAATGTCCGCTGCATGATCTAAGCCGGGTGTTACGTGAAATGACGTCTCCGGTGGTGTCGTCACATCCCCTGACGTGCCTCCCATCGTCACTCTGTCTGAAGACCCCGACATTGTCACGCTTCACCGCACACTGAACGACACGTTTCACTGGGCACCACTGTTTACGTTTGTTGCAGGCAGAGTCTTGTGGATCCGGACTGATCCGAAAAGACGTGACAGTAGATATATCACACGGAGCACAGTGAACGTCAATCATCGCTTATGCACACACTAACTGACATGATATTGATATTGTTATTTATTACAACTTATTGCCATTCAATTTTTTATATTATATTTGATCAGCTTTCAGTTTCGTTGTAGTTTCCCCGCACAGTTTGATTTCCTTCAATGTGACTGCACATCGTTTACTGTCTTCTTTTCAAACCAAGATGAGAGACGTAGATTTTTGTCCAACTAAACACCACATATCCTACACACACAAACCTTACACACATACACAGTCCTTCTATGACACAGGCACTCGCCGGCGGTCCGCTCGGTCATTTTACCTTGATTTGCATTCTGTGAATAGCTCGTGGTAAGAAAGTGTAACGGCGTGTCCTTGGCATTGTCATGTTGTGGATGTGTAACAATAACAAAGTGTTGTACGGGGACGTACACTGGCCGGTTTGACGCTCGGCAAACACCCAACAGAAGACGCACGGTTAATAAGTAAATCCTTTTCACGATCTTTGCTCCGAGTGTCAGCGTTCGGCCTCATATTACATCCGGTTCGATTTATTATTTTGTGCTGTGAACAGATAACGTGGTGGTGCGTAGAAACTCCCAACTCAGTCTTTATTATTTATAGGATGTCATCCCCCCCCCCCCCAGTACTCGGTGACCCTGTCCCTAGCATGTTTATCACTTACTTGGAGTAGTTGTAAAGCCTTGAAGTAAACTTTCCTGCACCGCGGGCTGGAGTCAAAATGGAGGGCGTGCAGTGCTACCCGGCTTCACGAGCACGTAGCACCGCCAGGACAGAGTGTGTCCAATCAGTAGCGCCGAGTGTTTCCATTTTTAAATCTCAATAGCACCGAGTGTTTCCAATAGACTTTGGTCTGTCGGTCTGGGAAAGGGGCTGTTTTATCAACCAAACAACGACTTTCAGTTACGCGTTTCTACAATGCAAACACATCTGAATGCTCACATTTCATACATGTGGTTTTGCGTGTGAGCAATCATTATCATCGGGTGGGTGGGTGGGTGTTTGGGGGTTTAACGTCCCTTTCCACCACATAGGGTGATATCAAAGACGGGGCAACGATGAAAATGCCAGCAAAAATATTTGGTCCGAGCCGGGATCGAACTCACGACCCGAGCATTAGAAGTCCAACGCTCTACCATTCGACCGCCCCGGCTCCCCCATTATCATCGGCAAACTTGCGAAGCGAAGTAGCACCGGAAACACTCGCCTCCATTTCAAGCTGACCACACGTAGTCAGCGTTCGCTCAAGTTGATAAAAACGGACGTGAAAGAAACCATGGGGCGGTCGGTGGTCTAGTGGTTAAGAGATTTCGTCACCAATGCGAGATGTCAGGTTCGAGTCCCACTCGGGGCAAAGAAGTTTTCCTTCTTGTACGTGACACCAATCATTCGGGCCGATCTTCGTATGTTCTCTCCGGGTACTCCGGCTTCCTCCCCCCTCTGCTTTGGAAATGTTCAGCCCACAAAAGTTGAAAAATAAATGCGAATCTAAATTCCGAAACTTGAATAGCTGAGCTGACCCATCGTGCCATGTGATTATTATGTGTTCATGTCCAGTGTTTGAGAGAATGCAAGTGATTCTCGTGAGCGTGCGTGTTGGGTTCAGTTCGCGGCGCTTTGAGCCGATTCATGAAATTAAGTAAAGCGCCTATACAATACTCAGTTATTATTAAAATATGTTGTTATTGTCGACACAACAGACCTTGTTAGGTTTTACCTTCGTCTTATCTTCTGTTTCCTGTATGTTTCAATATTGTCAGACAGGGCCCGTATGTAATAGTCGAGGTTAGGGATTTTAGCCCCGGGTTAGGGTCTAACCTCGAACTAAACTAGCTCTAGGGTTGAATTTTTTTTTTAAATCAGGAAGCGGGACCATTCCAGGAAGGTTCCTGAGTTATACAAGGATTTTTTTCTTCCTTTCTTTGCTTCCTTTTTTATTTATTTTTGCTTTTGGGTTTCTTTTGTCCTAGTCTGGGTTGGTCTGTAGCCGTGGGTTCAATTAACCTCGAGTTCTACATACGGGCCCTGGTCGCCTGTACAAGTGAAAACAGGGGTAAAGTGAAAACAGAGGTAAAGTGAAAATAGAAATAAAGTGAAACTAGAGATAAAGTGAAACTAGAGATAAAGTGAAACTAGAGATAAAGTGAAACTAGAGATAAAGTCTAGCCTGGATAAATAAACCTGACATATGCAACCCATTGTGTTTGTTCTGAAAACACACGACCCTTGAAGCTGAATGACATGTTTGTTGTAAAACACAAGACCCTTGAAGCTGAATGACATGTTTGTTGTAAAACACAAGACCCTTGAAGCTGAATGACATGTTTGTTGTAAAACACAAGACCCTTGAAGCTGAATGACATGTTTGTTGTAAAACACAAGACCCTTGAAGCTGAATGACATGTTTGTTGTAAAACACAAGACCCTTGAAGCTGAATGACATGTTTGTTGTAAAACACAAGACCCTTGAAGCTGAATGACATGTTTGTTGTAAAACACAAGACCCTTGAAGCTGAATGACATGTTTGTTGTAAAACACAAGACCCTTGAAGCTGAATGACATGTTTGTTGTAAAACACAAGACCCTTGAAGCTGAATGACATGTTTGTTGTACGCACGTCAGGCAGCTTTCCTGTCATCAGGAAAAGGGCCTAAGCACTTGGTCCCTGTTTCCACTCGAGGGTAAAGCCCTCACAACTGACATCATTAGCTCGGCAGAATCAGACTCAACTACATGCCACAGGTATGCATAACATTCAACACGCATTCCCGTCCAAACTGATTTAAGACGAATAAGAACCTGTCGAGATTCAGGGAAGCTTTGCACCAAACATTGATCTTCTTGTTTATTTTACTGGCTAAAATATACTGAGGTGTACGCTGTGGTAAGTAAGTTTTTCTGTACGAAAAATCTTCGCGCAAGGAATCAACAAAACATTCACTTCAGTCAGCAAGATTATAGTATACTATGCGACATAAATAATTGTGCACGACTCAAATGCTCACAACATAAAAAAACTACACAGCATGGAACTGCAAACTCAAAAATCACACCTTTGATCTCTAAAGAATCGCCACATACAATGAACCGTTTCGTTCGTTTGCGGTTTGCGGCTTGGCGATGTTGTACTTTGAATGAACTCTGTGCCCCCCCCCCAAAAAAAAAAATAAAAAATAATAATAATAATAAAAATATGCAGTGATCATTTGAATCGTGACTTGTGTGACGTGTAGTATATCATGGCATACATATGATATATGTATGGTAGCAAGCGTGAGTTGTTTTCATGGAATACCTTTGCGCTATATAAATAGACATAGGACTGGATGATTATTACTTACCCTGTGTCTGCTGGTCGGTGTTTTCCCGGACGCAAAGCGAGGGGCGCGTCACACGACAAGTTACATGTACAAGCACAACACGGCCATGCCAAGGACACACTGTTACACTGTCTACTCCCCTTTCAGTGCGAGGCCAATGCGGTTCAGCATCGTAAGGAGAGGGATGGATCAGGCGGCTATCAAGGATAACACTGGACAACAAGCGCATTACAAAGACACACAAGTAGTCTAGTGCGTCAGTCGTCTGGCTATTTCTCACAAGTACTCACCATGCCCTCCCACCGTAGTTCGTATACTATAAACTCTACAGACTAGAGTTTGAACATGTAGCAGACTGCTCAGAAAACACGCTTGGAAATCTTCTGTCCGTGGCGCATTCATATTCAGCAGGGAGCAACAAACTGAAGCAAAACTGAAACAAAGGGTGGGTGGGTGGGTGTTTGGGGGTTTAACGTCCTTTTCCACCACATAAGGGTGATATCAAAGATGGTGCAACGATGAAAAAGCCAGCACAAATATTTGGCCCCAGCCGGGATACGAACTCACGACCCGAGCATTAGAAGTCCAACGCTCTACCATTCGACCACCCCGGCTCCCCACTGAAACAAAGAAGAACCTGAAAAGGAATACATCTCACTGTTGGAAAGTTGTGTACGCGCGGGTAGATGAGTGCTTCAAGCGTTGATTTACGGTCTTGCTTGAAAATTTGTACCAGCCGCCATCAGTACTGTCCCATTTCGTTGTCTCGGATTTACTACACCTATAATTCAGTCTTTGCGGACCTGTCGGGCGACACTGACAGAAATCGGGATTCCTAACGGTTGCAGAGTCACGGTAGGATCTTATAGCTGTCACACCTTTGATTCCAACCCAAGTTGCCACCCAACCGTCACACAGACACACAGTCAAAATCCCCGCCATCCACAATGCTCCAAGCAGTCTTTGTGAATGTAGGAATCTGACTCAGTCAGACCTCCTGCGTCAGATGAATCGGACTATTCTCACCCCACCCAGCTGGAAGCGTCCGTCGTCAGTCTTTGGCCATAGTCACTAAACCTTGAATAATCCGTGAAATTGTTGGAAATAAGCCCTGACGCAGGGTTTACAGAACAAGACTTTATTTATAAACTTTACGTGCAAGATGAAATTCTCCCAGTAGTTTTAACCAGTATCCGTCCATACAACTTTCTTTGTGCATGAACGTTGTGGAAACGTTGAAACCCGATTCACTCTCTTTGCAGGACAACGGGAGTTTGTTTGCGTCTTACAGCGCGAACGTAGGTGTGTCTGAAATCCACAGTGATAGAACTATCGATCTTACCACACTAGGAAGTGACCACCCGACCTCTGACGTTATAGTGAGGGTGCGTGAATTATAAAAATAGGAAGCTAAATGTACAATAAATAAATGTGTGTATGATACCTTAACATTGAATTAGTCACAATAGTCAGGATGACATGTGGTTGTATGAGAAATATTGTACAGCACTGCTGGCTTATCACACCGCCTGGTCTCTGCTGGACTTGTCTTCATACAAAACTCGACAGTGTCTCGTGTAGCCGTCGGTCTTGTCTGTCTGATACAAGATGATGTGAGATGTCAACACGTGTTGTATCATGTCCTACAGATACTGTATTATCCCACGGGATCCAAGCCAGATGACAACTTGTGGCTCTCAGATAATTCACCAGTGATGGAGCCTACAGCTGGTTGTGGGTCTTCTCAATTTACCCGGGTCATGTGGTCTGAATGTTTGACCAGTTGGCTGTACATTCTATGCCTTGCTAAGTCGACACAACATGCTTAGACCCTCCTTAACTGTATACAACCTGTCCACAGATACTGACCCGCTCAAGAAGTTTCTGAGACAGAGTAGCCAGGGTACTTAATTCACTGTGAACAGGCCATCTTAAATATCCGTGAACCGGTCTAGTTTCCAGAGATGATCGTCTTGATTTTTGAAATTCATTTGTCTCGTCCACAGAGTGCGCCACACTAGCACATACTACGCGGGTTGTTTCACTGATACTCCCCCATCCTACACGTTTTCTTAACAAAGTACTTGATACACGCTCGGTTATTGACGTTAAAGTTACGTCTGCTGAACTATAAGGAAGACGTATTTCATTTAGTTGTGCCTCCGGCATTTCACGACTGTATACGAATATTATTTTAGTGGAATGGAAGGTAAGCTGAAGAGCGACATTAAAAACAGCATTACATTCTTTAACGGCATTTCATGTTGTTTGTTTGAAAGTTTGAATTGTGCATACTTTTCCATAAATTTTCTGTGTTGTCATTAGGTGTTGGTGGTGTTAAGTTAGCACCCACCCCTATCCCCTACCCCCCCCCCCCCCCACACACACACACATAAACACTCTGTTTTATACCACACACTTCTCTCTGGGCGTGAGCTGTTCTTTAAGCCGGCGAGACGGCAACATGGATAACACTAAGAGGTCCTTTTTTTTTAAAATGGAAAATAGTATATGAACGTATTGACAACGTTGTATAGCAGCCACTAGCTGAGTTGTTCATTACTAGTCCATCGCCAGTTACTGCAGTCTGTACTGCAAGTTTCCTTTTTCACCCAGCCACTAGCTGAGTTGTTCATTACTAGTCCATCGCCAGTTACTGCAGTCTGTACTGCAAGTTTCCTTTTTCACCCAGCCACTAGCTGAGTTGTTCATTACTAGTCCATCGCCAGTTACTGCAGTCTGTACTGCAAGTTTCCTTTTTCACCCAGAACTACTCCATTCAGGGCGGCGCAGCGTGCTTTATCCGACCGTGAGGGTAATGACTGTGACTGTGCTCCATTTTCCCACCCTGAACCAGCGTACCATGATGGCAATTAACGGCAGCTGATAAGGGCAGTGTCCTTACTAATTGCATGGCCGCATTCTGTTACAGCTGTCATGCACCTAGCTCAGGCATGGTTGTGAGAAAGTTAAGGTTTTAACCCCCCCCCCCCCCCCACACACACACACGCACGCACTTCCTACTGTGGTGGTCCTTCTTAGCAATGAGATCTCAGACACTAGCAACTAAAGACAAAGAGAGAGAAGTGGGACAGGTCAACAACCTATAGAGAAAACAAGACCATTACGAAGGCAGCAAGTGACAAGCTACAGAAGAAGAGACCTACATCGCCTGGCATCAAGGTCTACGGGAAGCGAAAGCAGCCTTGTCCCGAATTAGTACTAAATAAATAAATCGTACGCGTACTATGTCCACCAATCCCAAGGCTTCATTCAATAATGCAAATAATACGTGCACTATTTCGATACAGTATGTGTACTATATCGAAACAGTACGCGGAATGTTTCACCGGGCGGCCAAAGCAGCCGTTCGCCCCGAAGCAGTAAGCGTCACACGATGGGAATGGGGAGTTGGGATTGATGGCCATAGTACGTGTACTATTTATTTAGTACGCATACTAATTCGGGACTTACAGCTGATTTTGCTTGCCGTACAAATCCAGAGCAGCGGACAAGCCCCAACCGACGACAATCACCTTTACATCAAGATCACAATCGACCAATCAGGTGCGTTTCCTGGCCAGATCTCCAGCATGACAACCCCAGTATCTGCTACAGGAGTGCCCGCAACACGACCACATCCGGCCACAGATTCAGTGGCTAGAGACCGTCGTGCAGCGCAAAACAGTCTCCATGCTAAGGGCCGTTCTACACGTGGCAAGTTTGCAAGGCAAAAGCGGGTTTGCGGCCCCCGCAAGTCGACGGCAAATGTAGAAGCAAGATGTACAGTCTTGCAGCCTACGGCTTGCCGCGGCAAGTTTCGGATAGAACGGCTTTCTATTTTCTCGGCTTGCGCCTCGCAAGTGCGCGCGAGGCACCCTGGGAGCCCCGCCAGGACGGCCAATCGCACGCCGCGTAGTGGTCACGCGGCCAAATTAAACAAAATGGCGTCAAAGACCTCCGTATGCGCCAAGCGAAGCTTGCTGCAAGATCCACTTTCTCGCCCAGATCCACTGTTTCTTCCTGTTCTGCAGCAAAATAACTGCAGCTGCTGCAAAAGTTAATTCCTCCTCCGAACTTTCATTCACATGTTCAGCTGAGTCTGACTCGGATTCACTCGCGACCATGGCCGGGCGAAATCGCGCGAGGCCCCTTCCAAATATAGGGTTGAAAGGGTCACACGAAAGGTCAATCAGCCGACTTGTGGTGCGGAGGTTTCCGCGTGTAGAAGCAGCGGCATTGCGGCAGACAAACTTGTGGGGGGAAAGTCGAAGGGCGGCAACTTGCCGCTTGTCACGTGTAGAACGGCCTTAAGAACCGACCAGAATCCCTGTCTCTAAGGTGTGTGTGTGTGTGTGTGTGTGTGTGTGTGTGTGTGTGTGTGTGTGTGCAGCACGACAGAACAACAGCAAAATAACAAAACAAAACAAAACAAAAAAACACCCCCCAACCACCCCCCCCCCCCAAAAAAAAAATAAATAAATAAAAAAATAACCCAACAACATGAAAATCTTCTTCAAGTACAGCTCTTCTCCTGTCTCCGGTATCGCTGAGTCTCGAAAGCTTCCCGCCTGTCTTCTCTACAAGACAAATGCCCTTCTTCAAACAGTGTGAAGTACGTAAGCCGATCTTTTGACTTGCTCTCGATATGATGAATTGTCGGGACCTTCCATATGCAAATTTCAAAACCGATATGCTCTCTGTTTACTGTTAGGCTGATGGCACACGGCTGACGTTTTCGTCCGATCAAACATCGAACACGGCTCAACACGAACCGGGAAAAATTTAGAACAAAGACATGTTGTAGCCGTATGTCACCCGAGGAGCACGGACAAACGCCATGTTTGGTCGTGTTCTCTGTTTGTTTGGATTGAAACGTCTTCCGTTTGACATCAGACTTAGGCTCATAACACACGGGAGACGTTGGAAAAAAAAAATGGAGAACTCAAAACACGCTCCGGAAAAATTAGGACAAAAGCACTTTGTAGCCGTATGTCACACGAGAAACACGGAACAACACCATGTTCGCTGTTTGTTCGGACTAAAAACACTCCTGTGTGACATCAGCCTTAGGCATAGCAGGGCGGCAAACGACCGACTTTTTTCCTTCAGTATTTACACATGTGAAGGTCACGAACCGTGCCAAACTATAACTCATTTTCAAGAACTGGTAATGTTGATGTTAGTTGAACATAGATTTCATGAACGGCGTGATTCGAGAACACCTATCAGCGATTTGAATGATCTTTTGTTTTTTTACTTGTCTTGTGGTTCCGTTTTCGACGCTGGTCAGTCGTGTTGCTTGGTATTTGAATCTAGATTGATTGTACCTTGGGTCATCGTAAATTGATGTAAAGCTTGTCCGATTATTCAAGTTCTCGAGACAGCCCCAAGCCAAACCATGTAGACCCCCTTCTTCTTACCACACACACACACACAAACACACAAAGAGAGAGAGAGAGAGAGAGGTAAAGTGTGATTCAACAGCACAGCTCCAAAGACAACGTTCATCAAATAAAGACAAACCATGAATAAATCGACACAAAACCGGACTTTTAATAAAGTAAATTTTCTCTGTCAAAATGACAAGGGTGACGACGAAAACTTCTTTTTCCCAAAAAAAAAAAAAAAAAAATGTTGATACCGACTGCTAAGGACCCTGGCACGTGTCTGAAGCAAACCTGAGCGCCTTCTAGCGAGTTTTCATGTTTCGTCTTGCACAGTTAGAAACCCAAGCAGCTGGCGGTACGGTAGTTATCATCATGATACACAACGAAACACTGCTACAGAACTCTAATATTCAACCTACACGGACATGGAACTCTAGTGGCGAGACATCAGTTACATTTACCGTCACGTGGTGAACAATCACAAACAGATCATAATAATAAAGAATGACAAGTAAACGTATATGTGAAAAAAAGTTGAATCGTCTCGTCGAAGTTTGGATTCGATTTCCAGTGGCCGCATTGCTCAAGACAGCGTTCTTTCGCGTTGAAACGTCTCCGTCACTGGGGGGAGGGGGGAAGCAATAAATTTAATCAACAATAAAACATAAGGTGACTTCTCGAACCAGTCTGCATGCTTCTTAGACAATATGCCAGAATATATCATCCAATAATAGTGTATAATTCACAGTAACGAAGGTAACATGCTTTCGTTCAAATGGCAAAAACTGAACAAAAATAAGACTTCTTCCCCCATATTTCGCGGTAATGACGTATTTAAGGCAATACAATTCGTTCGGTGTCGCTTGTTGAACAAGCAATCAACAAAATAATCAAGGTAATACCACTCGAGCTGGCTGGTAAAGTCTGTTTCTAATGATGACGGAGGGTTCGTGTTCCACAGTTCACGTCTGTTTCTCTGTATGCAACCTTCTCTCGACACAGTGGCCACAACAACAAAACCACAACATGAAATGAATTCGCTGTTTCCCCCAGTCATCGGGTGCGCTACAACACATTTGTTACATACAGAAAATCATCTCTTTTCGGCCTCTTTTTATTTACCTTGAATGCAGCTTTAAAAAAAAATATTAAAAAAATGAACGGCAAAAGCCTTTGTGACCCAGGTGTGGCCCTGACATTTAGAAGAGGTCACCGATTTTAGGCGAAAAAAGCACTGATACCAACCATCACACTGCCAAGTTTGGTGTTTCCAGCGAACAGGAGGGGGGGGGGGGTGTTCGGGGCTTAACGTCCTTTTCCACCACATACGGGTGATATCAAAGACGGGGCACGATGAAAAAGCCAGCACAAATATTTGGCTCCAGCCGGGATACGAACTCACGACCCGCGCATTAGAAGTCCAACGCTCTACCATTCGGCCACCCCGGCTCCCCTCTAGCGAACAGTAAATGCCAGTTTCTTAGTAAATGCCAATGTTCAACCAAAAACAAATCCGTTTCTGGAACTTCCGTAAGACTTATATTATAACCGCTGCAGACCAGCATTATTACTTTGTGTGTGTGATGATCACTGTGAGCGCTTAGACATCCTGCATACAAGAAAAACATAACGCATCCGATGCTTAACTTTTAAACAATACCAAAACTTGAAAAGACATATAAGACTGCTGGTTACACGTTCGGTTGTTTGTCACAATGCACCTAGGCTTGTGGGTTAATTCATAGGCAAAAAATTGTGTGGTATAAGAGCAACAGCAGCAGTAAAGAAACTAGGCTGAATCTTGAAAACTTCGCCAGAACGTCTAAATGTATACAAAAACTAAACCATCTTGCGCACACACCGTGCGGGCTTAGTGATAAAAAAGAAGTCGCAGATTAAGCCTTTTGTCTCCTATGTCCAGTGTCAGTCCGGTACTTTGTGGGATGGCTTTCAGTTTTAGAACTTCAGCTCCTTTAGCACGATGAATGTAAAACAATTTATCATCACGTCAAAATAAAAAGGGTCACTCAAATTCTCGGTACCATGAACATGATGAAATCGAGAAAACGACAACAACAAAACACAATTAAAAAAAAAAAAAACCAAAAACCCCAGCAACAACAAAAAAGTTAACAAACATCGCAAACAAAGTGCTAAACATTGCATAAATAGTTACATGTATACATAATGAGTCCGACTTCCATGTAGGCAAGATTCCGAGGGATGATAGCATGTCGACAGACAAAACTGGGCCGTGCCTGTCAGATACGCTACAACTCCACAACAGTATTCCAGAAATAGTTCACATACGTCTCATGATTCACCACGATATCACACATGTAATATCAAACTACCACCAAACAGGAACGGGTCAGAGTGGCCGTAACGCCAACAACAATTAGAGGCCTCATCACAATAACAAACGATAGCACACCGCACAGCCACAGCAAGCACGCAACAAAATGCTGTAACCGTTTTCATGATTCAAGTGCAATACGTCTGTTTGACAATTACAGATCCAACATTTTCAGTGCTTATGGTTAGCATAATGTATTCGGTACATGTATTCACCTCACGCTTCTGGAAAACGCGGTACACGCCACTTCTGTACAAAGGTCTACTTCGCATTTTTCTGCTTGAGCGATGGAGTGGAGTTCTTCCGTACGCCAAGGTTGGGTAGTTTACAAAACAACGGAAACTCAATAGCGGTGTCGCTCCACATGTACATATAAGCTACGCGCTAGTTCGTAACAACAAACCAACCACAATGGAAACCACTCACAATGAAGTCACGACACCGTGCGCGGCGCTTCATGCGGAATGCGGGTCTCGTTCTGAGCGCTGAAGAGTATTAAGGGCATGTAGGAGTAATGAGCACACAAAAATAAACAATAAAAAAAAAAAAACTACGAACAATCCCAAAACGCCACCACTGCGGTGTAAACTTTATGATAAGAAAACCAACCACAAAAACGCCGTTTCCTGAAGTATGGAACAAGGACTATTTCACACTGTCTGGATTACGACGAAAACACACACACACACACACACACACACACACACACACACACACACACACACACACACACACATTGCGAACAGTATTTGCCGCGCACTTATCTCATGTATTGTTTTCAAAAAAAAAAAAGGTTCTGTACATATAATATAGCCTAGATGACAGTCAGTCAGTTTTGAAGAGTTAGGTTTTGGGCTTGTTGCGCAACTGTAAACTTCACTCATATTAGCATGACGCCAATCTCCATGTACGGCACCATACACAGGAAAGACCATAAACAAACAAAAAAACAAAAGTCGCGTCAGTTTATGTCATGTATACAGGTATAAGGTAAAGAATGCTGAGCGACCTTTCCGAGCTTTCTCGTGGGGGGAGGGTACTTTTTTTTTAACATTTTTTTTTTATTTGTTTATTTTTATTCTTAACAGACGACACAAGCAGATAATGGAAATATAATGAAATATATCGGCGAGACATGTTAGGGTTACTTTGGGCGTTTTATCCTTAATTAACCATACCGTAGGACGCTGAATTATGACGGGTACACGGATGATTACGGCCTTTAAGGTGAAGACAGGAGAATCAGCCCACACTACATGTAACAGCTCCGTATTAAAGGTTTGGCTGACAACTAAGTACCTCTGTCCAAATCTGACTGCTCATTTCAGATCGGGTTAAAGTATCACACAATCATAAAATCAAGCAATCACTAGGACAAATCAAATAATCACACATGTGCTACGCCATTTCCCCCCCTAAGATAACTAGAGACACGGTTCATCGTAAGAAACAATCAATAAGATCAATGATTACAATGGTCCCAGTACCTCCCTGGCTGGCTGTATGTCATGCTTGTTTCGTCTCTGACAGGAATTTAACAAGAGAAGCAGTTTACGTTACACCTGACATGCGAAGCGGTACGGTGAGGCGGTTAAAAGACACAAAACAATAACGGTCGACATGATGTCAAGTTATAGGCAAGTCATTTGTTTGTAACAAGCAAACAAAAATACTCATGTTTTCTTCCTGTAGTAAACTACTCGCTGCTAGCGGCCGGTTCCTTCCCTGCTTTAAAAAAAAACAAAAACAACACACACACACACACACACACACACCGCCTTTAGACCTTTAAAACATAGAAACTGAAAGAATAAAAATAAAATAACATAAAATTACCAAAAAAACCCATAACCAACAGTTTGTTAACAGGTATACAGGGGTCGCACTGGTGTTTTGCATTTTGCAAAAGAAAAAGGATGAGGTCGGTAAAAATGCGTATGGCAGTAAAACAAAACAAAACAAAACAAAAACCGCGTACACGTCAGACAGAAGGTTTCTGATTTTCATAACATCAGCCTGTGAAGGGAACCAAAGTGCCACACAAAGTCACACACACCGCTTCCTATGGTCAATCGACTGCCCTCCAGCGGTAACTGACAAGGGAATAGCCCAGCAAGCAGGGAGGCTGTCAAAGCCGTTTCTAAATGCGTACGAGTATGCGGTGGTCCCTTGTTGACATTGCGTCGGGCGTCCGCAAAATGCAGTACATGTTTATATATACAAAAAAAAAAAAAAAAAACGCGACTCCTGTGTATATGGACCATAATAGTTGCTTCAAACAAAGGTTGCCTTTTCTTATTTATTAATTTTTTTTTTTTTTTTTTTTTAATTTTTAATTTTTATTGGTTGATCGGGATTTCTTTTTTGGCAGGCACCTACAATACAAACTGACTGAAGCTTTCTAAATAGTTGAATGTGCGAACTGGTCGTCTACGCGGCCGGTTAGGTCAATGTGTCTACAACATCAGAAATGTAGAGACTCGCAAAATATGTCAGTCAGTTTGGGAGTGAAAGTTGCGTGCAACACGGCCACGGTTCCCAGAAAAAAAAAATTATCAACGTCAAAGCTGAACTGCCAGGAGCCATACACTGTATACAGTTAAATGCGACAGCTTGAAACAATGACTGTCCATGTTTTAACATCAACACATTTCTTCTCAGGTTTCCACATCAGGCGCAATTCATTAACCAAAAATATATATAACGCTGTACTACATTTTACAGAAACGTTCAACTGCACTGCGTTTACACAGAACGAGCAGTCCATGTCCCTGCTTGTGTATAATCCTCTGATATCGGGCGTTTCGCAAACCAAACGTACAGGACCGGCAGTAATGAGTAAACAGCCACGTTAAGCTCTGTATATCTTGAATTTTTATTACTGAGTTATGTATTGGCTCTCGAACGTACAACCAGTGCCCACTTCGACAGATTCCTACAAAGCAAAATGAACAGATCATAACTGTGAAAATAAAATAAAAATACTACTGTCATCACATGTACTGTCAAATAAAGACCGACTTCAGGGGTGGGTGGGTGGGTGTTTGGGGGTTTAACGCCCTTTTCCACCACATAGGGTGATATCAAAGACGGGGCAACGATGAAAAAACCAGCACAAATATTTGGCCCCAGCCGGGATCGAACTCACGACCCGAGCATTAGAAGTCCAACGCTCTACCATTCGACCACCCCGGCTTCCCAGACCGACTTCAGGGGAATTGTGACGTTACTTCAAAACTGACAAAAGGGGGAACTGGATGGATGTCGTCGTGCAGGTCATTACATCTTTTCACGTCATACCAGTCGAACATTCCGGCACATAATCATATTTTCCATACAAAGAATTATTCATCTGCCATGAGTGTGCAGTTTGGTTTTTTTGTTGTTTTTTTCCCATTAATGGTAAAAATGTTCTTTGTCTTGAGCAGTTTTATATGCAAATCGTTTGACAGAACTCAAACTGAACTGACATACTTGTACATGTATCGATCTACAAGGTCAGTGCCAGAATACATATTGCAAGGATAAATCAAATCAAATAGCACATTATTATATTACGATCATACTCATAGTCTAGACGTCTGCCCATGTTCACATTTCGTAGATCAACTGTACCACTTCCTAATGACAGCAATTAACACACTTTGTATAACATGACTTAAAGTGAACAAACGCAACATGATCAACATTTCCTTTGACTCGCAGTTTACATTTCAGATATAGTGTGGCATTATACCATTTACCTCTGTAGGATCGCGGGAGCGGGCATTACAGAAGTGGCTGCAAGGGCGAACTTTGGGAGCAAACTTCAGATGCACAAGCACAATAAGGCCAGACTTATTCCTCTGACACTAGAATGTCAGCTAATTATGTGAGTGGGTATGCAGAAGATGTTTCTCATAGGAGAAAAATTCAAATATGTTTCACGTATATCAAATAATACTCAGAGCTAACTCATAAAATTATAGCAATGGGCGACTGCGTATTCAATCATTACATGCATGGGCAACACAGCACAGAAGAGACACCACCTGATCCATTTTCTTCAGTTTTCTCCACTGCTCAGTACAAGTTCAAACCACATATCTCAAAGGGGTAAATCAACATACAAGTAAATGTCTACAACGGTGCGGGTAATAGCAGCAATGGTAAGTCCTGAAGGTAAATTATGGTTCTCTCTCTTCCCCCTCTCTCTCTCTCTTAAAAAAAAATAAATAAATAAAAAAATAAAATCAGGTTACAAACCAGTATTGTCTTATACAGATCTGGGTCGACTCTTGATTAGTCTGACTGTTAAAGTACTACACAAAGTACAACGTTGTAAACATTTTATAATACTAGTACTGCCACATAAGCGTTGTACAATGTGTATGTACAGCTTGCGAAAATGTCTTGACTTGCAATTCAATGTGTATGTAAAGAGACTCATCCAGCGGCTTGAAATGGTATACGCACAGTCAATACACAAAGCAAACAGAATGAAATCACAGACAAATAAAGTACATGTACATGTACTGATTACGAGTGGGAGGGAGAACAGGCACGGGAAAAGTCATTTTGTCCGCGACAATTATGTCCACACTCAAGTGCCTGATGCACTGAATCATTTGTTGCTAGTGTCATATATTTTACCATACAACTGTCCATTTCCTTCAAGCAAAATAACTAAATGCCGTAACACTACAGATTAATTCTACGAAAAACTATACAAAAATTAAAACACGCCAGTAATCACTTAAGAAACACACACAACGAAATCTATAGATCTACACGTATTCCTGAACATCACCAACGTGTGTTATGCACATGCGATGCTCAACCATAAGCCATGAGAAAGAAAGACAAGTGAACAGAAAGACAGTAAAACAGAACAATATTAACCAAATTTCTACTTTAATCCTGACCTTCACTCTAACCATTTCTAAGAAGAAAAGAGAGAGAGAAAACAAGAACCCAAGAACACAGCTGTGAAGTATACAACCAACAGTTAACCAATGAGAATACATCCTTACAACAGAGAAATAGGCCTGTTTTCAGATTGGCTGATGAAGACTGTTTCCAACATAGTTCTTGTAAAACACGAACGTGTATGATTTTCACTCAATAAAAGTAGACGGTGATCAGCCGGCATTTATGCCACAAATAAATTGCACCTCGGGGCTATTTAAAGAATTACATGTGCTGAATTGTGTCAGCCACACCATGCAGGTTCAACTTGTGGGCTTTCAAGCTGAAGGCATCAGTAAAACATTATTTTTGTCGTTCTGGCGTCATTGTCTCAAGACGATAAAATGTACCTCACAAATGCCTTGCAGCAGGACTAACCCAAATCTTTGTAAGATTTCTACAAATATTTCACTGAAGAACGCATCAAAATGGCATTCCAAGACCGTCTTGTTGTTTACAACAAAAATGTACAAATGCGGGGGAAAAACAAATTTATGCAACTTGTTTGACAGTCTACTTTATTCAGTTGTGAATCTTCCGTATAAAGTGACAAAAAAAGACATCAGTTGCTTGGGCCAAATTACAGCTGTATGAAACAGATGTGAGGTAGGAATGATACGCGAGTATAAACAGCCTTTATCCGCACAACATACTAGGTACACATATTGGCTGGTTCTTTAGGCAGTGTTGTTAACAAGGAGATTTGGTCACTTCTGGTCTTTGTGTGCCTGCGTGTGGTACTGGTGGTAGACTTAAAAACTTATTACAGACAAAATACCTGACATATCACACGGTGGATAGCATCGTTACTCTTACAATGTCATTCCCAGTAACAACAGTGTGCAAAATACAATTTAGCTTGCAATCTGTCATCAGTTCTGCAGCAAGTGGTATTGTTATGAGAAGAGCCTGCCCCTGTGATAATAAACGCTACAAAGTTTATTAATGTTTCTTGTTTGTTTGTTCTTCTGGCGCTTCTACTCAAACCAACACATGAGCAGCAACATGTGCCTAAAGTTTTACAGATACATGTACATTAAAAAAAACATAATTCTTTCCTCTCCCGCTGTATCACACATTCGCCTGAGAGAGCTAAACTTCAGACACTTAGGTATAATTATGTTGGTGTCCCATGTCAACATAGAGATAAAATGCTATGTTGTACTTTTTGTCTTATAATGAGTGAGCACCATTCGAGAAACTCAAGTTCTACATACACAGCTTGTGAGTGCAATAACATGGAACACAAATCATGAATTGTTAACATGTCTCGAAATTCTCCAATTACAACATGTATAACACTGTGTTTAATTTTTTCTTAAATGCCCAAAACTAGTGTCCATATACAAGACAAGCTTTAGTATGACATACTTATGTAGTGTTCAAACAACTTCTCTGCACGTTTCGCAGTTCATTTTCGGAGTGGCGTTTAAGTGCAATGAAGCGCAAGCTGCCTTGAGACAGATGAAGTGTGGCCAGCGACAGTTCATGAAAATGTTTTTTTCTTGGGGTGGGGGTTCCGGGCATGGCTGTTTAGTAACAATTGACAGCAGGTAATTAAACATCAAACAAACAAAACAAAACAAAGAAACAAATAAATATTGACAGACCCAAAGACCCCGGGCTTGCAGGGTCTACAAAGGAAGAGACAGGCAAACAGAATGTGTAAATATAGAAAGCACTGACCCATTGGCCGGAGGTCCTAAAACTGAAATCATTCATAACTGCACACATGGATAAACAATGTACCATCACCTTATGGCATTCAGGATTACAAACATTCAGGATTACAAACTTTCAGGATTACAAACTTAGTCAAACATTGTGCCACCGTCTCATATGAATGCAAAAAGATACAAGACCTGCGGAAAAAGAAAAAATGCGTCGTAGTGTAGCGTTTCTGTCCAGTCATATCACAGCTGTTCATTTTCAGTTTCTCACTGCCCTGGTCACATGGCCTTTGCTGAATGCGTAATAACAGGAGCAGAAAACTCATCGCCAGACACACTTACCACTTTCACTATATAAAAAATATATATATCGTATCATGCTCTCTTCCGTCATTTTATAACACTGCGAGGGCTTCATTTGACTTCATGACTGAATTAAAGAAAACATAAACAAAATCTCAGTGAACTTTGTTCCACTTCAACAGAACTCTGTTTTAACTCACGCGTATCAGAGAACTCTGTTTTCACTCACGCGTATCAGAGAACTCTGTTTTAACTCACGCATATATCAGAGAACTCTGTTTTAACTCACGCGTATCAGAGAACTCTGTTTTAACTCACGCGTATCAGAGAACTCTGTTTTAACTCACGCGTATCAGAGAACTCTGTTTTAACTCACGCGTATCAGAGAACTCTGTTTTAACTCACGCGTATCAGAGAACTCTGTTTTAACTCACGCGTATCAGAGAACTCTGTTTTCACTCACGCGTATCAGAGAACTCTGTTTTAACTCACGCGTATCAGAGAACTCTGTTTTAACTCACGCATATATCAGAGAATTCTGTTTCCACTCAGGCATATAAATTAACGATTTCATACAAATACTACTCACATAAAAATTTGCTGTTCCTAGGTTTTTATGTGTTTTTTGGTGTGTCCTTTTTTCTCCCTGCAGTATTCTCCACAATGTACTAGGTGTGAGGTACATGTACATACTTGTATTACTTTCTCCCTGTTATATATAAATGTGTGTAAACTTGTGACAGCTCTACACAATACATGAACTACTACATCCACCACACTACACACACACTCACACACTGTGTAACCCAGTCTTTGTTCACCCTCTAGTCTAAGCTGTATAATTATGGTTTACAAAAATAAAGGTTAACACAAAAAAATTTCATCATCCCTGCAAATTCATGCTAAGCAGGTCTGGCTGTACACTCAACCCAACTCCCCTTGCAGCTGACAGTAACTGCAAGTGTGCATCCAAAACCACCTCATAGTCATACCATGCACGTGCCATGTCTGTCTGTCTGTCGCTCTCTCTACTTCTCTCTCACAAACACACAGATTCCTAAAAATTGCTAATCACCTTCCAGTTCAACTCTGCAAGTAACACAAAACAGGAATGCCTATCAAAACAAACAATGGGCAAATGTTTTGCCAGCATAACAACTTGCATGGGACATGGTAACATTAACAGAACTGCCGAACTGCAAGGAAAAAAACCCGGCATAATTATTCTACTCCTAGTCCTAGTTACTTACACACTGTAAAAATGCGTGTCATGTCTTTTGGTTAAAAAACAGCCTTGATATTATGTGTACCGTGGAGACAATCATCTGGGGGGAGTTGTAGAAAGTGCAGCTGTGGACACATTTCATCCTTACATTTGATGTGTTATGGGCAAAATAAAATACATGTATGTCAAAATAACTCAGAATGTCAAAATAACTCAGAAGTGACAAGCCTGGTATACTTACAAGGCATCCTAACAACTGGTTCTCATATTTGGTTAGAGTTCATTTATGCTGGACGCACAGTGTCTTAAGTCAACAAACAAAATGCATCAGAAGTACAGAACGCCACTTCTGAGTGTGGCATAGCTGGTTTGAATGGATAAATCACTTGGATACATAAAGTGGCAGGTTGCGGTGGTCTAATCATGTTTCACAGGAACACCAAAAAGCCTGGACTTTGCTTTGTAGACACTGAGTTCTGGGAAGAATGTGTAGAAACTGTTGTTAGGAAGTGAAAGAGCTGTACATGTAACTGTGGGACATCACCATCATGCACTGTTCATAAAGAACATTTGTATCATAAAGAACATTTGTATCATAAAGAACATTTGTATCATAAAGAACATTTGTATCATAAAGAACATTTGTATCATAAAGAACATTTGTATCAAGTGCAGTTTTTCAATCAAGCATCTACAAGTTTTTGTTTTTTTTGGATCAGGGTTGAAATTCAAATGGACAGGATGTGCCAAAAACAATGCAGGTAAAATGCAAAGAACAAAACATAATAAACACATACACGTACCACTCTGGGAAAAGCCTTTATCAGGGATAATGCATTACCATGGCACTTATAATGCAATCAGCATATCAAATACAGAGACTGGCATTCCAGACCTTGGCGGTAGCTATGTATGTATATATATATATAGAGACTTCACTTCATAACATTGACTTCATGAGAACAGCAACAAACCTTATAACTGCATATAATCGCTAATCATTGCAGAGAATGTTTCACTCGAAATCTGTGCTTCTGACACAACCTGCTTAATAAATAAAACTACATACAAGAAAACGAAACAAATGTAATATTGGTAAAATATCTTCATTCCACTCAAGTCTGTGAAGTGTGGCTGAAAGAGCTCCAAAGAAACTGCAGTTATGGCAGACACTGAAATTCAACAGGCCTGAGTGTTCATCACTGCCAGACATTTGCATGAAGTACAGTCGAACCTGCCAAGGCGGTCACCTGTATAAGCCAAACCACTGTCTAACCTGGTCACCCCAGAGGATCCCCTGCCACACTAGCTGTTGACATGACACCCTGGATAACCCGGTCACCTGTCTAAGGTGGTCAGTTTGACCCAGTCCCTTGGGTGACCGCCTTACACAGGTTTGACTGTACATGTAATACACGCCAGCACTAGACACATCTGTCACAATTGTTATGCATGTTTTCACTCTGTTGCTTTCCTCTGTAAAATTAAGAAGAAAAAAATCCAGATCAATTTTAAAAAGTCCTGGCAAAAAAATCAATGGCAACACTATAAGACTGAGGCTCCGTGTCATTTCCGGGGAATAATGCCATCTTCTGCACAGCTGGAAAATGAACATTGTCATCGAAACACAGGGACAGTATGCATTGTCGTGTATTCAGATCATTATTACGCTCGCCAGTCGTAAGGTTATCTACCAAGCAATTCGGCTCAGCACACAAAGCTAGTTACAACAAAAACTTCTTGCAGGATGTATAAATTGTTTGTAAGGGGCTAAAAATATCGTCCTTGGGGATTTACTTAACATAGCAGGATAGGGACTCGCACGTAGAACTCTACTGAAAAAGTCACATCAAACATTTTGAGTTAGCTGGGCATATTGGCATAATTATAAACAGAAAACAATTTTCATAAACTGTGACTGTAAACAGAAGAAAAAAATACAAAAAAAACTGTTCAACATCCACAAAGAGTTGACTATTTCACTTTGTTTTTGCCTTTTCTCATTTTCATGCGATGCACGGGGTGCAAAAAGTAACGGTAAAACAGACATGCATATAATGTTGCTTATCTTATCTGTGTAGCTTTCTTTTTCCTTCTCAGTAAAACAATACGGGATTACCATTCAAAGCAGCTCTTAGGACCGTGGGTAATAATATATAATGTTGCTTCATATAATGGTGCCAATATTGTATGAGCCAACAATGCTGACTGAGGACAGAGAATATTTGCCGTGATTCATTTGTCTCAAACAAATAACAAAACCATTTCATTAAATTTAAAGATAGACATAAACTTTGCAGATACTTGCAGACTTTCTCTTTCACCCAGCGTTTTTCAGTTAAGAGAGTACATATTTACTGATGGTTTGGGAGGCTCACTGTGAAACATTGTAACATCTCTCAATATTTAAACCTTGGTACACACATTCAGTAATTCACATCTTCAGTGTTGCAACAACTGGCAACAAATGTCTTCAGGTCTGTGTGACATATATACATGTTATATGTTTCAGGCAAATGCAAAGATTGTGTCCTTACCATTTTTCTACTTCACAGCAACCAACCAGTTGCAACAGATTCCAAGTCCATAGTATTAGTAGAAACAATGTATAAAATCGGGTCTGTCATACATACACATATTTTTTCTTAGTTTAAATGGAATTTTTTTTTAAAACGTAATTTCAGTTTGGTGAGTTAAAAAAACAACAAAAAAGCGGATTTCCGTCAACAGACGGAAAAGTTTTATCCATGACATTATGTTTCAAGCTAATGCAAACATTCTTTCCCTCTCTGCCTTCTACTTGACAGCAACCAATCAACTGCTTCAGATCCCTCTTCTGTTGTGGAAACAATGTACAGGCGCTGCTTAGTCTTGCGTAAAGCTGTGACACCACTGTTCGGCACTAACTTACATTTCCCTCACTCTGTACACAAACTGTACGTTTCACACAAAGGCAAAGATTCTGTCCCTCTCTATCTTCTACTTCACACTGACCAACCAACTTCAACAAAATCCTATTCCACAGTGAAAATAAACTGTACACAAACTGCTTGGTTTTGCGTCAAGCCATGACACCACAGATAAACGCTTCTCTGTGTGCACCAACAACATAAAATGTCCTCTATGTGTCCATTGATTTCAGCTGCTGAGCGCCACTACAGTGTCTTGAACTGCAACAGCAGATTTACTGGAACAGAACCCTCGTCGACAATGGGAAACAAAGAATAGGAATTGCTTGGTTCTGCAAAAAGCTCCGACACTTCTGTGTGTGCACAGACTTTATCCAAGTATACTCCATGTTTCTGGTCATTACTACTGCTGAGTGCCCCTATATATAGTATGGGAAATTGTAACAGCAGATTAATTTGGCTGCTGGGACCACACACTGGTCCCAGGAAAAAACAAAAGGGGAAAAAACAAACACCAGCAGAACGGGAATCCTGCATGCACTTGGTTTTCAGAAATGCCATTGGGCTTTGAGAGGTTAGGAGAGTCTGTCACTCAAAAATAAATACATCAGTAATAAAGACAAAAAATCCAACGTAGTTGCCATTCAGAGTGATGCGATACCGCACTGCTGATTGCTGATTCTTAAAACTAAGGAGGGGGTAGAACAAGAGATGGGGAGGTGTGGGGGGGGGGGGGAGGAGGAGGGGTGATGATGTTGGGGCTGTGAAAGGATCTTGCTGACTTTTGTGCAGTAAGACTAGTAGTTGCACCGTTGGCCCAATCTTTGGATAAATACATCACAAGCAGACTCACTGAGAAATATAACCCTTGGTCAGATGCTTGGCAAAATAAATCAGGTTGCATGATACGTCTTGACTGGGCAGTCGGCTTTCAAGACAAATAAATCACGGAGAAAAAAAAAATGGTGATTGTGGCAAACTTGAAGAAAACAATATTTTTCTCAAAATGCATGCCATTCACCCCTCTTACCCCAACATGTCAATGTGTACTGTCCTCTCTTCATTAACTTATATATAGTCGAAAAAAAATAAAGAAAAGAAAAAACCCTCGGTATAATTGGACAACTGCCAGGTGGCATGCATCCGGATTTAAGGTCAAATATACACAATCCCTGTCAACACATGCACCGAGCAGTAAACAAAATGCATACTACACATGACCTTTCGTGGGCCAATGTTTCTGGAACAATGTGGAAAGTCACTGACAGCTGTAGCCCTCGTCTCTGTCTCGACCAGGTGCCGAGTGAGCACTTGATGACGAGGAAGAAATACTGGAATCTCGGAAGTCTCTGGATTTGTATGGCCTTGAATTGTAGTAGCGGTCTCGGCCTCCTCTGCGCTTGTCCAAAAACCGTCTTTGATGCTGAAGGATGGGGAATAACTCTGGCAAACACAAACACAAACTTTTATCACAGTGACTGTGACACAACTTTGATATTATTCCCTTACTCAGTGAGTTACTGATAAAACATAATTGAATTCACTGAGGAAAAATATTGTATCTCAACACATTTTGCATTGCTCAGTAGTATCCCACGTTTTTACGCTTTTGGCACTGTATGCGAAAACCAGGCAAGATTTGTGGCTCCTTGACAACTCTTACTGCAGCAAACAAGAATATAATCAAACTGCAACACTCCCACTCCGCCAAATTAAACTCCAGGCAGACATGAATTCATTATTACTTTTTTAGTGAGGCCATTGCTGCACAACCCCAAACTTATTTGGTAGGAATAGAGTTAAAAGACAAATCTTCACCTGCTCGTTTTTTCAGAGCATTTGTAGCGGCGGACATCTCTGCCTGCTGAATGCTGTGTCCTGTGCCTGTAGCAAGACGTTCTCCACGGAAATAGACCGCCACCACATACTTCCTAGTGTTGGATGGTCCCAAGGACTCTATCACCCTGGCAACAAATGACGGATGAGTGCATGAGCAATTCTGTAAGTTCCATTTATGATCAACCCATTCTTAATCATAATGCAGTGGGAAGATAAATGACCACAGAAGAATGTGCAAGACTGCACTCAGAATGCCGACTGTATCGCATGTCTTAAGATGCACCTCTCTCTTTACACACGTCCCCTACGTTTTATACAGGGATGCCAGCTTCTAATGCAAATGGTTTGTGGTAAGTTAAGCAGGAATCTAGCACCCTGCCCAGCAATTATTGATATCAATCTTCTCTCCAATGCAGAAACATGAAAACTTCCAGGTCCAGCCAACAGTGCATGTAAGCAATGTTCTCCCTTGTAAAACATTGGTTACGCACGGCTTACAATGGTCCATGGTGCAAAAGGAGGGAAAGTGTGCAGCATTTAGTGACAAAGTGGCAAAGCCACTAACACCTGTCCACAAAGCATTTGTGTTACGTTATGGGTGTTTGGGGGCATCCCCTCCTTTTTTTTTCTTTTTTGTTAATAATTGGCCTAAAATCTCTGCAGTTTGGTGTTTATCGGGATGAATTAATTTATGCTTCAAAGGAGGAAACTTTATTTTGGAAGCAATTTTTAGAATTAGACTAAAATCTGTGCAATATGGTGCATTTTAGAATGGCTTCAAATGCTTCAGAGGAGGAAACACTTTCTGAGGGGAAAAATTTTTTAGCCAAAGGTGGAAATCTGCTGATAGATGGAAAGTTTTAAGCCCTGGTTAAAGTAAGAAACGTTACTCTTGCCTGAATCTTGCAACCTAAAAAGAAAGTATGTGGATTGTGGGAGGAGGACCGTGCATAGTATGAAATGTTTTAAACAGTAATTTGCCCAGTGTACGTACTTGTAAATGGGAATGTCTGGCTCCCCACCACCAAGTTTCCTGAGTGTGAGACAGCACTGCTGTAGCTGGGACTTGGGGTCGTTCCAGTCCTGGTTCATGATGAAGTCCTGACAACAGAGACATGAAACACATTTACAATTCCATTCAATTTAATAAGCAAGGTAACACAGACACATACACACAGACGAACTTGCGCGCACCCACACGCACACATACACACACGCGCACCCACAGGTAAAATGTACCTTCAAGCGAGGAAAGAAGCAGACATCACAGAAAACCTTGCAGAACTCCATGCCGCTGTCCACGTACAAAGCTCCTAGAAGTGCTGTAAACAAGAAGAGCATTTTAAGCCTTGGTCTTGCTGATTTTGTCTTAGGTTAAAAGCCATAGAGGTATTCCGTTCTCAGCAAGTGTTAACTCTGTCTTCCTGAAAGACATTTTCTTCCCATAAACAAAAAAGCAAGGTGATCTGTTGATAGATTCCCATGCACCACAATTGATACAGGCTCCAGGGTGGTTTTAGTTTTCTTCCAATTTTTTTCTAGTTTGTTTCTTGTGATGACACCAGTTTTTTTCTTCAAATAACACATGTATCTGTGTAACAGAAACATACATTTACCATGATCAAGAAAAAAGGCATAAGCACCTATAATATAACACAGCAGACATCTTCACTGTGAAGTCTGTAAATGACAGGATACTGGTTTATGCCTCAAAGACTCCATGAGAAGTAAGAATGCATGTGACACTTACACTCCAGCAGATCTGCTTTCTGTTTGGTCTTCATGTCAATACTGTCACTGCCCACATTGCTGTAGATGACATACTCGGTCATCCCTAGGTCGTCACACACAATTGACTGTGTACGGCTGTTCACCAGTGAACTTCTCAACAGCTGGGGAAAAAGACAAACATTTCTCATGGTACTTACTCACTATCCAGGGAGGGCATATATTCAGATTTCACAAAGAATGCAGAAAGCTTCCAAAACAGAATGTGAATGAGCAATGCATGTGCTTAAACTTATTTTTGCACTGCTGAATCTGACACCAGCTAGTGCATTCAATTTACAGACTTACGGAGAGGTGTCCTTCATGATGTTCTGGGAAATGCTTGTACAAGTATTCCGAGGCAATCAGCTGAAGAACTGTGTCACCCAGAAACTCCAGCCTCTGGTTATGTCCCCTGCAATGTCACATGATCAGTTTTTAATGCCGTTTTCAACTAATACTATAAAGGAACACAGCAACATAAATATTTTTCTTAGCAGTTAACACACTCCTCTGACATGTTTCCACACGCCAAGCCCTGACATGGAACCCGCAGGGGAAAAGGAAGAGAGGCCGGCCTCGCAACAGCTGGAGGCGGGACACTGAGGCAGAGCTATATAAGCAGGGGACCAACTGGACTGGAGTGGCAAGAATAGCCCAGAACAGAGTGCGATGGCGAAGGGTTGTCAATGGCCTATGCTCCACTTGGAGCCAGGGGCCTAAGTAAGTAAGTCTGACATGTTTGCAGTTGGGCATCTTAAGGTGGGGCGCTTCAAACTCTCTGAGGAAGAGAATCAGGAAAGGTTTGTAAACCAGTGATACTGAATAAACAGCAAAAAAGGAGTGTCTAACAATTTGCATCTCAACACCAGCATAAGCAGACCACTGTACAACCTAGGATCATTTGTCTTCTTTGTCCAGCCTCAGGTTTTATAACAAACAGTACATTGCGTACTAGGACTCACATGGTGAGCAGGTTGTAGCCAACGTTTCTGTGTGTGAAGGCTTTGGCCAACAAGCGGATGTGAGAGAAGGTGAATCCAGTTCTATCCTCAAATGAAACAAGTTTCTGAAACAAAAAACATTATGTAAGTGCAACTTCAAGGCTTCTATCAAAAGTCTATGACCAAAAATTTGGACCACTTCACGATAATGGCTAGGGTTTTTTTTCTTTCTTCTACTTTAAAAACGAATGCTGCTATGTACGAAAGAGTAAATCTTTTAAGCGGCTATGAATAATATCATGGATTTGGTGCAGTGTCAATCATTCACAACAGGCAACAATTTGTAAATCATCCCTACCTGCAGGGCGGGACTGGAGTCGATCCAGTGTCGGTCCCCACCAGGCTCGTCTTCCTGTAGTGGGTGGAGGGGCAGCTCCATCCACACCTTCAGGCACACCTTGTCAACCTCAAACAGTGTTCGGGCAAAGATCTTGTCCACAACCTCCAGCCCACCATCCAAGAACAGGGCACCTGCCAGCCACAGTTAGAGCAATGAATACACGTATCACACTACTCATGAAGTGTACACGTTCTCTCATGTGTGCCAAGTTGGGGCTGGAGTCTTTGCTAGACACCAGACTTATCGTAAATGAAAAAGAAGCGGCGGTGACTGCAAATGGCAATAAATGAGGAAAGCAACGAGAAAATGTGAAAAGCCCTCTTTGAAAAATAAACACAAGACAGATCAACATTTCCGCTATCACCTTTGTCACGACACCAGGGCACAAACTGCAATCAACTCAGCAGCAACTAGACAGTAGCATGGAGCAAGGGAAGTGACTATGGAAATGGTGTTGCTTCCCTTAGACTACTGCTGCCAAAACTTGAGTAGATGTTTTTCACACTAGAAAGTATGTCCCTGTTAGATGAAGACAAGTCTGAAGAGATAAAACCTGACACATAACTTTCAGATTGTACCAGGGTGTGTTCTATTACAGTCAACTCCATCTCAACAGTTGACTAGTACAAAAATTGTTCTCTGTAAGTGTACTCACCCATGAGCGCCTCAAAGCAGTTTGCCATTGCGTGACGCAGGTCTGACTCATGGCACAGGTCAGGACCATGAACATACATCATGAAGTCTTGCAGGTAAAGATTCTGGAGACAAACAATCATTCAAGTGAAAATTGTGAAACACCAGTACACAAAACACAAGAGCTGTGAAGTATACAAATGCATCATGTGTGCACACAACCTAAATTTGACTGTCAAGACAACAGCAAAAATGTCACCTAAGACGTTTCAATGCTGCATTGTGTGATTGAAGTGATGGTCTACTTAGACATGGAGGGAATGCAAATAACTTTACAACAGAAATAGGTGCCAGACGCATACATGTACCTTAGCTAGAACAGCTAAATGCTGATTCTGAACAATGGCTGTTCTGTAAGTGGAAAGCCCTCCCTCCTCTAGCCAGGGGAACATGTAGAACAGATGAACACTTGACAGGAACTCCACCACTGCATCACCGAGAAACTCCAGTCTTTCATTGTGAGGAATCTCCGACGCAACTTCGTCCTTCTGCCCCATGCGAGACATGATGTCCACCAGTATGTTGATCCCTCGTTTCCGAGTGTTCTGATAGTAGACGCGGCGATCTCCGTACTCCACTTGTCGCAGGCCACAGTTGGTGAGAGAGTTTCTAGCATGGGCTGAGTTGGTGCCGTAGTTGGTGCGAAACGATGTGTGTGTCAGGGCCAACTGAATGAGGGTAAAACCATGAACTTAAAGATCTATGTTCTTAACTGTTATTGTATGTCACTGTCAACACTGAAAATGAAGTTTCTATGATTCTGTGAAAATGAGTAAGGCATTCTAAATCATTTGTAAATAATTTTTATTCCAATCTTTGAATCTGAGTTTGATTAATGATTTTTCAAGTCGTCCACCACAATAACCTCACCAGAGGTCATTCTGCTGGGGAAAAAATTGAAATAATGTGTAGATCTATTCAAATGTTTCAACTGTGAATCTGTAGGCAATAAATCTGAAAGTGAAACCTACAATCTTTCGAAAAAGCCGAACACAGGTAACCCTGTGTTACTCATTACACTTAATTTACAGTCTTGTAAAGACTTGACAAACCAACTGCCACAGGACACAAACTGCTACTGGCAAGAATGAAGGTGAGATGTACAGAAGTTACAAACGTCACTTGATGAAAATGATCACCCACCTGTAAAAGTGCACGGTCTTCAAACTGATAATGAAGATGATCCTCTAACACTTGCAGGCAGGCATGGAATCGAAGATGACTCAGCAGAACGGGAAGGAGTAAAGCATGCTGACAGATGTCTGACTTGAGGCCAGTGCGGACGAACCCCTCGCTTGACAGCTCCACAGTGACCTCCCTCTTCATGGTGCTGTTCAGTTGGATTTCTTGCAGTTTCGCCTCTTTGCTCTTCAGTTTTTGTTTGTCCTCGCGGGTCACCTTCGGTTTGGAGTTCAGCAGGTGCTTAAAACGGACGTAATATTTCCATGCTTTTTGGTAGGCGGGGTCCCCAGCATAACTCAGCTGGGCAGGGCGTATGCCAAAGTGAACCAAGATAGGCGGGGTTTTCTCCCCTTCCAGCAGTTTAGTTCGGTCGAGCTGGTCAACACGCACAGAGCTGGGTTTCTTGCCTGGGTAAGTTACTATCATGCCACACACATTGTCCACCCATGACTGCCAGTCCTCTTTGCTCATCTTCTCGATCATGGGGAAGTCACTCTCCGCAACCAAAGGGCAAGAACTCCTCAAAAGATACTTGAGCACCTCATTTATAGACAATATTTCTTTTCCGTTTTCTGAAAAGAAAACATAAAATTTTAGAAGTCCACAAGCATGCACAAATAGTGGAATCACTAATGCTTTTCAAGTTCATGAAATGTACTACTAGTACTGAGTACCAGTACTAATAAATAAAGCACTAACAATGGATACAACATAAAAGTGACACAGAATTTATATAAACCAATTGAAATGTCACATTACAACCAGTTTGAACATAAAAGGAAAATGGCATCATCATAATCAGTTTTCGCTACATGATCAACATCGCTCCATACCAACATACCCTTCCCACTACCACTAGTACCAGCAAGCATTATTACAAAATCAAAAGACTTTATTCTTACCTGGTAGAGATCGTGCAAATCGAGGCATGATATGGAAGCGATTACAACCAGCACCAAATCCCTTCCAGTCCATGTCCACAAGCTCCAGAATCTCCGTAAACAGAAAGCGATTCAGCAGATCCAGACTGCGGCATGTGAAGTGCTCTGGTGCTGTTTCTTCCATGAAGTGAATCGTGTATTCAATGTGAAATCGGATCACTTTGCACAAGGGGACGTTTTCAAGTTTTTCATGTGTGAAAAGGGAGAACCCCTCAAAGATAAACTCGTGGTTGTCAAACTCGATGACAGTCGGGCTGTTGGTGAGAAAGTTGATGGAAGGCGACATGGTGATGTGGTAGTGGTACAGTCTTTTGAGGTTGTTGCTGGCTGGGTCGCATGGTTCAATGAATTTCTCGCCTGGATACACATCATGGCGGATTCCACTTTTTCTTGCTTTTATGCTGCACCGGCACAAGGGACCATTGTTCATTTCTCCGGGATCATTGTACCACAGCTCAGGGTGCAGACAGTGCGGATGTTTCTTCTTCCTTTCCATCTCCTCCATCCACCGCGTGCAGGCAAGATCCTCCTCCTCCGAGTCGGACGATGATGATGATGAACTGCTACTGCTGTCTGATTCGTTACCATGGTGATGATGATGACCGCAAGTGGGTTGAGGTCGTGGTGGGAGTTCAACCGGAGGTAGAGAAGCCCTGACTTTCTCAGCTCGCTTGACGATCTCCTCCTCAAATGTGTCCTCCAGTTCCTTCATTCTTTGTGTGGCCGCAAGTGTGCCATCTGGGTTACGGCTAAAATACAGGTCTGCTGGGGAACTTCTGATCCACTGTGGAATGTTTTCCTCAGGTGGTGGTTCTGTATTCTTGGGTGGGTCCGGTTCTTTTGCTCGCGGACTATACTGCCGGTCAGGCCTGTCCAGTGGGCTTGTCCACAAGTTTTTGTCATCTGTCCAAGATCGTTTGTCAGGTCTTCGATCCCTGGGTACACAAAGAAATTAACATCACTGAGAAAAGTTAAAGGTAGTTCTAAGACAAACAAAGTAACATTCAACAACTGAACAAGACAAGCTAAATCAGTAAAGCTGAAATGAAAAATTTCAGAAAAATACACTAAAGCCAGACACTGCATTATGTCTCCAAGCTGCTTTTGAAATCATCTGAAGTACATGATCAACTCCCAAACAAAACAGTCTATTCTGTATGTTGACTACCGCGGTAGATTAGTTTCCAGACTGTACTGTTCTGCATTATTCTGTTCGTGCTAAAGGCCAAACTTTACAGCCCCTAGGTTCATAACGCAGCTGAGATAAAAACCTGCTGCTTTCAAAGTTCTTCGGCCATTTACCAAATAGGACGTTTCATTTGATCATCACACTGTTTTCATGACTTTGCAGCTTCTACTATTAGAGAAATACGACTCTTTGAGGCTACAGTCCACTAGTGAACAGAATGTCAATGGGACTCGAAAAATCTAAGCAAAATAGCCACCAATCAGCACTGTCTAGCTGGTCCTCAGTCCACAACCAAATAACTCTGTCTGATCAGTATGTGGCACACTTCTAGAACAACATACGCCGGCCACAGTCAACACAACGGTTTTAGAATATTGTGTCCCAAGTGACTGATTCTAATGCACAGATTAAGCACATTCAATGAAATGGTTTCCACACGCTGATGTATGCGTGTCACACGTAATATTATTCTAATAATGTACGCGTATTGAGACTTTAAACTGAACTAAAATTTGCAAAGAAACAAAAATATGTAAATTTTATAACTTACTTAGTTACTAACCTTTCATCACTGTCCTTGTCAAACCCTCGATCCTGTAGATCTGCATACTTCCTCTTCCTGCCTCGGTCACAGTCAGCACTGCCGTACATCTTACTGCCCAACTCCTCTCTTACTACACTGCTTTTGTCCGAACTTGAAGCTGAAGTAGACATTGAGTCCCTACTCATTCTTTCCTCTCTCCGTCTCTGTGAGTAAGGTGATGAGGAATATTCTGATGGACTGATTTCCCCTTCTTCCACCTCACATTCACCATCGGAACTGCAGGGGTACCCACCCCGTTTATCGCCTGAACGTTTTGAACTGGAGTAATTTTTCTTCTCTCCCCCCTGTTTTCTGTCTCTGTGCCTTGAACTGGAGTAATTACTCCTTCTTCCATTTTTCGCCTTGTCTGGATAGTACGGGCAAAGTCTTGCTGAAGAGCTCATTTGTGAACTCTTCTTGTAATCTGCACCATCATCTCTTTTTCTATTCTGGTCTGAATACCTCCGTGAGCTGTATGAATTCTCAAAGGGTGGGCGGTATGGCTTCTCGGGACTGTCCATTTTGTCATCTGAAGATTTCACATCTCTGTCTAGTACACGGGATGAAAATTTGTCACTGTTGCTGAAATTATCTTTCTCAAGCTGCGCACAGTCTGAGGAAAATCTATTTTCCTGTTTGACACTTTGATCACGTGTTTGGGTTGGGTTGTGACCCCCTCTGTGACCTTGAAAATGAGGCTGCTGGTGTCTGAAGGGCTGCTGGGATCGGACACCACCTCCCTGAAATGGAGAACCCTGGGATTGCACAGCACACTGGCCTGGTGTGGACAACCTGTTACCGTTCATTGGAAACCTAGTATTGTTCATGGCTTGGTGGCCTGACATCCTCATATTGTTCATGCCTTGGTTACTGGATGCCATGGTCTGTGCCAAGTGTTGCTGTAAGTGTTTCTGTAGCTGCTGCTGGTGCATCTGCTGCTGTAGCTGTTGCAACTGCTGCTTGTGGAGATGGCCACGAATCAGGTGACCAGCGGCAGTCGCCAAAAGGTTTTGCTGCTGCTGCTGGTTGAGTCGCATGCCTGCACCATGGTTGACACCCATATTGGGGGCTCCCCGCATCTGAGACCGAGGACCGGCTGCTCGACCTACAGCATGGTTCATGCCTTGCTGCATCATCCCCATCCCCATACCTGGTCCAGGCATCCTCTGCATCCTTGGAGGCACACCGCGACCACAAGCCATGGCCATATGTTGCTGCTGCTGTTGTTGCAATAGAAGCGGGTTGCGCGCTGCCATTCCTGCCATGTTTTGGTTCCCATGTGGAAACACCCCCTACAAGGTACAAAAAGTGGCATTAATCTGCAAGCTTAACCATGGGAATAATGGACCTAATAGCATGCAAATTATTGAGGCAGTTGTGGCTTGCCTCTCCTGGCAAATGGACTCATGTGAATCACTCAATCAGCTGTATTTTTTACCCTTCTACAATTGTCCTGTTTCTCTTGTCTGAAGGGTTAATGTACCATTATCAAAAGGAAACCTTGACATGATGTATACACCCTACAGAGTCACTATTCTTCGACGCACAAAATTTATGATAAGGAATGCAAAGCCATATATATATAATTATTATGTCCCCATACATTTTTCAAACAGTTCCTTCCCTAGCCAACATGAGTCATGTTATTGTTAAAGAAACCTGGACCTGTACAAAAATTTCCACAGCAAAGACCAAAGACCTGAGTGAACAATTTTATCCTCTAGCTGCACTCTATGGCAAACTAAAATTCACCAGGCCCATTACTGTGCCATAAGGGGCAGGGCTTCAGATCCATCAGGATACATGACAATAGGACAAATGTCCTGAACACCTCAAATTCAATAGGACATTTGTCCTGGATCATAAAAAACCATAGGACATTTGACGGACATTCTTATTGGGAGCTTTATTGGTAGAGAATGTAAACACTCAACAGTGAATTATGAAAATAAAAACAGTAATAATACTCCTTCACATGAGAGTCACTGATAATGGAACAGTCTCCATCAACGCCAGAGGCGCCTATGGGTCATGCTGAAAGAGAGACTCAACCTTTCTGGTTTGAGAAAACGGCTGATGCTATGTCCTGGCCAGCGAAACTATAATCAGACAATGACTGACATCCTTACAAAACCATAGGACATTTGTCCGCCTGTAGGAAAATAATATCGGACATTTGAAAAATTTTATCGGTCTGGTGACCAATGTCTGACGTGGATCTGAGGCCCTGAAGGGGTATGTTTCGTGGCTGGTAGTAATAACATATATATATATATATACGACCTTACAGGCCTTTGGAATTCCCAAATTTTCGCAATTCCACACGTAAATTTAGGATTGCTGCCCTCTTTGTCTCTACTACAAGTTCAGAGATTGGATGACATGTGGGGCCTTGACGCATGCACACTTGTAACATGTTTTGTAATTTGAAAGGCCTATACTTACAGTTACACACACACTGACATATGCGGCTAGCTGATCTTTTGATCAATGAATACAACTAAAACCCTAAAAACCTTATGTTACTGGGCATTTCGTCACCACTACGCTAATGAAGGATGATAAAATTCATGATAAAAGATAAAACTGCTCTCAGATAAAACCAAGCTCTGAGATACTGAGTCTGTCCTACACCTGTAGAGTGTTCAGTTCTGGTCCAGGCGGTTGAGGACGCACTGAGACTTAATGCTGTGACGACAGAGTGGATTTCTTACAGCTCGTGTTTTCTCTCTCACGGTGACAGCAACCTTTCAAACACCCCCATTAAAAACTTCCCGCTGACGAACTGGAGGAATCGATCAATCAACCAAGTTCTCAAGTGGCTCTGCTGCAGACCTCGTGATCGCAGTTGCAACATCTGATATCTGACACAAAACAACCAAAATAAATACTTACCCTGGGTTGCATAGGTCTCTGAAAGCCACTATTGTTGTTCATGACGGCAGTTTCAATGCTTATCAAGGGAATTTTGAGGCCAAAACGACACTGTCATCTTGTCAGTGTCTGTACACTTTTAGGGGGTACATGCTATGGGGCAGGTTGTCTCGGCTGACTCTTTGTTTGTTCGATGGGTTTCGGCTTGCCAGAATAACCAGCAAGACGCATTAGCTGTGGCTTTCGACGATTTTAATTGAAGAACAAATGAAAAGAATTGCTTTCCCTATTTTTTTCAGGCATACAGAATAGTCCCCGTGGTTTTATTGTACCTAAATGTTGTCTTCTTAATTCCAGTATTTTAATTACAAGGAACTCTTTTGTTTTGAAAATACGTACATGCTGTAATGGGCACAATTACCAACACAAATTTCCATTAGAGAGTACACTCACTTGGTTGTAATAGCTTGTTAGCCTGTTTATTTTTAATAACCCATTCTGTGTAAAAGGATTAGGAACAGACATTTTTCCTATAAAATGTAAGTATAATACATACGAGTATTATTGAAGCTGTGCTCTCCCTTGATCCTGATGAGAGAAACCTTTCTTTGATCATCTGCCTTCAGCATAGTGAAGATTCTGATGATATTGTGGGAGTTCTGCCACCGGGGGAGAGGAGGGGGGAGGGGGAGGGGGTTGATTGGAGGGGGGGGGGGGGTTGGGGGTGTGTGGTGTTTGGAAGGGGGGGGGGGGGTCAACAGGCCAAACCAACAGACACACGCACAAACTGCCTTTCTGAACCATTGAAAATGGTCAAATAATAGTGTCTGAGGTACTTTGGTACCTTTTGTGTGTGAGTCTTTATTTTGAGGTTTTTGCTCATGTATGCATACATATATGTCTTTAAGTCTGGGGAATTTTCAGTAATTTGGCAATTTTCAGCCCAATTTCCTACCCTTTCAGTCAAAAAAAAAAAAAAAAAAAGTTTCAGTCAAAGAAAAGGAAGGGGGGGGGGGAGGTTGCATACACAGTAATGTATCATATATGATACATGTAATGTCATATGGGACAGTCTAACTTCATTTTTGAAGAGATACATGTCAGTACCAAGGCAGTATTTTACTTTTGGATGCCAGGAGAGGCTACTGAATGCCTTTAAAAATGGTGAAAAAACTAATAATATTGTTATATATATACATTTTCTTAATTTTGGTGTTGCCCCATGGTGCCCCAGCAGGGTAGTGCCTCTGCACCTCGGCCTAGGTTTCAGTCTTTTTTTTCCTCGGCGATTCCCCAGCCTGGTCTTTAGCAGGCATACACTGATACAGTGATAGACTTGCACATCATCCACGTACAAACTAACAAAACCCAAACCAAACAAAACAAGAAACAAACAAACAAAATAAACACCACCACCACCACCACCCCCCCCCCCCCCCCCCACACACACACACACACACATACACACAGAAACGCGCTAGCACCCAACTCCAAGAATGAGGAGCTATTTTGAAACTTAAAATGCTGTGGCTTTAGGATTTCTTCATTTGTGGTGCTGTGTGCTACTGTGTGTGTGTGTGTGTGTGTGTGTGTGTGTGTGTGTGTGTGTGTGTGTGTTTATATTTTGAAAGAAGAAAATTTAAAAACAAAAACTGGTCGTTTTATCGTTGAATGCAGAAAAACATATTGGTCCTTTCATTAGGGAATGCAGAAGACAGAGTGTCTTTTTTTTTCTTCTTTTTTTTAACTTCTGTTTGTTGGGGCCCCTGAGACAGCTCCTGTTGTCTTCAACATTTGACAACCATTTGTTACACCCTCCTCACAGTCAGACAGTGCATACTTGTGCTGTATGTTTTTTTGTTTTGTTGTTGTTTTTGTTTTATCCATATTCATTTGTGTTATGAATTAGTGAAAGTAATCTGATATGAGTACACATAAATTTGTATGTTTGTGGTTGTGGATTGTGTTCGTGCAAATTATAAATAAATCTATAAATTACATCTCATTTTGGTCCTGCAAGTCACACTTGGTGCGGAAAGCATGTTGTCAGTATATATCTTCAAACAAAATCGAACAAAACAAAACCAGAGCCAATTTGTGTAATACAGGCCAGATCCAAATTTCCACCTTACCGCTCGCAAGATCATAGATGTCAGAACTACTGCGGCCCTTCTTTGTCTCTACTGAATGTTCAGGGGTCTTGGAGAATTTGACAAGACTTTGGGTCTCATGCATGGGCACTTGCAACACGGCACTTTGTAATTCAGAAGGTCCATATTTGTCCATCACATTCACGGATACAACATGTGGCCAAACTGACTTATCTGGATTGAACAGTGTTCACATGGACTGTTCAGTTAGAGTAGTTTTCCCCTAGCCCCATAACCTGTCCCATACCCTGCAGCATCCATTAAGGCCATCTCCAAGCATGTTTGTGTGGAGGACATTAGACTCCAACTAACCAACCTACAAAGCAGTGCAAGATACTCATCACTAGTACCGTCACAGAGTCAGTGCAAAACACTGCATGGTTCCCTGAACAAACACCATCGATCATGTTACTAGATCTATGCATAAACCAGATAGCATGTGATTCAGCCACGCTGAGTGTCAGTGCTCTAGCTGTGTGTGCCTGTGAATTCTTTATCCCCTGCTGCACCTGCAGAGAAAGTTGAAAGAAAACCTCTGCCTGCTCATACACTGATACAGGCTTTTGTTATTGATTACTCTGACGGAGCAGCTGACTCCACGCCGTCCTACCTGACAACCATTAACCTTCAAGATCCCAGGACTAATTTAGTGGGATAGCTGGTCTAACATTACATACAATCAATAACTAACATGTACACGTGTACAGATTTGTATCGGTAGTCTGAGAAAAGATGCAGCAGTAATGGGTCTCGTGTTGATATTGTGGGCTTGTGATCAATTGTGGTTTGTGGTAATTACTGGCTTGTGTTTGAAAAGACTGTAGAAAGGAAATGTTTTGTGTTTGTCTGGATGATTGTTGCTCAGTCTGGTCTGCTTCCTTGATGAGTCGTGGTGGAGTTTTCGACACTGTGTAACTTGAAAACAAATTAAACTTTTCAGAATTGTGAAAAGGTCAAGAGAAAGTGAATTTTTTAACAGGCTAATTATGTATTTTGGATAGATAGACACACATTTTAGCTGCTTTCTGAATAGTTCATAGTTCAGTCACAATTTCTCAATTATCAAACCTTCTTTATCCAGAAACATTAAACATTCTTTTAAACAGAAAAAAAAAAATAACAACAAATTAATTAATCTGGACTTTCATTTTCAGTTGAAGAAATGCCTGAAAGTTCTCCCTGCTGTGCCTTTTTGGACTTCCTTTTTACTCTTAGAGGTCTCACCTTTCACAATGTTGGAAAGATAATACTGGTCATGATTTTGCTGTTGTTGTTGTGGCTGAATAGAGAAAGGGGTGGGTCCAAGACATGGACATAAGTATGGACTCTTGTAATATAGTTCTGTGTCATTTGGGAGGCAGGGATGAAAAACTATAAAAAATCTGTGACTTTTGCATGTATTATTATGTATACCTGCAGTTGAGTTAGTATGCGAGTGCTGTGTTCTTACCTTTTGAATCCATGAAGGGACAATAAAGTTAAACCAAATGTGAATATTTTGCCTCTACCATGTCTTGTGTTCTGTCCTTTACTGACTTAAGTTTGTGAAGTTCCTGGATGTACATGTAACCATTTGCTTTTCCCACATTAGTAGACTTTAACACATACCTTGAACACACTTTTAAGGTTTCTTGGCTAGCTCTCTGTTCAGACAGGTTTTACTGTGTACACGTAGCAAGTTCGGTGTAAATTGTCTTCTGTCTTACCTCACAACTTCAGTGTCCCTGTATTCCCAGCTGTCCCCGTTCTCTCAGCTGTCCCCGTTCACACACAGTTCCTACTCGTTCTGCAGGTGCATGGTACTGAGCTAATCTTACTGGGGGATGCGGTGATATGAATGACACGTCACTACGCAACACATCACTGTGGCGTTACTAGTTCGGATGTAGTCTGTCTGGTTGCTGCTGACAGCCGGTGATGGAGGGGCCGGGAGGAACAGCAGCTCAGCTGACTCGTCGTAGACCACCCACTGCTTCAGTCGCATCCCAGTCACGGTTGCAACAACGGGAACAGGTCAGTCAAGTCCATATTTGGAGAGTTACATTGGTAGTAGAGACTAAGTCTTCACATTGAAATGTATGCAAGTATCACTAGCATAGGGCTCTCTGGATATTAATTCATGTGCATAAATGGAAGGCTAAAACCAAAACTAATTTGCCTGTAGTGTATGTAAGTACACATATATATATATATATATATATATATGTAGGCTGGGTGTGTGCGGTCTGCAACCTTCAAGTCAGGAGGTGTAAGTCGCCTGCAGAGAAGGGATACAGGTCTACCATGCTGATAATCTGGTGTCACTACAAACACTTACAGCTGCAATTCAACATGTAAAAGATGTATTATTATTGGTTTGTTTTGAGCAGTAGCGTGTGGGTGTTTTGCAACTTTCTAGACAATTTGCACGTTGCTCATCGGTCAAGCTAGCAGGCTTCATTGGGCCATTCTTTGTTTTTCTGACAGGGAGATGGTGCCCCTGTTCTGGAGTCATCATTTGACCCCTTCCTGCAGTCGCCTTCAATAGATGAAGGTCAAGGGTCAAGGTCAGAGTTTGGTAGAATGGTCTCCAAGCCATTTACAGTGCGGGTAGAGGTTGACATCATGCAGATTCTGTTGACTGTCGCTTCTCTTGTGTCCAGGACATGGCAGTTAGGACTTCCTCGGGCTGTTGTGTGAGTCTCTATAGATTTTGAAGTTTTTGCACATGCATGTGTCTTTAGCAGGCATACAGTGATGCACATCATCCACACAACTGTGCAAGCACACATGCATCACACACGCATCACACACGCATCACACATGCATCACACATGCATCACACATGCACACATGTGTATTACTGTATCACAGGACATAAAACAATTGATTTTCTGACATGCGCTTAGCATAGCCTAATGGAGAACGTCCTTTGGGCATGAAAGAAAGCAAACAAGGCTCACTTTTGTAATAATTCTACAAAACTGTTCTCAGTTTCATTTGTTAATGACATGATACTGCTAGTAGTGTTGATATGTACCTGTTGGGAAGAAAATAACTTGTGACATTTTCTGAATTATGAATATGGGTGTTTTGCTTCTTGCTGTAGGTTTGATGAACTGCACTTTGCCAAGTTCGTCTCTCTCTACATGAAGAGAATTTTCTTCTTTGACATCCACCCACCGCTTGGAAAACTGCTGCTGGCCCTTGCAGGTAATGATGTTTCTGTGCGTGTGTGTGTGTGTGTGTCTGTCTGTCTGTCTGTCTGTCTGTCTGTCTGTCTGTCTATGTGTGGTAGAGGTTTTCGGGGAAACAAACCAACGCGCATACATGTGTGTGTGCTAGTCCCTGAGCTCATTAAATCCCTGGAAGGACTGCACCATCACACGGACCTCTGTCTGGTAACCTGCTTGTCATTCATTGTGTTCGTTACCTGCATGGTGTGATGTGTGAATATGCATGGATGGTTCGTCTGAATGTGCATGTTGTCTAGCGCCGCCTCAACGGCCACACACCAAATACTAACAAGCCTGCCTGACAGTTAGCAAGAAACAACTACAGTGGTTACTCAGACTTATATACCGGGAAATCTCCGAGGGTTTTTACTTTTCTGATGCACTGTCATTTCAGGAAGCTATGCTGGTTTTGAGGGGGACGTCAAATTTGAAAGAATCGGGGCTGAGTTTCCTCCGTCAGTGCCAGTGGAGGCTTTGCGACTTGTACCAGCAGTACTGGGAAGTTTGACTGTGCCTATCATCTATCAGATTGCTGTTGAGCTTCGCCTGTCTAGATGGGCCGCTGTTGTTGCTGCAGGATTTGTCTTGTTAGGTGGGTTGTTTCTTTTCATTTGTGTGAGGATGTGTGTGTGTTGCCTTTTCTTTTATTAACTGCAACCCTTTCTTTGCAAGGTGCACTGGATTCACCTCCTGATCTGTCTGAATATGCCTTCTTGTGGCTGTGGTAGCTGATTTTTATTAACTGCAACCCTTTCTTTGCAAGGTGCACTGGATTCACCTCCTGATCTGTCTGAATATGCCTTCTTGTGGCTGTGGTAGCTGATTTTTATTAAAATTGGATTGCTTCATTTGTTGAGTTTAAACTGTAAGTAGTTGTATCAGTGCTTAGATAAAGTGAGTCATGAATGAGAATAACTGTGTTGTTTTCAAGGTCCAGGTAATGATAGCTTAGTCATTTTATTATAGCTTGATTGTAGGGTCACAGTACACTTTATCTGTTCAGCGTTTTCTGTTTCAGCGAACATGGACCATACATGCATTACATGTACATGTTATAGAGATCATGTTTTGTTTTTTCTCTCAGACAATGCGTTGCTGGTACAGTCTCGCTTCATGCTGATGGAGGGAATGCTTATCTTCTTCTCCTCTCTGGCTGTCATGGCTTTCCTCAAGTTCAGAAACCTTGGACACAGGTCTGTGGTGAAAGTTGTCTGTCTGCTCAAATAGGTTGCTGTGCACAAGACTGGTTCAACACTGAATTTGAAGAGAAGTTTCAAAGAAGAAGTTTCACTTTTCGGTTAAAAAAAAACAAAGCTTGCTCATGTGGACGGTTCAAATGTAGTCTGTAAATTATGGGCTTGTTTCCTATGACATGTAAGATGATGTTTTAGTGTCTTTATATTGCTGTCATTCTTGTGTAACACACTCACTTTTAGGTTTTTCTTGTGTGTGTGTTTTGCTGTTTTTCTATGATAATTATTTAAAGGGTACTTACAATGTCCATTGCAGGTCATTTTCTGTAGCCTGGTGGTTCTGGCTGTGTCTTACAGGTGTGGCATTTACTTGTTCTCTCAGGTGAGCTGATGACTCTTAAGTGATTAATTGTTTCTCTTTGTATACATGTATGGAACTACTGTCAAGGTTGCATATTAATACATGTACCTGATTTCTGTTGATGTGAAGACAGGGTGTCTATTATGTGTTTGTTTACACTTGCTGGGACAAATGCAAAACAAGTTTCATCTATTGAATTAGTGAATAAGTGTGCCATAGTTTTCTTAGTTACAACCTTTACTTTTTCCACAAAACTTTATGCGCTGTATGTTTCAGTGTAAAATACTCGGGAGTCTTCACAGGTTTACTGATACTGTATCTTACAACAAAAGACTATTGGGCCATGCTGGATGACATCCGCATATCAGATGTAAGTGTACATTTTCTGAGTCCAGCCCTTTCACAGACATAGTCACTCAATGATGACAGTGAGGTCATTATATCAACATTTTTTTAAGAATCCTGCAGCTGTTTGAGTGACCTAGTGCAGAAAGCTCTTTAGATGTTAGAAAAAAATAAAGTTTGCTGCTTCTCTACATATGACAGAGATTCCAGAATTATGCTGACTCAGGATGTGAATGGGACAACAGAGTGTGTGTGTGTGTGTGTGTGTGTGTGTGTGTGTGTGTGTGTGTGTGTGTGTGTGTGTGTGTGTGGATGCTGCTGTTAGTTTCGTAATTTGTCTTGCGCTAGGAGACTCGCGTGAGTCACGGACTTTACTGGTAATTTACCTGTCTTCGTTTTCCTTCTACACAGATGAGCTTAGTGAAACACCTGTTTTCCCGACTTGTGATGCTCATGTGGGTCCCTGTTGCTGTCTACCTGGCCATTTTCTACATTCACCTGACTGTGCTGACCAAGGCTGGACCACATGACAACATTATGACTAGTGCATTTCAGGCCAGTCTGGAGGTGAGGATGTCTGAAGTAGTTGTACAGTACATGGGAATTAGCATGCCTTCCATACTGCAGTAGGCCTGTCAAAATGACAGTGGTATTAACTATACATGAGTGACAAATGAAATTCAATAGCCTTTCAGTTGTGAAGCTGTGTTGCTGACATCAGGTTGAACGTAAATGTACCTGTGCTGAGTGTTTTCTGTTCGTTTTGACGAGCAGTATTGGCAGCATCTAAATTGTGAAATTTCAAATAGGAAAGGAAACCGTAATGACTGCGCAGTGGTTACAAGTTAAGCAAATGAAAGCGACAAACAAATGTCCTGAGGAAGGCGAAAGCCAAATCGTTGACCAGTGCCGTCCTTTGTGAAAGTTAAGTGGTTTCTGTCCCTTTTATGCCGCTTTTATTTGTGAAAATTCATCCATTCCTGTTATCCTTCATTTTTAGCTCTGTGTAATTAGTAACTGTGTTTTCTCATGGGTCCACAATTTGTACGTCTGTCGTAACTATATGAACTTTCGTAGGTGTAGAATTTTGTATGTTTGTACATGTACTTTCTTGTCACTCTACTGACAGGGTGGCTTGGCAGCTCTGACAAAGGGTCAACCTCTGAACGTGGCGTATGGATCCCAGATCACCCTGCGTCACACAGCCAATGTTGGAGGCAGCCCCTGCTGGCTTCACTCTCACGCTCACGTCTACCCCATGCGCTATCCGGACTCCCGAGGCAGCTCCCATCAGCAGCAAGTCACCTGCTATATCTTCAAGGATGTTAACAACTGGTGGATCATTAAACATCCAGACAGGTGGGAAATTTAGCTGTCTAGCTGTTTTGTAGCAAACTGCCGCACTCAGTTCACTGTGTTTGTTGTTGGTGTTGGTTGTGGCGGTGGTCCTGTGTTAAATGCTCCCAGGGTCATCTGCTTGGATGAGAACGTTGTGGGACAGCATTCAAGTACTCTGCCACATAGTCAGCCACACTGAAGGGGGATAATATCTTCTTGCCAGAGAGTTCTTGTGTTATGCTAGGAGCTTACCAATGCTGAAGATAATCCCCACATGATAATAATGAGCAGTAACAACATTTTGTTGTAGCCTGATGTTTCTGGCCAGAGTCAACAATGATAACAGTCTCTGTATGAGGCAAGGGTGGTGGTTTTGGGGAGGAGGAGGAGGGATGGGGTTTGGGAAGCACTGGTGCAAGTGATGCTGTGAGAATTCACAGAATTTTGGAGGTTTGACAAGCAGTATTGGCAGCAGCACTCTCGTGTTTAAACTGATGACCCACACTATGAAGGGGTATAAACTTCTGTGTATAATAAGGTCTTTTGTTTCACCACAGGAACAGTCTTGTGGTCGACGAAACTCCAACTTACGTTCGTCACGGTGACATTGTTCAGCTGGTGCATGGGATAACAACACGAGCACTGAACAGGTGGGACAGCTGTTCTTAGTTTTACTGTACTGTAGTAGTTGTCACAGGCGCACACACACACACATACACATACACATATATGCACACACACACACACACACACACACACACACACACACACACACACACACACACACACACACACACATATACATATAAAGGGAAAGAGAATCAGTACTTTTAATTTGCAAAGGTAAGAGTTTTGACATTTTTGTATACAGAGGGGTGGGCTGAATTAGTGATGTACATAATAACTTAAACTGACATTCTTGTAGACAAAGGTAGAGAGAAGTAGAGATGTATACGTGTGTGTGTGTGTTGCAGTCATGATGTAGCAGCACCAGTGACACCACAGAATCAGGAAGTGTCTTGTTATGTAGACTACAATGTGTCAATGCCAGCACAAAACTTATGGAGAGTGGTAAGAATGTTTTCTTAGGTTTATGACACACTGGAGACGATTTGGGTCGAACAAACAAACAAACAACAGCTCATAACACGCTCCAGAAAAATTAGAGCAAAGACATGTTTTAGCCACATGTCACATCAGAAACACGGAAAAAAGAAGTTTGCTATTTGTTCAGACTAAAAACATGTGACTTTGGCCTTACTCAACCCCATCCCCTTCCCGCAAATGATGATTTTGCAACCAGTAACTATCCCCCCCCCCCCCCCCAAAAAAAAAAAAAAAAAGAGGGGGGGGGGGATAGTTACTGGTTGCAAAGATGTTGAAGATATTGTATTAAATGTGGTTGTCTCTGACAAAATCACTTTCAACTGTGGTGTACCTATACTTTCACAGTGTAATGCTGTGCGCTCTGCTGATGTTGCCCTGTCTGTGTACAGGACATTGTCAACCGACAGAGTGACCATGACACATGGCAGACAATCCAGAGTCAGGTCAGACTGATCCACGTCAACACTTCAACAGCACTGCGGGTGAGTGTCAACACTGTTGTGTCACGTTCACATGTTAACCCTCATCTTGCTGAATTAATTTGCCTTATGCTGAAAAAGCCATAGAGGTAGTCCAGAACATTCTGTTTTCACCACCACCGGGGTTAATGGATGTTTTCACCACCACCGGGGTTAATGGATGTTTTCACCACCACCGGGGTTAATGGATGTTTTCACCACCACCGGGGTTAATGGATGTTTTCACCACCACCGGGGTTAATGGATGTTTTCACCACCACCGGGGTTAATGGATGTTTTCACCACCACCGGGGTTAATGGATGTTTTCACCACCACCGGGGTTAATGGATGTTTTCACCACCACCGGGGTTAATGGATGCTTAAGCTTTTAGGGGCAACATACTTTTACAGTGCAGAACAATCTTGTAAGAATCTGAACCGTGAGGGGACTAACAATTGTTGGTCAGTGGCTATCAGTGGTGTGCGTGTGTGTGTGTGTGTGTGTGTGTGTGTGTGTGTGTGTGTTGATCTCTTTGTCTGTTTTACTTTTAGCGGAGGATAAAACCAGTTTGTTTTGTTTTTCGCCCACAGATAACAGGAAAACAGTTACCAGAATGGGGGTTTCATCAGCTGGAGGTCACAGCTGACCGACTTATCAACCAGCGTGACACTGTGTGGAATGTCGAGGAGCACAGATATTCCAAAAGTATGTCATTTTTATTCTGACAATTGCTAACAACATTTTTTTGTGCTTAGAACCAGAAGCTCATAAGAACTCGGAGTTGTTGTTTGCTTTGGATTTTCTTTTAACAAAGCAATTAACATATATGCCAGGAGATCAAGCAAATGTTGTTATTATTTCTGTGGCTAGATACATGTCTGCCGGTAAATTTGCTAATTGTGCCCTTTGTCTTTGCACAGGTCAGGGGAAAGAAGGCCAGGTGGCTGATGTGGAGGATGCAGACTTACTTCCCCTCGAGCCCACTCACTTGTCCTTCTGGGCCAAAATGTGGGAGCTACAGAGTAAAATGTTCCTGTCCAAGCAAGACACAGAGCTAGAGCACAAGTACAGCTCCCAGCCCACTGAGTGGCCCTTCATGGCTCGTAACATCGCGTACTGGATGAGCTCCAGCAATAATGTAAGTCACGGGATCTGTGCTGCATGTGTCTGTTGATCCCAGCAGGTGCGATTGGTGGGGTACGGGAGGGGGGTGGTACAAAGTGGGAAGACAATCATGTTAAAGTTTCCTAGGCTATGGTGTGGCTTGAAAATTGTGAAATTTATGCCTACAAAAATTGTGGTTGTGTTTTTGTTAGTGAAAACCCTCATGGTTAACCACTGGTCATTCTTATTATCTCATACATGTTTCTGGCCACACATCTGTTTGCGTTCAGTCTGGTGTATGTACTTAGGTGGCAATGCCCTTAACATGTGAATGTCCTTAGCGCATAATTGTGTGTGTACAAATGTTTCAGCTCAGTTTGTTGAAGTCAAGTTCTGGCAAAAGTTTACGTATGGTTGTTGTTTTTACTGTTCCTCAGGCTCAGATTCACCTGCTGGGGAACGTGGTGGTGTGGTATTCATCGTCCATTGCCATTCTCTGCTACCTCCTGCTGGGAGTGTTCTACTTCCTGCGACGCCAGAGGGCCGTGCTTGACATCACAGAAAGTAATTACACTACTGTTCGTTTCTTCGATTGTAGGCACTTTGAGCTCAGAGAAATAAATTGTTTCCAAACACATTGAAAATATGTCATTTGTTAATTGGAGAAGGGAAACTGAAAAGCTTTGACAGTCTAACCTTAGTTTGTGTAACACAGGTTCAGTAAGTTGTAAGGGAGGTGATAGGGCTAGGATAGGCCCATTTCTGTCCACATGTCCAGGGACGGTAACATGTCTTTAAGTTGGGAAAAGATTTTTACTTCAGGTACCAACAGAATATCTGGCTGTGTGTTGACAGGTGAGTGGCAGCACTTTGTGTTTGTGGGAGAGCTGGCAGTGGGTGGTTATCTGTTGCACTACCTGCCATTCCTGGCTGCAGACCGCACACTGTTTCTGCATCACTACCTGCCAGCCGTCATCTTCAAGATTCTGGCTCTCACAGCACTGTTGGATCACCTTGCTCTCCAGCATTGGAGGTAGGAATGCGTCAGGAAGCAAATTAAAATCCGTCATCATTTTTCTGTATTTCAAAGTGGATAATATGGTGGGACTTGATATTTTTCAAATTGCAAAACATCCTGTATGACTATTTATTCAGTGTATGACTTTGTGCAGTGTGACCAGCAGCTCTGAAGGAGCCTTTGAGATCAGGACCATGTGCCAAGGACGTGCAGTTCTGTTTTTTATGGCACTTCAGATTGGCCATTGCCTAGTGCCGTTGGGTTTTACTTTAGTAATATACCCAGTATGGTTACCTTGGCTTTGAAGTCAGTAGACAGCAATTTTTCAAGTTTCTTATTGCTTGCTTCAAATACTGGTACATAGCCTCAGTATGGAAACGTGAAAACAGACTGGATACATACATGTGCAATTTTGTGACACCGGCTATTTACTCTAACTTGTAATTTGTGTATGTAGATCTGTGTTGGAGTGGGGGAGGGGACTACCAAGCAAAACTCTATCTACTCCGACTTGTTATCCATGGATTTTGCTTCCTTGCAGATTTGTGCCAGTGTCAGCCATTGTAACCTATGGAACTGTAGTGCTGATATCAGGAGCAGTGTACACTTTTCTGGAACTGCTGCCTGTGACGTTCGGAAACGTGGATCTGACCCCTGAAGACATACAGAAACTTACCTGGCGTGATACCTGGGACTTTTTGCAGCATACACGAGTTTGACAGCTGATTTTCATGCCGTTTGTGAGATCTGAGGGTTTTCAAAGCTACAGTTGTGTTTTTTGGCTTTTTCTTCTTCTTCTTGTTTTTTTGTTTCTGTTTTTTGGGGTTGTTTTTTTTTTTCTTAAGCATAATGCCACAGTTAGGCCAGGTTGCTAAATGTTCAAACACTCCATGATAGAATGCTTAGAAATGATGAGTCAGACACTTAGTACTAATTAAAATAATATATTTGTGAAGTTGACCATCAACACCATAAAGGTATTGACTGCTTATGACAGTATCTTGGGTGTATGGCAGGGACTGACATTGAAGTGAGACTGTGTGAGAAATTGGTATGCCAGGAAGTCAATGTCTGTTTACATATATATATATATATGTCTGTTTATGTACTTACAAATGGATGAAAGACAAAGTAACATTTTTACTGTCAACAGTTTTGTGTGTCACATGGGAGGAAAATCTCAGTGTCTCTACATTCCATGATGAATTTCCCACTGTGTTTTTCATGTTTTTTCAGTCATGTGTATTAAGCAGTTCTTTATAAGGGCCCTAGTAAAGGGCCTGTTAATTAAACTCCTTCCCCCCTTCCCTTTTAGCCCCTTTCAGGAGCCACATTTAACGTAAATCACTGCAGTAGGATTGATGCAAACTGATGTGATATAGGGTGCGATGTTTACAAAGATAACGCAGTGTACAGACATGTGTATCCATTGGTGAAATGTATGCTACTACACACAACACGTTTTCCCTCCACTTCACAAACCTAGTCCCACCACACTGCACAACGAAAGTCCAATCTGTATTACTTGCAGTTGTCCTTGTACCCCAAGGCTGCCTCTCCCCTCTCCCACCTTGCTTGGAATGACCTGCTGAATGCTGAGATGCGAAATCATGACTTGGTTGCATTTTGCCGTTATTGGTGCATTAGGTTGTGTCAGGAATCGTACACATTAACTCTGTCTGTGCCAAGAGTTTTTCCCCAGTAGATGGTTGCTTCCCTTTGACTGGTAGAAACCTGTATTGATAGTGCTGTACATGTATGTAGTTCCTCACTTTATGATGCAGCAAATGAGAATAAAATAGAAAGTTGGCAATCCCGTAAATCGGACCCCAGCAGCCAAGCGCTGTCAACATTATGGGACTTTAGCATAGAGAGAGTTAAATTCCGGTTGAAATGTTTGTTTTTGATTTGATTGGAAAGTTATGTACTTTATCTTGAACACCATACTTACAACATCGCTTGTGTAGAGCAGACAGCAACATAAAGAAAGTACTTCATACTCAGGGCCTTATGAAATGAAATATTAAATTATTTGAAAAGAACAAGACGCGTTCATGCAGCCGTTTAATGTTGTGTCAGCACTGCATTTTGTCAGTTTGCAAATCATGTTGCTAAATGTTGATCATTATGCAATAACTAAGTGCAATAAAGTGACATATAAACTTCAGTGGTGCTGAGAATTTATTTTTTTTTTCCCATACACTCAGTTCATCCAACTATTCATCATTATCAAACATTCATCAAGGTATTTCAGTGTGAAATGTATATGCTGCTTTGGAGATTTTCAGATTCAAATGACTGCAAATCTAAATTCTGAAACTTAACTAGCTGAGCTGACCCTGTGCACCAAGTTATTATAATGTGTTTATGTTATATAGGTGAGAAAATGCGTGTGATTCATGTGTGCGTGTGTGTTAGGTTCAGTTTGCAGTGCTTTGAGCCAATCAAATGTTCAGCCCACAAAATTAAAAAATAAATGCAATTCTAAAATTCCGAAACTTAAATTGCTGAGCTGGCCCTTCACACCATGACCATGTGATTGTAATGTGTTCATGTCCAGTGTATGAGAGAATGTGTGTGGTTCACATGAACGTGCGTGTTGGGTTTAGCTCGTGGCACTCTGAGCCAAATATTTGGGATAAAGTGCCTATATTAATGCGATTATTATTATTATTACAATCCGCCCGGCCTACAGTCCACACATTACGTAATTCTTAAGTAATATTATGTTTTCTGAAGACACCTTCTTTGATCTGTGTCAGTGACGAGTGTTTTTCATTTGCTGACTACAGTTCCTCAATCACTTTAGCTAGCAACATCGCTCGGTATAGTTTGCATTACCAATGCAGGCACATCCAGTATAGTTCACATTCTAGGGTGTGAGGGTAACAGTTAACTTGTACTGGTGCAATCGCTATATTATTTATATGGTCGCACTGCATTTACACCAGGTGCAAATGGAACCAGAGGGTGAACTACACCATCGCAGTGTGTTCAGACGAAGAACACAATCCTCAGAACAATCATGTGTTCAGACGAAGAACACAATCCTCAGAATAATCATCACAAGAATCACAGCGACAATTTTCAAAACAAAACGCTGTAGTCTGACTATGTCAGAACCTTCAGGTAACGGTCGGGTTGCCAGGGGGAATCGAACCCTGTCCATCGTGGTGTAGATGGCATCAGCAGCCCCATCCCACTTGCCGGGTCCGACCAGGCGGTACTGGTAGGGTGTACAGGGGCCAGTCAGCACATGCATGGCAAGTCTCAGGTCTTTCTTGAACAACTCCACTGTATGGAGAAAAAAAAGACTTCATGAACTTTTTTTGGTTTAATTTTTTTTAAACACATCCTTGCATTTAGAATAGATGGCAGGAATAACACTCTTTAAGAGGTGACATTTGATAGTAATTTTCATTTCATGAGAACAACAAACAGAGTTGTGTAGTATGAGGTGCTCATTGTACAATTTTGCCGCACACTTTGTTAGGGAAGCAGGACTTGGTGCTATTTGCTTGTTCTGCTTCATCAAGGTGATCCTTCCGAGCTGCTTAGCCGGTGTACATCTTCAGTTTAGACCATCAGACTTTAAAATCAGGACAGCTGTTTGTCCCCCCCCCTCCCCCCCCCCTTCTCCACCCCATTAAAACTGAAACATGGCACTGAACCCTCTCTCAATTGCTCAAATTTCAAACATGCAACAGGTTGCTAAAGACAGTTGAAACAGACATATAACGGACGGACATTTCAATGCCTTCTTTTGCACATACATATCTACATCCTTCGACAGCATCAGGTAAGTGACTGCAAATAATAAAGATGCATTAGTTAAAGATCTTGTACCAATGTCAGGTTTACATCCATTCAGTTCGGCCAGTTCATCCATGAAGGCGATGTAGTCCACCTGTATGGTGTGTCGCTGTGACTTGACGTAACGCCGCGCCATCTCCGCTTCCTTTTCCCGAATGTCCGTCCACATTTCTGAGGCTGACGGGAGCTTCACATCACCCTGTTGAAATAAGAATGTTACCTCGTGTCCGGTTCATTTACGGTTCCTGTAAATCTCACATTTCCTTATCTCCAGTTAGGTACAATTTTTTTTTTTTTTTTAATTTCTGTTGATGTTATGGTCCTGTGACAAGTAAGATTCAAACTTTGAAACCTGTCAGTATCATTTACAGATTGTAGGAATACAATAAACGGAAGATATTACGGTAAGTACCCTAGGAGAAATTCTTGTCTGCCTGTTTCCTTTCCTTAAGACAAACTCTACGAGCACACAATACACTGAAAGTGACTGTTTAAATGCTTTTGTTTTCGTGTTGGAGTTAACACAAAACATTGGAAAAAAAACGACCAAACCCCCCCCCCCCCCCCCCAAAAAACGTAATCCAAGCACCTTAAAAACTCGTGTTGCCAGGCGACACTGAAGTTCAGATATGGGCATGATGGCCCCGAGAGGCTGGATACAGCCGATCATTGCCAGCGTGTTGTGCTCTAGATCAGGAGGGAACATGTATTTGTAGAATGGCAGGCGGTTCTCCTTCACGTCCACCACCCCCTTCTCGATGAAGGGGAAGCCGAACGTGTAACCTGTGGCCAGTAATACCTAGACAGAAGGAGAAAAATAATTATAGTCTTGTCTGCTTTATATTGATGGTGGTTTTCAAAAAGGCTAACGCCACCATTCTTACGCTCACAGATGGTTCTGAGCTGTTTTCCTGGTATCTATCATCACACTGCTTATACACCTGGACAGTGTCAGCGGCTGTAATGCTGGTACTGAGCCAACAGCAGTGTACTCAAAATAGCGTTTGAAAATCTGCAGTACTGCAGAACAACCATTTTACATGAGAAAACTGCGAAAGTCTGCGAGTGAAAAGGCGCTTAATGAAGCAATTTACAGTGGCAAAGTTGCGTAATTCGATTGCGGGGAAAAATTGCTGAAGTCTTCATAGAATGAATTTGGACGGCAAAGTTGCCTTTTCCTTCAGCACTCGATCTGAGATCTGAGAATACCCAGATCAAATAACTAACTCGCTTCCACAAAACATTTGCCTTGATTAGATTGATTAATTGTTTATAGTCATATCGTTCAGACATTTCACTGGACAGATCACAATCGTTTCTTTTATTTTGTGTGGACGTTTAATTATTACAGTAATTGCATTTTGAAAATTTCAATTTCAGTGACTTGCACGATTTCTTTTCTTCGAGTGCCATAAAAAAAACGACCTCCGCATTTTTTTCAGGTTTATTTTCACAAATATTGTCAAAAATAGATGGACATCATTGATTCCGACAGCTTTTCAGTTGCTAGTGACACACTTTTGTCATTAAAAAAAAAATGATCAAAAATCTGAAGGCGCTCTCGATTTCGGCAGTTTTCAGCGGCTAGTTAAAAGTTACGCATCTGTACAGAAGAAAACCTGATCATCACAGATCCTCAGGCGTGGTCAAATTTTAGCAGTTTTTAAATTGCAGGTAATGCATTTTTTTTTTCTTTCTTTTCAGAACATAGTTATGTTCTGTTGCACTTCTGCACTTTCTTGGGGTTTTTTGTTTTTTGTTTTCTTTCTGACAAAAATGAGTAAGTCAAAAGGTTATGCAAGGGCAGATCCGATGACGCTTAAAGAAACACCGCCTCCCCTCCCACTCCCCCCCCCTTCCCCCCCCCCCACACACACACACTCCAAGAGAGAGAGAGAGAGAGACCTGCGAGAGAACCACTAGGCCAAATGAATCCTCTGTAGGATGTTTAATTATTTGCGAGTCAGAGTGAGGAGGACAACTGCCCTAGCTGAACAGTCCGGCTGAAATGTATTCAATCCAGGTAGACTTACACAGTTGGCCACAACTGACTGCTGTGATGGGCAAGTTATGTAAACAGGCCCAGTTCACACAGTAAAAGGAAAAGGGCAACTTTAAAAGTGAGCACAAGTTTTTACTCCAGCCTAGGCTCATCCGGAGCAGACCTCACTCACAGTGACACTGACTGTTTGCACGTGCATGCCTGTGGTTGTGGGTTACATTCCGTCACTACATGTACATCAACTACATGCATGCACTTTGATTGGACTGGCGTGGACACAGTGAGGCCCAGCAGCAAACTACTCACCAGATCAATGTTGTCCTCAAAAGTCCCATCCTCAAACTCTACACCAGTTTCAGTGAAACGCTTCACGTCGGCCTTGACCTTCACACTGCCGCACGCGATGCGGTTCCCAAGGTCATCATTCACCATGGGGTGCTGCGCCGTGGGCGGGTAGCTGGGAGTCAGGCTGTACAGATCATGGTCCAGCCGTTTGTTGAGATGACTGGTGACGACGGAGTTGAGCAGACTGCGTGGGACCATGTTGGCGAGCATCAGCTTCAGACGCCGGGTGTTGACGATGTCTATAGGGAAGCCAGCCGTGCCACTCACCCGGTTAACAACCCACGTTCCTCGGCGAGTGCTGAGATACACCTGCCACAGAAACATTGGGACATGTGCATCTCCACCAGGCTTGTTTCTAGGGATATGGTTGGTTGGCTGGGTTGGTTGATCGGGTAGTTGGTTGGGTGGTTAGCTTCAGTCACTGGTCAAATTTTTAACCACGTAAGGGCAACTTGCAAGATAGGGTGTTGACGGAAAGTCACGCCCAGTTTTGGACTCTCAGCTAGAAATCTGAATTCATCGGGTCAGTCAGGCTCTGCTGACCACCATTGATCGGTTTCATGGGTCTTGAAGGCAGAACTTCGTCTTCAGCCGTCACTAATGGGGCCGACAAGCTCACAGTGTCATGTCTCACTTCAGTCCCTCCCCCACCCGCCCCGGCTTGCCCTCCGTCTGGGCCACTCCCCCGACACACACACACACACACACACACACACACACCTGTCCAACTCTGCTGAGCTCCACAGCCAGATCACCGCCCGAGTTGCCTATGCCGATGATGAGGATGCGCTTGCCGACGTACTGTGACGGTTCCTTGTAGTCATGGGAGTGCACCACGCGTCCCTTGAAGTCGCTCAGCCCAGGGAAGGACGGCTCGTGTTTCTCCGCGTGGTGACCAGAACACACTAACACAGCGTCAAACGTCTCCGTCCTTTCTTCCCCGCTCTTGTGATCTCTGACTGAAAAACGAACTAATGGGATGAGTCTAGGGATTAGAAACGGGTTCTAGGCCCGGAGGACGGGGGGGAGGGGGGGATTACTGTCTTCTGTCCACCACCACCATCAAATAACAAAACAAAACGTTTACAAACTGGACATGTTTTACCCGGCAGCGAATCATAGTTGAACCTGTAACTATCAGAGTGAAAGTCTGACGCGTAGCCGGATAAGCAGCGCTACACCCCTGAACAGAACGACAGACTGGGCCGAAACATGTCAGTCAGTGTAGCACGTGCAATGTTCCCTACACCTTCGGTAGTCATTCTTGAGATTCGATGATGCTGTAAAGGGGAAGTCAGGTTTCTCCTTGTTTCCACAGCATGACTGAAGAAGACATGTTTGGCGACTGGTAGGTTGCAGCATTTTATTGATATGTTGATATTAGCAAAACATTATGACGAACTGTACGCATCCAATCAGTTTGGAAAGTCACTAGTGTTCACACAAAATTTACCCTGTAACGTGAACCTCCCCCCCTTTTTCCTTTAATTTGTATTGTGGTGTTTAGTTTTTCCCCCGTGCGTTCAAGGGTGTAAAACTTCTGGTAAGGACGAGTGGGTGGGTGTTTGGGAGTTTAACGTCCTTTTCCACCAAATACGAGTGATATCAATCACGGGGCAACGATGAAAAGGCCAGCACAAATATTTGTCCCCAGCCGGGATTCGAACTCACGACCCCTTGCCGAGCATTGGAAATCCAACGCTCTATCATTCGGCCACCCGGGCTCCCCCGTAAAACTTCTGGTTAAGGGACAAACAGAAGACATACTTTGCAAGTTCCATCTGCCAGTTTTAGCGAAGTCTTCCGCCCGCTTGACCAGGACCACCTCCACGTTGTAACGGATGTAGTCGCCGAGCCCAAAGTGAGCAGCATAGTCCTTGAAGTACTGCCACACCAGCGTGTTGTGCATGAAGTTGGGGTAGTGTTTGGGGATAGGAAAGTCGCTGAAACACATCATCTCCTTACTCGTGTTGATGACGGTCGACCTCATGACGCAAGCCTGTCCGTTGCGCACGTGGTCCGTGTAGTGCCACAGTCCGCCAAGGTCATCAGTACGTTCGAAACACACGGGTTCCAGCCCTTCGTCCAGACAGCACTTGATGGCTGCTAAACCACTGCACCCACCGCCTATCACTGCTACCCGCGTGGCCATTTTCACTTCTTTTTGGTGCAGAAGCTTACTCTACTCAGATTTCAATACCTACTCAGTATTACGAAACTGCCTCCGAACACCTAAAACTAACATCAACGATGTAGTAGCTTTTTTTTTTCTTTTTTTTCAAAGCGCTTTTCAAACCGTCTAAAACTCTCACCAGCACACTGTGTCAGTTCCGGCTGCACTTGACACAAAAATATCACTACACACTGCTCAAGCAAAACGGAAGCAAATGTCTACATGAATTCCGAACACCGCCTCTGTAAAACTAACATAAACGATTTCAGATAAGTTGCTTGCGAAGCGCTAGTCAAACCTTCATAAACTTTCACCCACACAGTGTCACTCACAGCTGCCCCCAACAGAGATTACTCATACACTGATCACGCAACAGGGAAATAAATGTCAAAAGTTCTCGTGCACTAATAACGATGTCGCCTGTCATCAAGTGAATGATGCTTGATGCATCACGCTGCCCATACCGTATCTCCCTCCCTGGACTTTACTCGGGTCCACTCAGTCAGTGCATGTCTTCCTTGGCTCAGTAGTTGGGCGACCCGAGGTCATATCGTGATCATGTGCGCGTTACGGTTCATAGTCACGCTGTATGGAGAGTACTTGAGTAAACAATAGCCGTCTGTGTCGAGTGACTGAGATTGTGTTTCTCAACCAGTAGACTTCATGGTGGACCAGTTATATTTGTATATATGTATGGACCCTCACGGTGGGGTTACCTCACACCGGGCAAAAAGTGAAACAGGCCGGACCACAACAAGCAGAAAACGTCATGTCACGCACGGAGTCTCTCGATTGAATCGCGAGTCTGAAAGCAACCACCACGATTACTGGGTGTTTTATAGCTTTAGGTGCTGGTTTACCAACAATAGCCTCAAGGGTTACACAACTGTCGTCAGTACACTCCCACATCACAATCCCAGTACAGAGAACATGCAAAGATTGCCAAACATAGTAAACGTGACATAAACGTAAACGTGAAAAGTCATACATCATTAATCAAGATTAGAAGCAAGCAAATCTGAACACATTTTCCACCAAAGACTGAGTTAACAATCTGGGCCCGTATGTAAAACCCGAGGTTAATTTAACCCACGGCTACGGGTCTAACCCAGATTAGGACAAATTTAAAGAAAGCCCAACAGCAAAACCAAATAAAAACAAGATGGCCACCAGCCCAATATGTTGTTTCAGACCTGCTGTCGTCGTGGTCGATGTGTCATGTATGCTGCCCGCGCGCGTTGATTCCTTTTGCGCTTAACCAAAACTTAAATAATAAGTAATGACTGAATAGTAACTTGAAAAAAAAAATGTCAAAGATGTGTCTCGTGAAACCGAAACTTTCATTCGTCGCGATCGACACTTCGGCATTTTGTTTTTAACCCCGGAATCTAGCTAATTGTGTCTGAGATCTGAGGACCGTGTAGGAAGAGCCTAGCCCGACATGTTGGCAATCAAAATAATTGTGTTAAGTGCCGATCAGTTGTTTCCTCTCGCGTCTGACGAGTGATATACATGTACAGTCAGTTGGAACATGCACTTTTTTATCCGTCAGTCACTCCAGTGACGGTTGTTCATTTTCTTCTCAGACTCCTCCGTATTACGTATTTCTGACGTCTTGTATAGAAATGACATCATGACACAAAAGGTATTACATCACAGTCCATTACGACAGACAAGACATTACCTCCAAATAGATCCAAACGGGTCAACCAAAAGAAACAAATGAAATACCAAGTACAACCTGGTCACAATACCCCCCCCCCCCCAACACACACACACACACCCCTCTCCCACATGGCTACATGCGCAATGACAGTTCAGGCTGCCCATTTCTCCCCTGAAATAAAAGAGCTTACACGTCACTTTCATAGCTGTCAACAGCGATATGCTCCCTTCCTCCTTTCTATATTTTATTTACCATCCCCGAGGGGCACTGAAAGGTCGGGGTCAGGGTAATGTCAATCACTTCTGGTGCAGCGTGCAGCCCAAACTCCGACTGTCTGTGTGCGCGTGTGTTTTTGCATAACTTGAACGAGAACTTTTATCTTCTGTCCGTTATTGTCCAGTAACACACACACACACACACACACACACACACACACACACCGTCCATCTTTCTTATTCCATTTACATAAAAGACCTTGGCCCAATTAAATCGGTCAGACATGAAGTTCAGCTTCACGGACACATTCATGTCATCCAGCAGGTGCTCAAGATAATATAGTCACGTAAGACGATTCTTCTTGATGAGAGTTGACATGATAAACAGTCGTGTCCGCTTTTACTTCGTTCACTTTCTCAAACATTTAGTATCTAAGAAAGTTCCAACATTAATTAGAAAAATCAATAAGTAAGTACCCCCCCCCCCCCAGAATGCCCCCTCCCTCCTTCTCTCTCTCACACACACACGCTTATTCTCCAGCAGGCAGCAATCCTGTGCATGCACACACGCAAAATCTGGTGTGGACTAGACTCTAACGTGTTATCACCAGTTCAGTTTGTGACCGACAATGCTTATCAAGATATCACCAACTTTGTATTGACAGGAAGGGCAGAAGTGGTTTCCATTTTTACACATACTGTAAAATGAGGACACTTGAGAACAGCTATTATTGGTCATAAGATGATATATATTTGTCATAAAAGGACCATTTCAAGATAAAACGGATGAAGTGACACAAAAATAGCGAATTCAGCAGTCTATTCCCTGAACAGCCAATCATTGTTGTAAGCTGATGTTTTTGTCATAAAAGGACCACTTCAAGATAAAACAGATGAAGTGACACAAAAATAGTATGATTGTGTGCTGCAGCAAACCTTTACTGAAAACACAGGCTTCAGTTAGTAATCGGCGGCCTGTACTGGAGCTTTATCATGGGCAATTTTTATTACATGTGATGTATACATACATGTACTTCTGATCTGCACAAAACAAAAGATAACAAATATACAGTACAAAAGCAAAATTGTCACACTATCAAGATAACAAAATTCTGACTAGCCATTTATCACAATGCAGTATCAGCTAATCAAAAAAAATTTCACATGGACATAATATATAATCTATAAACAAGCTGTCTTCTCTTGACTATTAAACCTTGTAAAAAAAATAAAAAAAACCAACCAGGTGTCCCACTTGCATTATGCAGGAAAAGACAATAATATAATATCCACTACATTTCATGTACTCTCATATCCCAAAACTGACCATTTATTCATTTTCATATAACTGTTGGTGTTCCCCTGGCTGTAGATAATCCCCACAAACAATAGCAATGACATTTTGCTGTAGTCTCACAGTTTGGGCCACAGTCAACAATGACAAGAGTCTCTGCATCAGGCAGATTGTTGTACACGCACAATATCTATAATTATACATACCTTATCATTTGTAAGGAATCACAGGCTAACTGCAAAAACGTATGTTGTATGTAAGTGTCACTGAACTATGCTGACAGTGCGCATTATGCATACACTCAACAATGATCTTGTAAATAAATCAAATACATGTACATGTATATCACAAAACATCAAGTTTGTGAATCATTTCACGAGGTGAATAAGTATTAAAAGTGTAAACATCAACAACAAACTATGTCATGCCCTGTAAAACTTTTAGTCACCTGTGATCTTTGTTAAAAAAAAGAAGGAAAAAAAAGATAAAGTAAAAACATAAAAGATGACAGCTGCATGAACTTAAAGCTGCCTGCTATTCTGTACAACTGTAATTCTTTTCAAACTATATTCTACTCTTAGCACATACATCCCTGCTGTAAAACAAAGGAAACATTACCAGAAGTGTGGTGTTAGGATACATATATATATCATATATAAGGAAATTGTCACACCATCATCTTGCTGACATTTAAGACTCTCCCTGTGCGCTACTTTGTACAAGATGATCAACGAATGATAAAAATCTGTGGTTACATGATTATACACAATGAACAGTATTCATGTAATAAATATATATAGACATGTACCACAATTAATTATGACCACTGAGAGCTGCAAAATGAAATGGGTTTCCATGCCTAGATATATTTATAAGCAATACAGAAGTTGCATGAAACATGAACAACTGTAAAACCAAATGTGGCAAAGTGTATGTACTGCCTATATAAAGATGTGGCAATTATAGGGACCCCCCCCCCCGCCCCCCCTCCCCCCCCCATTTACCTAGCAATACACACATGTACATACATAGACAATGTATAGTTAGCACCAAAAACAACCACCACAAAAAAACCTCCTTGCAAAATTCAGCTATATTTACTACGACTTCCAGCTCAGGGATGAAGTTGAAAATCAACCCTCAGCCCTGAGGTAGCCTACAGGCAGGTAGGACGTGATATCATTGGTTTCATCCAAATACCTCTTTCAATATAGTCTTGCGCTTTACATAAATACACATACACAAAGATGTCAAGCTGATTCTTGAAAGAAAAGAAAAAGTAATAGTTAAGTAACACAGTCAGACCTTAGCTGAAGTGTTGGTCATGAACGAACAAATGAATAAACGAATCTTTATTTTATAATGGTAAAAAAGGTGTTGGTCGTCAGACCAATTTTCAACCTTGCCGTTGCTAATGCTAAACAAGAAATGTAAGAAAGCAACAACTTTATAATGAACATAAGAATAAGGAAAACTGAGCATAAACCTGGAATTTGTAGCATCCGAGAGAGGGGAATCTGTGCAATCATAGCTACTGTTTATCCACCTCCACCATTCAACTCCTCAGCTATTACTTACTTACTTACTTAGGCCCTTGGCTCCACGTGGAGCATAGGCCATCGACAACCCTTCGCCATCGCACTCTGTTCTGGGCTAGTCTTGCCACTCCAGTCCAGCTGGTCCCCTGCTTACATAGCTCTGCCTCAGTGTCCCGCCTCCAGCTGTTGCGAGGCCGGCCTCTCTTCCTTTTCCCCTGTGGGTTCCATGTCAGGGCTTGGCGTGTGGTGCTGGATGCTGGCTTCCTGAGGGTGTGTCCAATCCAGCCCCACTTCCTCCGCTGGATCTGCTTGGCCACTGGTTCCTGCCCCGCTCGCTCCCACAGCTCTTCATTCCGGATCTTCTCTGGCCATCGGATGTTGAAGATGCGCCTCAGACAGGTGTTGAGAAATGTCTGGATCTTCTGCTGCATCGTCTTCGTTGTCCTCCATGTTTCGCATCCGTAGAGCAGAACTGACTTCACGTTGGAGTTGAAGATGCGAAGTTTGGTTCTTATGCTGACAACTTTGGATGCCCAGACGTTCTTCAGCATGACCATTGCTGCCCTTGCCTTGCCGATTCTGGCTGTGACGTCTCGGTCTGTCCTCAGCTATTGGTTATAGTTATTTGCGGCTTCATGCCATGCAAGCAACAAAGACTATTTCCTGGCTACATAAATGCTGATATAAGTCTGTTTTTGTACCATACATGTACTTCAAAAAAACTTGAGCTTTCCTATCGGATCCTTCTCTCTCTCTCTCTCTCTTAGTGAGAAAGGAAGGATTAAAAACGGTATTGCCTGCATACCATAACAGAAACCTGTACATGCAATTTATATGTTTTGATGGAAAGTTTGCTGTGCTATGGCAGTTCCTTCTTCCTTTTCCATCCACTGGAAAGTAAAGTGTCAACTCATTTCTTTTACAGAAACACAAGCCGCACAATCAACATCAGGATGACGACGACAAAAATGCGCAGCAGCAATGCCCGCAAGCCTCCCTTCTCGGCTGGCACTGGGAGAGGGCGAGTGGCCAGTGGGAATTGAACCCTGTCCATCGTGGTCATGATCGCTTCACGAGCCCCTTCCCACTTGCCTGGTCCCATCAGGCGATACTGGTATGGAGTGCAGGGACCAAAAAACACCTGCAGCGCTAGTTTGGGGTCTTTCTTGAAGAGAGCCACTGAAACACGCAAAGTGCAACACCTCAATGCTCAACACAGGCATGTTCATGTTGACCATTCATTTACAATGGACAGTCTCAAGTGCTGCACTTATCACATTCAGACTCCAAGAAAGGGAGAGGGAAAGATGATGATGATGATGGTAAGGCCAAAAAAAAAAAAAAAAAAAGGGTAGGTAGGTAGGTTCCCCCCCCCCCCACACACACACACATATCCAAGCACAAAGAAACAGGGTATTAATAAGAAATGATGCTCTGTGAAACTGTATTTAATATTATAACACACCATCTTACCATATTTCGTTCTAATCTTGGGTCCGCGATGGCGCACGACTTCCCTGACGACAGGCGCATGAAAACCGAAACTGCGTGTTTTTTCTTCTTTTTTTTTTTTCCAGCAGCCAAAAAAATTTTTTAGGGTCAGGGGGGATGGGGGGGGGGGGGGGGGGGGGGGGAAATAGGGTCGGTCGGGTTACCAGACACAATTTTTTTTTGGCCTAGTGATGACTATAACAAACAGCTTTACCTTGAATACTCACACCACTTATAGAAAGATTTAGAGATTGAGAGAGAGAGAGAGAGAGAGAGAAGAGTGTCTGAAAACAAAAAAGAATGATACTGTACATACATGTATTCTGATTACTTTCAGCTAGAACAGGACATATCTTCTTCTTCTCAAACACAAATAGTTTTGAGGTCACACACAAACAAGTTTACAGTTGGAGTCGAACCAGTGAGGGGAACAGGGACAGTCAAGCGGTTGAGTGCTGGACTTTCAGTGCGTGAATCATGAGTTCGAAACCCAGCTGGAGCCAAACATTTGTGCTGGCCTTTTTTCTTGTTGGACCCATCTTTGGTGGATAAAGATGTTAAATTCCTTAAACACCTGCCCACCCACCCCAGACCAGTGCACATAAATGAGAAAGTACAACACAAACAAAACCTCACGCGTATCAAAATTTGTATACCAGTAAGCATATTTCCTTACCAACATCTGGTTTACATCCGTTGAGTTCGGCCAGTTCATCCATGAATGGGATGTAGTCCACCTGCACAGTGTGTCTCTGGGTCTTCACATAGCGCTGTGCCATGGCCGCTTCCTTCATACGAATGTCCTTCCACATTTCTGTTGCTGATGGAAGTTTGACATCTCCCTGTCAAAAAAAAAAAAAAAAAAAAGTTCATTTGTTTAACTTTAAGAAAATACAAAAAGTGCAGTTATTTTTTCACTGTAACTGTACTCAGTTCTGTTCATTTTCATTAAAGTTCACCATCATCTTGAGTCTAAGAAATTACTAAGAGACCTACCACAACACACATTTTGGCCATTGATTTCCACTACTGTTACTATATCATTACAGAATTTAGTAGTATGTCAGATATTTAGTATCATATAAGATGTGGTAAGATATTATGTACTTCTTTCATTCGTCTGTAGGGAAATTTCACAGACTGCTGCAACAAACACATACAAGTGTCAATGTCACATTCCCTCATGTACACTTAGAAGGCGCTGGTACAAATGCAGAAAGCAGATTGGTTCAGACACACAAATAAGTTGTAAACAAATAAATACCACTAAGAACCTGATGGTCAATGCGTGCATGTGCTTTGAAAAAAATAGTCAGACCACACAAGTCAAGCTGAGATTACAACTACACAACTAAAAGAATGCAAACCTTGAACACTCGTGTTGCCAGACGACACTGTAGCTCAGAAATAGGCATGATGGCTCCTAGTGGCTGAATGCAGCCAATCACAGCTAGTGTCTTATGCTCCAGATCAGGAGGAAACATGTATTTGTAGAATGGCAGACGGTTCTCTTTCACGTCTATCACCTTCTTCTCAATGAAAGGGAAGCCAAAAATGTAACCTGTGGCAAGAACCACCTGGAAAAAACAAACATAAGATTAATACAGAAAAACTGAGACAAATTACTGAGTCAGTTCCAAGACTGTAGGGCGCTGCTCCATCGCATCTGGAATATCTCGCCTTTTCAGGAAAACAGGCAGTGCTGTAGGCATCTTGCTTTACTGGTAATGTCCAAGGTAAAACGAAACAACAAACAAAAAAAAAAAAACAAAAAACCAGTACAAACCGACTGGCGAAAGAAAACGTAGCTGGGCTCAGTATCGGTGCGTGAATACTGCAAACTGAGCGGTCAACACAGCTCAGCACTGACCCGCTTGCCGCAGTCGGAGAGCACAAAAAACGTGACCGCTCGCCACGAAGTGCGCTCACCGAATGAGAAAAAAATTACTGAGTTACTGCGAATCTGACAGGTGTTTTGTTGTTGCTGATGTTGTTCCGTTTTTAGTTTTGTGTTTGTTTGTTTTCCTTTTTTTCTTGGGGGTGGGGAAGGGGGGATTTTGTTGTTGTTGGTTGTTTCTGCTTTTTATGTTGTTGGTTTGTCTGGTTTTTTATTTTATTTTATTTTTTTGCTTCAGCTTCATCCATATCATTTTTGGATGGAAATTAACCTGCCTTATGTGAATATCACCTGGTGTGCATTGTAAGACAGATGCCACAGCAACTGTCATAAGGAACAAACTAAAATGATGCTTAAACGTGAAGCTCTGTTATGCATTTGAAAACTACACAAAATTTCCTTGTGGCTACTGTTTTATCATTATATATATACACCCTGCGTGCACTAACATAATTTAAAGAACAAAAACAAACTTAAAATAAATGGTTATCAAGGAATTTGTATGTACTCTTTCCCAGTCCCAGGGAAATGTTGACAAAGTGAGAAATACAAAGTAAACACAATAAAACCGTATTGCCCTTTCCCCTTTCACTCTTATGCAACTCTAACAACCCTCTCCAGCGTACAAAACCATATAAAAATGATGACCATACCAGGTCAATACTGTCTTCAAATGTCCCATCCACAAACTCCACACCAGTGGCCGTGAAACGTTTGACATCTGCTTTAATCTTGACGCTGCCGCATGCAATGCGGTTTCCAAGGTCATCGTTCACCATGGGATGCTGGGCCTGTGGTGGGTAGTCGGGTGTCAGACTGTACAGGTCATGGTCAAGGTGTGAGTTGATTGCCTTCTTTAGAACAGCGTTGACCAAGCTGGCTGGCAGATATGGCAATATTGAGAAGGTGACACGGCGGATAGCAGCGATGTCAACTGGCATACCTCCAGCCCTGCCCAGCCGATTCCAAATCCAGGTTCCTCTTCGGGTGCTGAGAAAAACCTGCAGCATAAAGTGATGCCATGATCATTGTGACCTGACCTGCTTGTCAAAGACTTGCAGTTTTTCGGCTCAAATCTCCAACTTCACTTACTTGTGTGGGGCGCAGATCGTTGTGAAAACCCCCATGTATGTCAGAGGTTATTTTCACTAACAACTGAAAATCACTACAGCAATAAGTCACAGTGCTTGTACAGATGTAGTACTGTACACAGATATGATGTTCACGTGACATGAAAACCAAACACAAAACTTTGTCATTTTGTCCAAATTTGATTGATTTGAAAGTACCGGTACACCGGATGATATCTAATTTAAAAGTTCTGTGTTACTCTCGACCAATGCAGCAATATGAGTTACAACTGCTGTGCAGTGATCATTGCAGCAGGCAAACTTGAGGTCTCATGACACCACTGCAACGATTCTAACACTGATGATATGGTCTCTTGTAAGTCAAAATACACTCTACTGGTATTGCATGTATATATATACACACTCACCTGTCCGCACCTACTTAGTTCCACAGCCATGTCTCCCCCAGAGTTGCCGATGCCAATGATCAATATGCGTTTCCCTACGTAGCGTGACGGCTCCCTGTAGTCATGTGAGTGCAGTACCTCTCCCTTGAAGTCCGACAGTCCAGGAAAGGATGGCTCGTTCTTTTCAGCATGGTGGCCGGTACAGACCAGGACTGCATCAAACACCTCCGACCACTCTTTTCCACTCTTGTGGTCAACCACTAGGAAAATTAAAAACAAAACTGTAATTACAAAGAGTCTCTTTAGTCTGTACAGCTGTCACACACAAAATTATACAATAATACAAAATCGAAAGTTTTTATTCCAATAGCTATAAACAATTTATATACATCTTAAATGTATCTGATAAACATCTTCTCTGATCACACAGAAAAATTTGTTAATGTAATCCAAAAGGTTCTATATTTGAAATTTTTACCCAACTGATATCCAGTCAACAGGTTTTTTTTTCCTTTCGTTCTTTTTTAGACAGATGCACAGAGATGCCCTACCCCCTCCCCCACAGGTATAAAATTAATTAAACCTACCAAATTTCTCCTGACCCCCCCCCCCCCCAAAAAAAAAACCAAAAAAAAAACCAAACAAACAAAAAAACAAACAACTACAACAACAATTTAAAACAAAAAAAATTGCAAAAAAAAAACACCAACAGAAACCTTAATAATTAGCAGCATGTGTGTCCTGTGTCAGGTGACAATTACTCAATGAATATGATTATGCTCAAAGACAGCAATATACCCACACTCTAGATTCCACTTTCCAGTTTCTGCAAAGTCTGGTGTCCGAGTTACCATGACCACCTCTACGTTGTAGTGAATGTACTTTTTGAGGCCAAAATGCTCAGCATAGTCTTTGAAGTACTGCCAGACATGTGTGTTATGCATGAAGTTGGGATACTCCTTTGGGATAGGATAGTCACTGTAACACATCATCTCCTTGCTGGTGTTGATCACAGTCGATCTCATGACACAAGCCTGCCCTTTTTGCACTTGCTCTGTATAGCGCCACAGTCCGCCCAATTCGTCAGTGCGTTCGAAACACACGGGCTCCAGTCCCTCGTCAAGACAACACTTGATGGCTGCCAAACCACTGCAACCACCACCAATCACAGCTACTCGTTTACTCATCTTGGCTGGGGGTCCTCGAGAAATGTGTCTTAAAACGTCAAGGAAATGGCTGGTGAGTCCGGCAGCCTTGTCGGCCTTCTACTCCTGCAACAGATCAGCAAACAAAATTGGGCTGGGGGCGTGAGCTGACAGTCATCAGTTTTTTGCAAATTAATTACCACCATTTGGATTCACATGCTAAATCAATTATGTCTGCACAGTAATCTCTAAGGTTCTTTTCCGGCCTAGGCTGCAGCTGTCACAGAACTAAAGTCTCGGCACTCTGAAACCAAAATCTTGGGTAATTTTCAGTGCAATGCACACACAGTCACCAAATGCACAAACATAAACACTGTCCCTCTGTGGTTCCAGGCCGCCCCCACACAAGAAATATATGGAGCTAACTCCAGAACACGCTAACACATCATAGTCATTACAGCATAGGCAACTCACTAGGATACAGAATGCGGCACCGTCTCGCAGCAGCAGCAATATTTTGAATCACATGATTTTTCCTTCACCTTTCTACCTGTCTCCCCTTATCAACTATGACCAACGCGCAGGCGTAAACTGTTATGATTTATTTTTTCTCACCTTATCAGGTACGGACTTTGAGCTTCTCGAGCAAAGCTAAATGTAAACAAAGGGGCACAACTGAGTGTAATAATTTTTAAAAATGCACTCCTGTGTCGTTTACTTCGAAAACTGAATGAAATAAAAAAGCAGTTTGATTCGTCTGTATTTTTCCAACAGAAAGTAATAAAACGGCTATGAAGTTCCAGAACTGTTCGTCAAAACGCACTCATTTGGTCTAGTAAAAGGTACTATGACGTCATCCACCAAAAATGGGCTATTTTACCATTGCGCTGTAGAGTTTGACCTTTGACCTTCCATACGGTTTTAGGTCAACTCGTCGATTTCAAACTCGGCCTACCAACTCGACCCATGCTTATGGCAAAATTGTCCCCATCCCAATACTAACTCGGCCCATGATATTTGAGAGGATGTCTCTCTCTCTCTCTCTCTCTCTCTCTCTCTCTGTGCTCGTAGTTGTGAACTGTTTATATGATACATAGTTGTATGCTTAATTTACTGTGTTGATGCTTGCAGTTCCCAGCAGTGCATGCTCGTAGTTGTGAACTGTTTATATGATACATAGTTGTGTGCATAATTTACTGTGTTGATGCTTGCAGTTCCCAGCAGTGCTTGCTTCTACTTCTACTTCTAGTTTGAACTATTTATGATACATAGTTGTATGCTTAATTTACTGTTGATTCTTGCAGTTCCCAGCAGTGCATGCTTCTAGTTTGAACTGTTTATATTATACATAGTTGTATGCTTAATTTACTGTGTTGATGCTTGCAGTTCCCAGCAGTGCATGCTCGGACGGTTTCAATGGTACACAGAGGTATATTCTTTAACACTTGCCTTTACAGTCTTCTGCTGAGTATCCTGATATCGGGTCAGTGAACTGTCGATGTGGCACATGGATGTATAACCCTTTTGACATTCATACATATATACATACACACATACACTTGTGCTTAAAATTTATGCAGGCACTGGCTCAAAACAGCATGCATATATGTGCATACTGGCAAAATGGATGCAGATTTTAATATGTCCACTCTTGTACTTCAGGTGCATAATTATGCTTGAATTTTGTTTGTCTTAGTTTGGCTGAACCAGCGAATAGTATATAATATATATAGGCGCATTACCTGTTTTGATATCCTGTTCCAGGTATGAACGCTTATACTTGGAGTTACTTTGTATGTGTCTGAACTGTATAAATGCTTTATGCTGTGCCAATTTCCTGCTGTGTACAGACTACCCCGGTGAGAGTGCCGCCGGATTCATTGTTATGGGTCAACGGCCTAACAATTAAATGATTGAGTCTTGAGTCTCTGTGCCTTTACTGAGCAAGTAAAGTGCAAGTGTGGTGGTTACACCACACTTGCGATCCCCGCTTAGTGATAGTGCTGTCGTCACGGACGGTATCGGACAACACTGCCCGGCTGCCGGCGGCCGCCGGCCGGCGGGCCCGGCCGGCTCGAGGCATGACTGACTTACTGAACTGCCAATCCGCACCGCTGAGACTGAGTGAAGCTACCAGTAATAGTATGGCACATTATATACCCGGCAGAGAGCATGTATACGTATACTACGCTAGGCAGTATACATACTCTCTGCCGGGGTTACAGAATTATGCTTTGAGGGCCGGAAACCGGCCGGCCGTGAAAACTGAAGTCGGCCCGGGCACCGACTGAGTCAGTCCCGGCACTGACCGACTGAGACTCCGTCGCGGCGCCGGTGACGGCTAAGTTTGCCGGCAGAACTTCAAAATACTGGTCAGTATTGACGACGGGAGCACTTAGAAAGGCGGCCGGGGTTTGCGTGTCGGCGCTGCACACTGATGAGACTAAATACGAGTCAGTGACTTTAGTATACCGGACGGCCCGGGACCCGTCAGTCAGCCTGCCGGCCGGGTCCGGCCGGCCGCCGGGGCCGGCCCAGGCAGTTTCACAAGTTCCGTCAATGAACTTGAACCGCCTTCAGTCAGGTCAGTTCACTTCAGTGACTTGAAATGCAGAATAGGTGAATAGGTGGCCGTTTGACCTGACTGGAGTGTGTACTAGTATGATACTGACGCCGCGCCGGTGGCCACACCGCTGCCGGATCAGTCCCTTTTTTTTTTTCTTTTTTCTTTTTTTGGTATCACTATAGTGTTTGTTTATGTGTGTGTCAGTGTGCCCGCAGTCAGTGTCACTGCCGGACTGAGTCAGTCGGTGTGTGTACACATGTGTGTCACGGTGTCAGTCAGTCGGTGTCACTGAGTGTGTGCCGCCGGCCCGGCGGGAGCCCGGGCTTTGTTAAAGTTCTTTTCGACGCCGCGTAAGCCCGAGCATGCTCAGTTTCAGAGACGGTCTTACTGAAACCATGCCGGCATCAGTTCGACTAACTGACATTGCCGCGAATCCGGAGTTGGAGAGTGGAGCTCAGAGTGGAGTGTACCGGTCAGTGCTGATCAGTCAGTAATTATCAGATCCGGCGGGGCAGTGATGTGAAAGCCGCCCGCGTCGCCGGAACAAACTCCAGCGGCGGCGTCAGTGCCAGCAGTCGGTGTACTGTCGATCACTAGTACTGACTACCAGAGACATATAGCTTATATGTCTGGTAGCGCCGAGTACACTCTACTGGGGCAGTGACAGGCCGGACCGACGCCGGTCAGTTACGTCATCACTGAGTGATGCCGGTGGGCGGCTCCTCACTGAGTCAGAATCAGTAAAACTGCATATCCGCGTTCTTTGTTGATTCAGCCGGTTTTCACTGACTATGTACGGAGAGGCCGACCTAGTGCCAGACTCAGCTGCCAGTCAGTGATCACAGACTCCGTCAGCGACTGTCGGAGTCAGCCGGTGGTAGCCACGCCGCCCTCAAGACTCTGGTGCCCGCCATACGCTGAGACGGCCGCTAATCATTTATTAATTTTAATTTAGTAATGATAATCTCAGTCAGTGACGCCGGTCAGTAACCCCGGCCCTCAGCCGGACGGCCCGGCGGCCGGACCAGCTTAATCTGTTACCCACGCTGACACTTCTAGTACCGCACCACGGCCCGTCAAGTAAATCCTGCATCAGTTACGTCCAATGAAAGCGATCCAAAACACTGAGCTGCAAAATCAGTATGTCCAGTCACAAGGAAAACCAACACTGGCGCCGCCAGTCACGGTGACTCACTTAGTGAAGTGAGGCCCGGCCGCCGGCTGTGCCGGTTTGGACGGACGGTCAACTGAACTGACTGAACCGGCCGCAAATGGCTAAATCCAGGTCAGTCAAAACTAAATAATAGAATCTGATCTACTGATATGGAATGTGTCTGTAAACCCTCTCTCCCTATCAACCCTTTCAAGCAGTCCTCTCCTCTCTCCCAGGCTCTAGGAGTCGCGAGAGCAGATACCCTGCATATTCAGGCCGACTTGACTAGTGATTGGCCACACGTTGACGTTCGATAGTAGGCCGACTTCGCAGTGGGCCGAGTTGACTGGTAATCTTCTATGCAAACGTCCACTTCAGAAGATGGAGCTTGATTTTGTTCAGTGGACTTTCATCTCGATTTTGCTAATATTACCGTTATTGTACGAACTAAACGGCACTTTCAAATACTATGCCAAGATATTTCTGTACTATCTAGGTGTGAATATAGTTGCAATTTTTGTGATCATCCTTTCTTTGTGGCGGCCAGGCGATGTTGAAAACTACTGGTAAGTCGATCACTCGAATGGTGGTGTGATACGTGCGATGAATTGGGGCTTTTACTTTTGTTGAGTTGGGTCATGCACCTGTTGGTCTACAGTTTGTGGTTTCGTTTACACAATGGATGATTTCGTAATTTTTTCCAAGTTACCGGTGAACGGATATGAGCAGAAGGAAACATTGTTCTTTGTTGTCCTTTTTATGTTGTTTCCATAGTAATGGAAACAACATCATAGGACGGGCAAAATTTTCCACGTTCATGGGCAAGCATCAGTGGTACAAACGCACGTCACTGCCGATCTCCCGCAGAGACGATTTTGCAAGTGTAACTCTGACAATGACGTAAGAAAACGTGCGTCATCGATGCTGACATGTACGGTCCACCGAACGCGCTTCTCCTCCTCAGTGAGTGCCGTCTGTGCGTATGTGTGTGCGTGCGTGCGTGTGTGTGTGAATTGTGTCCAGGCCCGTTTCTTCGAAAATACTCAACCGAATGGCTTCAAATTTGGGGTATCCAAATATATCAAAATGTTACATTAGACGATTCAAGCGTGTGATGATTGCTTAAGTGATTTGGGAGTTATCGCCCTTTTGAATTTGAGACAAGTTGGTTGTCTTTCGTGTACAGGCGTAATATTTATTTAAATCACTCAATTTTTTGGCAGTAGATAGCTTGAATACGGACTCTGAACAGTGTCACTACTAGAAAATGGTCGCTCTTATAGTTTTCATGTAAACCGAGCCTGAGTTGACATTGCATGTGAACCCAGTTCAGATGCCTATTTCTCCGAAAATACTGAACCGATCGATTTCAAATTTGGGGTTTCTAAATGAATCAAGATTGTTGAATAGAAGGCCCGATCCAGGTACGATTGCACACATGATTTGCGAGTTATCGCTCTTTTCAGAAAAAGTGGCTTTCTGGCGTTTAAAGGCATAATATTTACCTAAACCACTCCATTTTTTGGGAGATAGATAGCATGAATACGGACTCTCAACTAAGTGAATTTTGGAGGTTGTCGCTTTTATACTTTTGGCGTAAGCCGTACCTGATGAAAGTGCAGGTGAACACACTTTAGATCTCAAAATCGCTCCTATTATACATAGATAATGAGCCTGGGGTGCCATAAAAAATATACAAAAAAATTAGAAAAATTCACTGCAGCCGTTATCATCAGTTGACTCGAAAATTTGTACTCACAGCACATTTCCTCTACAAGCCACACGCCTCACAAACATCGAAGAAGAGACGCACGCGCACTGACGTAAAGTAAGTGCGTCATGTTTGATTGACGTGATGCTGTTTTTTCTTGGGGGTGTCTCGCCACTTTCTTTCCGAATTCCTCTGTTTGGAGACGTGGTGTATTTTACTTCTACTATGTCGCCATCTTCGTGCAATCGCAGAGAAGACATGGGATATAACAGAATACAACTCCAATACTTTATGAACAGAATATGCATGGAGAACAAATGCATGAAAGAAGAAGAACCCAGAACGCTGTGCAGGGCTGCTTACGTACTGAACAGGTCAGATCCATCGCAGAAAAGGCACGCGCGCACTGACGCAAAAGGCAGTATCAGCGTCATTTTTCCGACGTCATGTTTGATTGACGTGATACTGGCATTTCTTGGGGATGTGTCGCCACTTTTTGGACGTTCTCTATGTGTAGACGGGGAAAGCGGGAGTTTCATTGATGTAGTGTGCTTTGTTTTTTCCACTGACTCTCACTCAATAGCATAGTAGAGTGAGAGGACACCACATAGGTCTCAATGGAGCACAAACGCGGCTCGCGCGAGTCTGTGTGTGCGTGTGCGCGTGCGTGCGTGCGTGTGAGTGTGTGCGCGCGCGCGTGTGTATGTCTGACATAACACATAGTTAGAAAACGTTCGCCGCGCAGACTTGTCTGTTAAACATATTGGGTCGGTATTAATTCGATCTTTACACTGCGCACGCAGCAGCAACACTTCAATTTTCATGGGCCTGCTTTCATTGCAAGAACTGTATCAAAGTTATTACGCCAAATGTATTATGCGTCATCCCAGTGAGTCATAGATTTCAAAGAATACAACTTGACGTCTCTCTTCCAAAAACAAGATTGGTGTGACAGCCCGGTCAGTTGTTTCCATTCAGAGAGAGAGAGAGAGAGTGTGTGTGTGTGTGTGTGTGTGTGGATACATGGCATTACAAAAGAACGACCGTGACGATAGCAGGTGATCAAATGGAAACAACATATTGGGCTGGTGGCCATCTTGTTTTTTTAACCCCCCCCCCCCCACACACACACACACACACATATATATATATCCAAGATCAAAGAAACAGGGTATTACACTGTAATAAGAAATGATGCTCTGTGAAACTGTATTTAATATTATAACACACTATCTTACCATATTTCGTTCTAATCTTGGGTCCGCGATGGTGCACGACTTCCCAGAAAACCGAAACTGCTTGTATTTTTTCTTCTTCTTTTTTTTTTTTTTTTCCAGCAGCCAAAAAATTTTTTTAGGGTGGGGTGGGGGGGAATAGGGTGGGTTGGGTTACCAGAAACAACAACAATATATATATATATATGTTTTTGGGCCTTACAGATTATTTTGACACTGACCTAGTATTATTAATCAGCAGGGTTGCACATTTTCCACAGCTTCTATAGGACAAAGTGTCCTGGAAGCAGCAAAGTGATAGGACACAGTGTCCTGGCCACTTAGTGGCAATAAAAATTTTAATAGGACAAATGTCCGCTTGAGGTGGGAAAAATAGGACATTTGAAATTTTTATAGGTCAGTGTCCTGGGACTGACTTAAATGTGCAACCCTGAATCAGTATTATATTTATAGTACATTTAAAAAAGTGGTAACAAATTATAATTAAGGTTAAAGTAAATAAATACATGTAATATATATATTTGTGTGTCCATTACACTTTGCAGCTATGTTGTTTGGACTATTCGGGCATTGCGGCGACTCTTTGGCCTTGAGTATGAAGTCAGAGGTCAGGAGAACCTGAGAGATGTTGGTCCCTGTGTGATAGTAGCCAATCATCAGTCCTCACTGGACTTCTTTGGTGAGTAAATTGTGAGACAAACCGTAATAGTAATACTAATATAGTAATAATAATTTTAGTAACACTAACAGTATACAGGCCTTTGGAATTCAAAATTTCCACACTTCACGCTCGAGATGTCAGGACTACTGTCATCTTTGTCTTTGCTGAGTGTTCAGTAGTTTGGCGAGACTTTGGGTCTAGATGCATGCGCATTTTGTAATTCCGAAGGCCTGTATTACTCCACTTCCTTGTCATTGTTTTTCTGTCTTCAAGAAAATTAATTATTATTATATTCATAAGCACTCATGATGATGTTGAGCACTCTTGTGCTGCAGGTATGATGGAAATGTGGCCAGAGCGTTGTTCAGCCCTGGCCAAGAAAGAACTGCGCTATTTTCTCCCTTTTGGATTGGCAGCTGCATTGACCGGTACTGTCTTCATCGATCGTTTGAACCCAGAGAGCGCCCGCAGCACAATCCAGGCTACAGCTGATCTCATCCGTGATAAGAAGGTTTGTACCTGCTAGTCTAGAGACAACTGAAGTCTAGAGTGTAATCTTGGATTATTTGAATTATTGTGATATATGTGTGTGATGATAATGTTTTGGAAACACTCATGTCATGAGTAAACTGTTACTAGTGTTAGTGTTATTCTTAACTTTGTTGTGACCTTTTAAAGGATACTAGTGCATTGAGTGTATTTGACCACACAGTATCATAGTGTATCTGGATTGAGGCGGTCAGTTTCATATAGTATATAATTATATGCTACATGTACTAAAGTAAAGGTGTGCTTTTGACGCACGTGTTAGGCCACAACCAGTCATGTGAAGTTTTCATCTGTTTCTCAGAGACATAGTGGTCAGTTGTTGAGGACGTTCAGTTGACTCTTCTTGAGATCTTGCCAGTCAGTCGTTCAGTTTAACTTTAAGAAAGAGGCTTACGCAGCTCACTTTCCTGAAACGATCAACACTACTTATATGTTTAGTTTATAATGGGGACAAACGGATCAAGGCTTTAGGACTGAGTTAAAGGGGCAATATTTGTTGTTTTTATGCTCACAGAGCATTTTGGGCTGTATTGTGGTACACTACATCACACCACTCATACACCTGCACAGTGGCAGCATCTGTAATCCTGGCACTGAACCAGCAGAAGCAGAACAGATACACACACATGCCAAACTGTGTTCCAAAATATAAGTTGGCTCAGTAAACATGCAAATTGCACATTCAAGCAAAGCAAATTGTTTTTTTATCGTTGTTGCAGATCAAGGTGTTTGTCTTCCCAGAGGGGACACGGAATCACAATGGTGGCATGATGCCTTTCAAGAAGGGAGCTTTCCACCTGGCAGTTCAGGCTCAGGTCAGGCTGCAAACTGTTTTCATTTTCCCTTTTATACAGATATTATATATTGTTCATGCACATTATATACATGTACTTAATTTAGTCAGGGACCGATTGGTACAGGCCATCAGTATAAGTTTGAGGCATTTCAGTGTATTGCTAGATTGGGTTTAGCACAGATCTGTGTGCTTTTTGCCAGAAAACCATTTCTTAATGGACAAACTGCTTTGCGTGGAAGATACTCTGCATTTGATTGTGATAATTTCTGTTTCTAGGTCCCCATTGTTCCCGTGGTGTTTTCATCTTACAATGATTTCTACAGTCAGAGAGAGAAGCGCTTTGACACAGGTAAAGCTCATTAGCTGGCAAAGTTTTTTTTTTCTTTTTTTGACTGAAAGCTATAGATCTAACATTTCTTGTGAGTAGACTGTTCTAAAGTAACATCTGAGAGTGCTTCCTGCACTGCCCCCCCCCCCCCCCCCAAAAAAAAAAAAAAACCCAAAAAAACAAAAAAACCAAACAAAAAAAAAAACAAAAAAAAAAAGAAAAAAAAAAGACTTAGAGCTGGATTGATTTCCATACACATCTTCTGGCAGTTAGCATCGTTATTAGTAATATTACTGAAACCACATATTTTGTAGGTTTAGTTCTTGCCTTTATGTTGAACTCAACTGTTTCTTTGTGTCATCAACAGGGAAACGTACAATTCAGATCCTGTCCCAGGTCTCCACAGAAGTTAGCATCATTATTAGTAATATTACTGAAACCAAACCACATATTTCGTAGGTTTAGTTCTTGCCTTCATGTTGAACTCGTTTCCATGACACTTCAGCGCCACCATTTCAGCGCGATGAGTTTTCAGCGCCGTCCATTTCAGCGCCAAATGATTAGAGAGAGAGAGAGAGAGAACTAGCTAAACACATAAACCAGCTAATCACATTTTTTTTAACAAGTTAAACTTTAATGACAAATTATCTAAAACCCATGGTGTCCATTAAAATCACTAAAATCCAAATGGGTCGTTTGGTGTCTCTCCATTGTAAAACATGCCTAGTGATCATGATCAGTCACGATTTGTATCTCACAACGGGGTATATGAATGATCACTCACATCACTTAAACCATGTAAAACAAATGCCCCGCCCCCCCTCGCCCCCCCCCCCCCCCCCCCCACACACACACACACACACACGCACACACACCCCACACCCCCGGGCTGAAATGTATGGCGCTGAAATGTACGGCGTCGAATTGTACGGCGCTGACAAGACGCGGCGCTGAAATGGTGGCGCTAAATTGTTGGCGCTGAAATGGTGGTGCTGAAATGACGTGTCACCATTGAACTCAACTGTTTCTTTATGTCATCAACAGGGAAACTTACAATTCAGATCCTGCCCCAGGTCTCCACAGAAGGATTGACACAGGCGGCTGTCGGGGATCTGACTGAGTCTATCAGGAGTCGCATGCTGGAGGAGTTCAACCGCATATCAGCTGAGTCGCGCCAACCGAAGATGACCAGCAACACAAGATAAATAGTCTTCGTTATTGCTGATACCTGTGTTTATGTGGATCTGTGACAAGATGGCTGTTACCTTGTGCCAGGATGGAGAGATCTGCTTTATATATAAGATACCTATATACTACGCAAGGTAGATCCTGGTGGGGGGGAGGGGGGTACTTGAGGGTTGTAACCATCCCACTGTAGCATCATAATGTACCAGCGTAGAAGTGTCACTGTCAGACGTCCTTTGTATTACTTGAGAACCCAGCACGTACAGGTCAGTGGCAAACGTGAGTCTGAGACCCACCATAGTGTGCCTTTCAACAAATTACAGCAAGTTTGAATGGACTGGCATTTTCATAAGTTGTTCTGCCAATTTATAAACAAAAATCAAAGTTACCTAATTGTACGCTGGAATGTAACTGTGCTTCTCAAAAGAATAGTACCAGTAATCAAAATAGGACACTTCTCATTTCTTTCAAGTTGCCTCTCTGTGAATGATATTTACTACTTCAAATGTTTGGTCTCGAAGCCTTTTCAGGGACTGCTACATGAGCATCTTATCAATGCCAGTAATCATATCATAGTTCATCTGCCAAAATCTGTTTTCTTTCGGGGGGGGGGGGGGGGGGGGGGGGGACATCTACCTCCATTTTGTTGACACCTCTCTTGATCCACCTACCTGGAGCAGGCATGGGGTTTGTCCTCAGATCAACAAATTTCAGAGGAAGAAATATTCAGAAAAAAGATTTTTTTTCAGGTAGGGAAAAACATCTGAATGTGGTCCAACTTGTCACTTCTCCAAAGCTGGCCACATGCACAAACATGATGTGTTTTCTGAAGAAATTATGTGCATGAATTTGAGGCCCAAATACGTTCACATTGAACAGATGTTAATACATTGTACCTGTATAGCGATTAGCCAATAAGTTCTCCAGTGGAGCATGCCCCTTCACCCACTCTCCACGCACCCCCCACCCCCAACACCTCCCCTAGATTCAGATGTTTTCTAATTGTTAGAAAGCAATTCCCGTGCCTGCTGGAGGTTGATAGTGTAAGAGACTTAAGTCATTTGCTTGAATTTTTTTTTTTTTGCCCCAGTCTAAAAAGGTTTTGCTTGATTCGGATAAGAAATCCTAAGTATTGCAAAGCACACCTCACACTTTAAACTGTGACACTTGAGACAAGGTTATACTTACGTATTATACAATCCAGCACTTGCCAAAGTACAGCAGTATATATATATGTAATTCACATGTTTCATGTTTTTATGTACACACAATTGTCAGAGCTTTTGTTGCTTTAACAGTGTAAAATCTGATTACATGTATATATAAATTGTGATTTCCCCACCCCAGTATATGACAGTTACCGTATTTTTTTAAATTGGGTCTGCCTTTTTTTTTTCCCCCTTGCACTGGTACAAGTAAATGCAGTGAGTGGACATACACGATTATGACACCAATTGATACACTTACTATCTTACTGGTTGCCATAATGCACATGTATTTATACTTTCACCTATAGTTACACGGAACATTTTATCAGGTGAAACATGCAGGGAGGTAATCATCCAGTGTCTTTTAGATGCAGCCCATCTCGTGAGTCATTCTCAAATTGATGAATTTGTTAAAATAGCCCGACAACTGTACATCATTTTCACGGATCAGTCCAGGGCAGTGAGGCTTCTTTACACCAAGTAATGTTCACTGGAGTCTCACAGCTGCAAGGGAGGTCACTCAGTCATATCTTTTTTTTTCTTTTTCTTTTTTAATATGAATTTACAAAGTGAAGACAGGTACAAAAACTCACAACTTTGCTATTGAACAGTGGCCCGCACCAAAACTTTGAATGCATTGGGAAGAGAATAACAAGAATGGGAAATCCCAGTGCACGGTATGAAATGTGTTAATTCCATACTTATCGTGTCCAGCACATGCATGGTACAATGTACGGTGGTTCATTCAAACTGGTTTCCATAGAGACACTTTTTCAGTTTATTTGGCTGTTTCCAGTCGTTATGAAATTGTGTGTTCTTGTGTGTGTTCAGTGGTTTGTTTAGACTGTTTTTAGCAAGTGTGATAACTGGGTATAGTATAACTGGGTATAGTATAACTGGGTATAGTATAACTGGGTATAGTACACGTTTTTCTTGTAATAAAGCTGTGTATAATGTTAATCAGCTTGCAAGACTGTTGTACGCAAGCGTCTGCAGAATGTTACCATGAGTCACACATACAATGAGCATTCATTATTTGTTGTAGCAAGAACAAATAAATAAGAGGTGGTCACAGGCTATGGGCCAATGCCCCCCCCCCCCCCCCCCCCCCCAAAAAAAAAAAAAAAAAAATGAATAGGTAAATAAATTTTTAAACTTGCAGACCAATTCATACTGGTACAGTTTTAATGTTTCCCCTGTCTCCTTCAACCTTCATCCACCTACCCCATTTTTGTCTTGTTACACATGAGCAGTCTCCCCCATCCCCTCCCCACACTCCCCCATCTCTTTTTTTTCCCTTTCAGTGAAAATATTGAAAGAAGGTCCCAGTGGTAACTTTTGTGAATGGATGTGTGTACATTTCAACTTTTCTGTGGGGGTGGTCACAAGTTTGTTGGGAGGACATGTACGATAATGGAATGTGCCAACAGTGTGGAGTTTCTAGTCCATTAGTGATGAAAATGCTTGCTGGTGTTGCCATCAATAGATCTATTTGTCCGGCTGTTCATTTCATTAATATTGTTGATACTTGTCAATTTTAAACTTTATTTCTGTGGGCTTTCTTCTTAGTGGGCGTATTAGTTTTGATATGAGCTTTTTTGTTAATACTGTAGTGATTTTACTTTTGTCAACACATTTGAGTACTGTAATCTGCACATTCCACTGAATCATGTGGTAGCAAAACTTGAAGAACTTGACAGTGCGTATGTGTAACATTCTTGATAAATGATTGTGTGTATATATATATGCGTGTGTATTGTAGAAACCTATCTGTCACTTGCCTTTCTTGCTCTTTCACAGTGTTAACTGATTCTACTAGCACCACAAGCACCATTAGAGATGGTCAGGGAGCATGGTTTTGTCTCTGTTTATGTATATTTTTGTAGCTGTACATGTATATATCCTTCAGACATGTTCAGGAAAAGTTGCTTCCACATGACAGGGCCAAAAACAGGACTGTTGGTGTGTTTTGTTGTATAATCTTTAGGAGGGTAAGGAGAGATTTTGTTGCAGACTGTGTACCATACTGGTACCTGGACTTGTTTTTTTGAGCTGTTTTAATTCTTACATGCACTCTGTACATTCTGCAATTTGTGTCTTCCTTTCATCTGGCACAGTATTTGTGTGTCCCTAATCTGGTTGAAGTTTTTTTTTGTTTTTTTGTGTGCACTGCTTGTCCATGCCGCCCTTCGCTCTTTTTTTCTTTTTACATGTATTTGTACAATTAGGTCTTTTTTATTCGTGGCGTGCATTTTTTGTGTGTGTGTGTGTGTTTTTGTTGTTGTTGTGTTTTGTCTTTTGTTGGGGTGGGGTGTTACTGAGTGTGCAGCCTGCAGCTGAAAACTCTGTTGTACACATTCTTGAGAAATCTGTTGCACACTTTTTCAGAATAAGCACCAAGTTCTCTGTGCATGTGTTCTTTTTTGTTTTCTTTTGTTTTGCTTGTTTCCCGTTTCCTTCACTGATACGTCCTCAAACCAAAGAGTCTGCCTTTAGCTGCCAGCAAGTGCCAAAGTGCACGAAAGGAAATGATGTTAACCTTTACAGAGTACAGCAGACGAAATACATGTATGACTATAAATTTACGGCTAAACAGCCCTCTTCAGGGAAAAGATATAAAATAATATATAAAAAAAAATACAGAGATATGTCTCTATCACATTTCATGGAGATCAGCTGAGAATTCAAACACTCAAAATACAGCCTTTTTTTTTCATTTTTTTTAAAGTCTGTCTGTTTTTGCTTTATTTGCCCTTAGACTGCCCATTTTGCTTGCCTCATTAGTGTGCTGTTTTAAGCATCCGTGGCTTGTGATCGCTGAAGAATTTGGTGCTCTTTGTAAATGTAAGCGACTGTTTCTGCCTTAGGAATGAAATAGTGCAAGTTGTGCCATGGTCCTGCTTCTGCACGCTGGTGTGTGCCATGTCACGGTACGTGTAGGTTTGTGTTTTCAACTAAATCTGCAAAGTATGACAAATAAAGAAAAATTTAAAAAAAAAAAAAAACCGTTTAACTTTTTGTATGTACAGTATTGAGTTTATGCAAATGTGTTTCAAACGGAAGCGTTGGCAGGTGTGTGTGTGTCTGTGTGTAAGACTAAATTTTAACTTTTCGCTATCAAAGATCGGGGGTTTCTCATCGGGTTATCCTAGTAAAACTGAAAAATGGATAGGTATTGGATGGCGCTGCACCGCGGCGTGTGTGTGTGTGTGTGTGTGAATGCGACCAATAAAATTTGGCATTCAGGATCCACATTTCCTTCCACAGCGACGGGGTAGTGATCTTGGGTTGGTGCAATGACATTATGAAGGCCACTAACATCTACACACACGTACACAAACAAACAAACAAAATGTACGACGGCCATTCACAAGAAACCCGGCAATGTTGCCCCTCCGCCCCCCCCCCCTCCCTCCCCCCTCCACCACCACCCATCCCGTGACACCGCTCCACCTCTGTCGGAACTGACATTATGAAGGCCATGAACATGCATCTACAACTAGCCAGCTATGAAAGAAGGGGAAAAAAAATCTGAAGGCCACTGACAAGGAATTTCGCACAATAACCCCCCTCCGATCCCTCTCCAACGCACGAATGCACCTGTCACCCGACATCAGTCTTCCGCACGACAGCAGGGTACACGGAGGTACACACAGTGGCTCGGGGGTAACAGGCAAGACGACCCGTTCAGGGGAGAACATAACTATTCTTTTCTTCTTTTTTTTTTTGCTGCCACAACTCTTTGCCGGCTCCAGTGGTGTTCCTCCCAGATAATGGGTGGAATCCACGGAGGGCTCGGAAGCTAGGGCAATTTTTATTATGCATGATGATGGAGATGAGGATGATGGTAAGATGATGCTATGGAGATCCGTGTGGTTTGGGACTGCGGGACAGGGCCGCATTCCACGCTTCCTGTCATAAATATCCCGGCATTAACCAGGCCGTGTAATCATCCACATCATAAGACGTGTTATACCAAGGGAAGCACCCCCAAAGTCGCACCCGTGAAGTGGGTGAAGCTCGGCTGTGTGGCAACAGCCTCCCCATTGGGCCCATAGCACACCCACTCTGGGTAGGAGCCGACCTAGGTAGGAAAAATCCCGCTTGCCTCGGCTGGGATTCGAACCCGGGTCTCCCGGTCCATAGTCCGAAGTGCTAACCACTACACTACGGGGGCCGGTAACATAACTATTCTTGATTAACCCTCTTCAGTGGAGAAAGGAGCGGGGTGGAGGAGAGGAGGGTTGTGATCTGAGGCAGGTGTCAGATTCTGTGGCCATACGTATAGCCTGGTCGTGGAACCAAAATAAGGACCCTAAACTCCCTCGCCTCCCCCTCCCTACACACACACACACACACACACACACACACACACACACACACACACACACACACGCACGCACGCGCACACACACGCACACACACACACACACACACACACACACACACACACACACACACCGCCCATCCGACTGAATCAGTAACTTTTATTGAGCAAGTGTAAGCCATTTTCAGAACTATCTACGAGAACAGATTGTTCAGGGCTGTTTTTGTGGTGTTTAATGGTCACGTGTCTCCGGCCTGCCACGTAGACGCTGATGTCAAAAGCCAGGGGTGTCACGTGAAGCCGAGTTATCTTGAAATCATTATTCGCTTTTGGCAAAGAAAAATGCATGTCGGCTTCTTTTAATTTTTGTTTCCACATTCCCAGATCTGACCCGGCTGTCGGCGATGTTTAAACTGACGGGCTAATAATAATAATGATAATAATAATAATAATCATAATACAATTGTATAGGCGCTTTACCCAATTTCATGAATCGACTCAAAGCGCCGGCCGCGAACTGAACCCAACACGCACGCTCACGTGAATCGCACGCATTCTCTCACACACTGGACAAAAACACATTACAATCACGTGGTGCGAAGGGTGAGCTCAGCTATTTAAATTTCGGAATTTAGAACTGAATTGCATTTATTTTTCAAATTTGGTCGACTGAACCAACGATCGGCCCGAATGAACGGTGCCACATACGAGACGAAAAAATTCTTTGCACCGAGTGGGACTCGAACCCTGACCTCTCGCACTGGTGACAAGTCTCTTAACTACTAGGCTACCGACCGCCCCATATTTGGTGAAACACCTTATGTTTTAGAACAGTTTCGCTTGCTCGAAATACTCTTTCTCGGTGATTAGTACAGCTCTTTATGTGATTCAGTGTCGTTTACACTTTGCGCGAGCGGCCCAACATACAAAATCTTCAACTGTTGTTACACTACTTTGTCAGTGGGCGACGCTGTCACTGTGCAGGTGTCTAAGTGGTGTGATGATAGATACCATGAAAACAGCTCAGAACGATCTGTGAACGTAAACATGATGGCATTAGACCATTTAAAAACTGCTAGGATGGCAAAATGTCAGTACTACTTCAGTAAACATTTCCTTCAGCACTATGGCTCGGTCGTTCTAGTGTCAGAAGGATCGCGATAGTCCCCAGCATGTTTACCTCTAGGCTTCTCAGTTAATTTGTGTTCTGCTGTATGTGTAAATAATTTTGCATTAATTTCATGTCCATTAAAATACACTGGCCCCTCGGCAATTCCTCGCAGCCGGTTAATGGCCATTCAACGTCTTGAACTGAAACTGATGTGTGAGGTAGTCTCCTGTGAGGTAGTCTCCTGTGTGCCATAAGGCCTCTCCTACAGCTCCGTCTGTTACTGTGTTAGTTACTGCAGCAAAACAAACAGCCAACCATGATGCTGGACGTCATGTATTGGCTGTGCGTCATTCTGTTTAGTCTGGTGCCAATACAGATTTTATATGACGTAAGCAGCACGTTTCGGTATTACGTCAAATTCATCGTGTTGTGTATCGCCGCATTCATTTTGTCGTTATACGCCATCATCCGCTGTCTGCCGCGTCCCGGACACCTGGACAACCATCGGTAAGGAGCGGTCGGTTTTGTTGTCGTCACGGTCGTTCTTTTAACTCGCACATCCTTTGCTTAGTACAGGGTTTAAAATCTTCCACCTTTGGCGGATTCCACTTTTACCACCTTTGGCTAAAGCTTTTCCTCTCCCCAAAAGTGTGTTTCATCCTTTGAAGCACTTCAGTGAAATCATACCAAACTGCACAGATTTTAGTTTCATTAAAAAAAAAAAAAAATTCCGGGGGAGCTTGCCCTCGGACACCCCTAGCGTAACGCGCGGCTTTGTTACTTTGTCCGGTTAAATTCTATACGTCCTTTCCTTATACTGTCCAATAAACATGTCCGGTGGAATGTGTCATGTCGAAACAAGTAAGAAAATAAAACCATATGGTGCTTACGACGCACCGAGCTTATACTTTGCATTCAAACTTGTTCTGTTTGTACCGCCAGCTTTCAAATCTGCTGTCTGCATCTTTGAGCTAACCGTGCACGCGGAGAGCTAAGAAAAAGAAAACAAGGAGGAACGGCCCCGTCCTACAAAGTTGTTTCTCCAAATTTCATTTTATTTTGTCTGTTTTGTTGTTATTGTTGCCGGTTCTCCCCTCTCCAAGTTCTACCAATGACACTAGATCCTCTACGACCTCGACCGATTAGTCACGTGACTGGGGGTGGGGCCGGGTGGGGGGAGAGAGAGAGAGAGACAGACAGACAGACAGAGACAGAGAGAGAGAGAGAGAGAGAGAGAGAGAGAGAGAGAGTGGGTGGGTGGGTGTTTAGGAGTTTAACGTCCTTTTCCACCACGGAAGGGTGCTTTCTAAGACGGGGCAACGAGAGAAAGGCCAGCACAAACATTTGGCCCCAGCCGGGATTCGAACTCTCGGCCCAAGCATTGAAAGTCCAACGCTCTACCATTCGGCCACCCTGGCTCCCCAGAGAGAGGTCAGTTCCGTGAACTAAACATTTGACGTCAGCCTCAGGCAGGTCGTCATACACAGACAGAGAGATGACGTCAATTCCGCGAACTAAACATTTTCACGTCAGCCTCTAGCACTGCGATCGTCTGAGGAAGCTTGTTTATGTCTTGTGATTTCCCTGTTGGCTTTGTGGCTTCCCCGATTGAATTATTTTTCACATGCAATCTGGAAGATCTAGAGGGCTGGTGAAATGTCGGAGGCAGTGACGATACTTGCTTATTTTGTTTGTGAACTAAGCGTTTGACGTCAGCTTCACACTGGTGGTATGACAGATGATGCTTATGCATGTCTTGTGATTTCCCTGTTGCTTTTGTGACTTCCCTGGCTGAATTAATTTTTACATAAAATCTGGAAAATCTAGAGGGCTGGTGAAACATGGACTAAAATACCTTGGATTGTACTTATGAAATCGAAAATTTGGAACTCTTTTGACCGGTGCTTCTCGCAGAAACTTGAAAAAAATTATGTTTATCTAAAAGTTCAGTTATTCTTAATGCTAAAGCTATAATAGTGCAGTAGTTCCTGTCATATGTGCAGTTGTCACACTAGACAAAAACGCCGGGATGATAAGTAATTTGCAGTAGTCTTTTCATAGATATTTGATCTTATGTGCAAACCACCCCTACCTCGGAAATATTTTTTTTACACAAAACCAGTCAGAGCTACAGAGCTGTAGCACGAATCAAGGCAGTGTGATTGGGTGAACTTCCAAAGTCTACAAAATGAAGGAATTTGAACAACTTTTTCGAAAAAAAATTCGTAACATGACCGATTTTTTAAAATTGGCGATAACTCTTCTGAAAATGCGGCAGGCTAAAAATCGTGAAAGGTAGCTCTGGAGAAGGTGATTTTCCATTTTATCTCAAAGTAAAAAGGCCTCCATCGAGGTGGTTTAGGAGATAGCCATCATTACATCCGTCCGTACACACACACACACACACACACACACACACACACACACACACACACACACACACACACACACACAACACAACACACAACACACAACACACCACACACCACACATCACACACACCACACACACCACACACACCACACACACACACACACACACACACACACACACACACACACACGTCATTCCCGCCAAAAAGAACGCAGCAGCAAAGTGTGCACGTAAGGTGTCTATGACGCAGATTTCGTTACGTCACTGTGTGCGTGAAAGTAAGTATTGTTTGGAGAAACGTCACAGTCTTGTTTTGTATCACTGAAACTTGCTGCTGCGCGTAGCAAAATCTGCCCCGTCTCATAAAGTTGTTTCTCTATAGAGAAACAACTTAAAAATGAAGATAAATGAATAAAAATAAGAAAAAATTAAAAAAAAAATTAATGAGCTAAAATAAAAAGAAATAATAAAACCGACCCAACAAAACAAACAAACAAAAAATGTTTGGGGTATCCGAACTGATACAAAATTCGGTAGATCGGGAAAAAATTTTTTTTTTTTTTTTTTTTTGTATGTCTCCTAGATACGTTTCCCAGAGTCTGAGGATCTTATGTCGTCTGATGGGTTTGGAGGTGGTGGTGGAGGGGAAGAAGCACATCCCCGACACCCCCTGTGTCCTGGTCGCCAATCACCAAAGTGCTTTCGATCTCGTCGGTACGGTCACGTGAGCATTCAGTTCAAGTCGATTGGAGAGTTAAAGTGTACTGTGGTTCCGGACTGAACAGTGAACACCAACTATACAGCGCTGACTGGTGGCTATTTTTAGCGGTGTGGTCGTATCGACGTGTAGTACAGTCATGGAAGCATTAGGTCAAACAACGTCAAATTTCTCTACTATTAGAAGCCGCGAAGGCACGAAAATGGTCTCAGTGGCCAAAAGGAACATCTACTCATTTGGACAACAGGTTCAGAGCTTTGAAAGCGGCAGTCCTTTTTTCCCCCTCAAAACTCAATAAGAGCATAGAAACTTTCAGTTCAAGGTCAAGCTATTCCTTGAAACTTTAACGTTCGCATTTTTTTTTTTCAGAAACTACGTACACTTGAAACACTATTGATACGACCTTTACAAACATACCCAGTTGAATGACCTTGACCTTTTTCACAAAGGAGCCAAGGGGGCTTCTCCCTCTCTAGTTTTTTTTTTTTTAATTTATTTTCAGCCATGTGTGCCGTAAGACCAGCCCGCTGTGCTCTGGTGGCCAAACAACAGGCACGGTTCCACCTGACTATAGGTGTGGTTGCCATGCTGATCGGGACGGTGTTTGTGGACAAACATCACACTAAACGCGCCATCGCTAC
>JACVVK020000062.1:547500-575000 GCA_018292915.2 Batillaria attramentaria
TCCCACGAAGGATATTTTGAGAAAATCTTCCAAAAATTATCTGGGGGTCAATTCCAGTGGTTTTGAGATTTTTGCATTTTCAGGTCCTTAAACAACACACACCATTTCTGGGAAAGTTTCAAGGCTGTGAATAACTCAAGAGCTTACAAAATAGCATTTACCACCACCACGCCATACTGGTAGAGTTCTCACACTTTTACCAGACAGTTTCTCCAATGGCCGCTTTCCAACAGCAATTTTTCAGCAGACAGATCTCAGGCCTATACTAAGCTACCGACATTTTTTGTGCCGAAAGAAAGCTTATTTGCTGTAATTTGCATTGGCACCAATTACTCAAAATGCCCCCAATCACCCGTTCTCTCCCGTAGCCCATCACATATCAAATTAATTGTGGAAGTGGGTAAGCCTACCTGGTCAGAGCACCAGTACCAGATGTGGCCTGGGATGTTGAAGATGACTGTGCCAACCCACGGGTAGTCTGACGTCAATGGATCACGCATCAAGCTGAAAGCGTCAGCGCGAGGCTGGCCGCACGTGCTGTTCGCCAAGGTCAAGTTCGTGTTGATGGTAGGCACGGCCTGCATGTACTTTTCCTGCAGAGAATCGTACCCTCCGACTTTGTCCAGACCTTGGGGGGAAATACCGAGAGAACCTGAGGCCAAAGGTCTGACGCATGGGAAGAGACAAGGACGTACGTCCGACATTGGGCAGTTGTAAAATATTACGCTAGTCTCGGACTAACGTCCTAACCTCTCTCCATGCGTCAGGCCCCTCCAGCAGGTTTCGTGTTGTTCATATCGTCAGCAACACACTCGGCTTTTCTATTTTAGCTGCTTTTTTATTTTTACTTTTGAAGTGCGAGCCTGACAGCAGCTTCTCACAATTTTGTGTGTAATAGTTGACTACTTCTTGGTGTTGAATTCTCAAGACATGAATGTGCTGACGTAGAGTCACCAAAAAGTGCTGAAGGTAATGTTATCCAGTTAATAAAACTTGGTATGGTGTAGTTTCGTAGACTTCTTCTCGGCGCACATATCCATCTCATTGCGCAGCAGGGCTGGAGTAAGATGTAGTGAAAGCCTGCTGCCAGTAAGTGCTACTTTATGTGCAAACCTACACCCTGCGTTCACTCTTGATGCGTGTGACAGTATTTCTGTTTTCCACGCCACCGGCCGCAGCCTACTCTTCATCGAAAGATGGTCGTGGGATTTCTAGCGGGCACACAAGATATTTGTGCGTTCGTGTGTATACGAGGGCGAGACAGGCACCGTAAACGAGACTGCACGCAATGTTGATGCAATTTGAATGAAAAACTCCAATCAAATTCCAGCGTTAACGCGGGAAGTGCCCCGGGGTATACGGCGCTGGGGGGTACATCCCGTATGTTACACCGGTTCTCTTCGAGTGGTTACACGACTTACTGATGCCCATAAGAACAAAGGCGCCGATCGCCAACACAATCGTCTGAAGCGTGTCCGTGAAGATAACAGCCGTCAGCCCGCCTGAAAAAAGAAACAGCGCATAATTCTAGTCCGTTTCCCAGATAAATATAAGTGGTTTTTCCCCCAATTTCCAGCAAACTATAGACTTTCCTTGAAAAATTGTCAAGAGGAAAAAGTCTTCCTGACTCAGAAACCCATTCAAATTCCATTTTTGTTTCCATCTACCCATCACCATTAAACCGTCACCCTCGGGATGACTAGTGAATCATGACGAAACAAACAATTGTTGCCGTTAACAGAGTGCTTCAAGCGTTGAGTTACAATCTCGCGGTGAAAATGTGTACCAGCCGCCATCAGTAAACGGTACAATTCCGTTTTGTTGTCTCAGATTTCCCTCACCTATAATTTCAGTCTCTGCGGACCTGTCGGGTGACACAGAAAACGTCCAGCGACTTCTTTCGGGATTTCTAACGGTCGCAGAGTCACGATAGGATCTTATATGGGGCGGTCGGTGGTCTAGTGGTTAAGAGACCTGTCACCAATGCGAGAGGTCAAGGGTTCGAGTCCCACTCGGGGCAAAGAATTTTTCCTTCTCGTATGTGGCACCGTTCATTCGGGCCGATCGTCGGGGGTTCTCTCCGGGTACTCCGACTTCCTCCCCCTCTGCTTTGGAAATGTTCAGCCCACCAAATTTGAAAAATACATGCAATTCTAAATCCCGAAATTTAAATAGCTGAGCTGACCCTTCGCACCACGTGATTGTAATGTGTTTATGTCAAGTGTGTGAGAGAATGCGTGTGATTCACGTGAGCGTGCGTGTTGGGTTCAGTTCGCGGCGCTTTGAGCCGATTCAGGAAATTGGGTAAAGCGCCTATACAATACTCATTATTATTATTATTTTAGTTGTCACACCTTTGATTCCAACCCAAGCTGCAACCCAACCGACACGGTCAAAATTCGCGCCGCCCCACAACGCCTTTGTGAAAGTAGGAATCTGACGAGTCGTCAGGATGACGTACCGGTCATTGTGAAGAGCGCGGAGAAGGCAAGCACCATGACACCTGACAGGTACATGTTCCAGCCAAACAGGATCTGCACAAACACCGCGCCCGCGTACATCTCCACCTGCACATACACACGTCTAGTTAACTGCACGTGCAACAAGTACATTCATACAGGTAACGACGAGTTCACTGTATATTACGTATCTCATGTGTGTTGGCAATTGGGAACAGCGCAATAAATGGTATGTGAGGGTGGGTGCGTGGGTATTACGGAGTTTAACGTCCTTTTCCACCACGTGTGGGTGATATCAAAGACCGGGCAACGAGTAAAAGGCCAGCACAAAAATTTGGCCCCAGCCGGGATTCGAACTTAGGACCCGAGCATTGAGAGTCCAATGCACTACCATTCGGCTACCCCGGCTCCCACGGCCTGTGTGTGAGTATTTGTGGCGAGGTGATGTCTTTGTACCCTGAACTGCAAAGTCAACAACCTTGGATACAACAGCAGGAGAGGAACGTTCTACCTCAACTTCTGCCGCGAAAAATATGTTTTGCAGGACATAATTATTAATAACGTGATTTGAGATCGTTCAAGTCTGTACAATGCTCGTGCACTTTATATCACAGAGAGAAATGACACGAGTGACGTCAACTCACGGAGATCTTGGTGATGACGTAGAGCAGGATGGAGAGAAAAGAGAGGTAGGTCCGCAGTCTCTCCCGTCCGTAACGCCGCCTGATGTACTCCGGCATCGTGTACACCTGAGACATACGTCACAGTTTCTGTTATAGTCTGGTTTTCGGGAGTTCCGTATGTGTAGTTTGAGGGAGATGACAGAGTTAGTTATTTAGGGCTTAACGCCGCGCAAGCAACAAAGACTATTTCGCGGCTAAACCGAGTCCCGTCTTGCCAGGTCTTTTAAAACATAAAAAATGCTCAGCTGAAAACAAGATTTAAATATATATTAAAAATTTGTGAGACTTAAAGGAGATCCATACGAGAGCAATTTCTTCCAGGTCTGTAATAAAAATTGAATGGACGGAGGTAAATGAAAGACCATGGTTTATATCTTATAAAACAAGTTTGTTTCCTTCAGGAAATTAAAGATGTTGTCAGGGGGGACACCTTCAACGAGTCAGCTGAATATTATTTTTCACGGATCTCGGCGAGATCCACGCACAAGAGTAAGAAATGGCTAACAGTAAAAGGCTCATCACACGGGACACACCAGGGGGATCTTCCCCTTTCAAGAGATGGGAATGCGTGATGTGGGTGTGCCCGATGTGAAGGCGACTAAGAATGATGACAGAGAAGAAAGCTGTAGCCCAAGGCCGTCACCTCCCTCAAATTACACCCCAGAAAACCAGCCTATAATAGTTTTGTTTTCATTCCCATCTCTGAAAACTGAAGTTTGAAACCAGTATTTCAGAAAGTTAATAGCTTCTGCCTGCAAGCTTTGTTTACAGAAGTAAATCTATGAGGCGCCATTTGCACGAAGCACACTGAGGCTGAAGTTCGTTGTTGAACAGTACATGTAACGCCGCATTGTTTGTGCGTTCGGCACGTACGAAACTGCTCTGAAGCTGTCATCTCAGTTTATTAAACCTACGTTAATGATTGACCTTAGTTCTTAAAACCGAGGTTTTGCGTAAAGCTGAGTTGTAAAACCAAACTTCAGCTTTGGTGCAAGGCTACAAACCAGTTTGGTGCAAACTTCGCTCCATATGAAATCGGGGAATGGCCGCGTCCGCTTCAAATTTTCCAGTGACTTCTTTGGTATAGGTATGTACGTGAAATGTTTGTTTCGTGTCTCGGCAGTTTGTCGTGGTCATCTGCGAAACGTTTGCTCCATTTCTATGCGTTCTCTTATCATTTGTTTGCTCCAGAGTCCTATCAGTATCGCTATGCTGACAGACACCTGCCGCTGCAGAAATGATCTCAGTGGCAGACGACTTCCCGTTTGGCGAATCTTTCGTTAGATTTGCAAGGTCTGTGTCTACAAATCGGCAAAAATCGGTCTGCGTTTGCGCATGTTGATATTTAGTGACAGTCATAAAATGATTTCAAATCAGTTACGTACCGTTTGCACGTAATATCACGCTATATATCCGAAACGATTTAACGGCTTCGCAGCAAGAAAACAGTACACAAAAGTCAGCGTTCATGGGATCGCACCGGATTGGCTGGTTTTCCGCAATGTCAAGGGCACTGGTATGTGTTAAGCCTGGTCGGGTTTAGAGAGGGACTTTAGCAGTGTTTACGTGGGTATGGCCTTCGTTTACTAAAATATCGACGTCCTTTCCCTTGGCGGTGCATCCAGGGCTACCGCACGGCTCTCCACAAATCGCTGTACGAGAACTAAAATGAAATGAAATGAAATCATGTCTACAACTCGCTACCTAAACGTTTAACACATTTGGAGTTACTTCCCGTGGACCAGTCGCGCGATTTCTCGGCAAAGCCGGGTACACCTGCTAGTGAACTGTATTCGTTAGTATCAAACAATTTGTCAGTAGTGAACATCGCGATGTAAACCCCGATGCGTAGTAAGGGAAAACAAAAATAAATTTATGCTTCACTTTACTGATGATATACTCACCCCACAAGCGGTGATGACAGGAACAAAAACCCAGGACAGCATCAAGATGAATGGTATAGCCTGCAACAGAATATAATAATAATGATAATCATCATCATCATCATCATCATCATTATCGTCATCATCATCGTCGTCGTCCCATACAGGCGCTTTATTCCCCAATATTTGGCTCAAAGCTCCGCGAGCTAAATCCAACACGCACGCTCACGTGAATCACATGCATTATCTCACACACTGGACATGAACACATTGCAATCACGTGGTGCGAAGGGCCAGCTAGGCAATTTAAGTTTCGAAATTGCATTTATGTTTTTGAATTTTGTACTGCGACGAGGGAAGCAGTTAGTCACTCCCGTTCTCTCTTTTCGTCAAGAATTAGGCAAAGGAAAGCTGATATGCACACTTTCGTTACCGTACCAGCCACTCGAAGATAATGCCTGCAATACCGGAAGCGGCCGCGGTGCCCGCCAGACCCACGAAATACGGCGCTCCGATGTTGCTGGCAAAGATGGACGCTCCTACCTGTTCACAAAGACAGACCGTCAGGAACACTGAAGCATAGTACTTGTTGTATAATAATAATAATAATAGTAAAATATATTACACTTGTAGAGCGCGGAGTTCTGCTTCGAAAAGCACTCAATGCGCTTTTTGCTCACGCACACACACAACATTCACAGGCACACAATATAGATTGAGCTGGATGATAACATTGTCCAAAAACCTATCGTGCTTTCTCGTGTACTCTCACTCCCCTCCCATTGAAAAGAAAAATATTAAAAAAAAACAATTTTTTAAAAAAGAAGTGATGCTGTGTGTAAGATAAAATAATGCTTTATTTGTTTGTTTGTTTTTTAGTTGGATACAGAAGTACTTGTGATTATGTTAAACATTCGCACTTTCGATCAGGGACCGGGAGACCCGGGTTCGAATCCAAGCCGACGCAAGCGGGACTTTTCCTGCCTAAGTCGGCTCCTTACCCAGAGAGGGTTTGCTATGGTCCCAGTGGGGAGGCTGTTGCTACACAGCCAAGACTGCGCACTTCACGGGTGCGACTTTAACGGTGCGACTTTAAGGATGCTTCCCTGGTTATGACACATCTCATGATGTGCATGATTACACAGCCGGCGCCACAAGTACCGTAGTTCCAGGGCCTGGTTAACGCCGGGATATTAATGACAAAGCGTGGAATGCGACCCTGTTACGCAGTCCCAAATAGACCTCCATCATCATACCATCACCCTCATCACTGATCATGCATAATAAAAATTGCCCCAGCTTCCGAGCCCTCCATGGATTCCACCCATGACCCGGTAGGAATCACCACTGGAGCTGGCGAGGACTTGCGGCAAAAAAACAAACAAAACGTTGTAGTGGTCTCTTACCGGAAAGAAGGTCATGCTTTTTCCAGCCAGGAAGTAACCTCTTGCGTCACTCCTCTTTCTCGCTCTGATTGTGGCCTGGGGAAAAGACAGTGATATCAACACGTCAGACAACACACACACACACACGCACACACACACTCTCACTCTCTCTCTGCCCCCCCCCCCCCCCTCTCTCTCTCTCTCTCCTTCTCTCTCTAGCCGCGAATTAGTCTTTGCAGTTTGCGCGGCGATAAGCATTTTAAAACTCTCTCTTCAGTCAAGTCAAGATTTTATTGGCGACCCCCTAGAGGCATTGAATATTAATTAACGTCATCCGTAACGAATATTCGCCATAATGAGGAAAAAGAGTGCATACAAACATACACGTAGATCTCTGTGATATGTACTATGTATTATGTTTTGCTCTCTTGGGTAAAAAAACAACAACAAAAAACAACAAAAAACAACTGAATTGTTTTTGGGTTCATACCAGTTATTTGACAGCTCCACTAACATTTAACACACGGTCATGCTAGTGTGACCTTGACCTCTGACATCCATTTAGACACTAGTAGTAGGCCAGTAGGCCAGCACGGGAGACATTTACACCTATAATTATGCACACGTGGATAGAAATATTCAGCTTCAAGATTGTGGAAACATGCAACAAGCACTGACTGTGAAATGCGTATAACTAAAATTCACTGAAGAAATTCATTACTGGAAAGGATGAATAACTTTGACTATGTAACTGACATGCAGGATTGTTCATTTGTTCGAGTGCCTATAAACCTGAATAAACACCAAGGTACACTTTATGCAAACCACTGTTGTTGTATAGCTAGCGGGTTGGAGAGCGGTGTTCAATGGCATTTTTGTGAAAATACTCAAACAATATTTTTGTATTTGTTTTAGGTGTTCAATCAGCACATCAATGACCAGTTGGAGCAACTTAGAGTTGTATGCTGTGCAGCATAATTAGTGTTGTATGATGTGCATTTCTGATTTGTCTGTTGTCTTCTGTGTGTGTGTGTGTGTGTGTGTGTGTGTGTGTGTGTGTGTGTGTGTGTGTGTGTGTGTGTGTGTGTGTGTGTGCGTGTGCGTGTGTGTGTGTGTGTTAGCCATATGTTACAGTATGTATGGTGATCTGGTAGCCATTGTTGTTTGGGGAGGCAGCAAGAATTGCATTTCTATTGCTGCTGTCTGTCTGTTTGATTTGCATACCTAGGACTATTGTCATGAACTAAAATATGACTCAATTGTGGCGTACCATTTGTAGAGAAATGTTAGTTAACCTTTATGTTCTTTCTCGGCTAGGACAAGCCATCAGTGTTTTTCATTATTCACAACCTCAGTCGTGCATTGAAACTGCTTAAAATTATAGGTGTTTTGTCTGCATTGCTTTTTTGTGACGTGACGTACGATGTGACAAAATGTCACGCTAGTGACGTAGGTCCCGTTTCTTCAAATTCAGACGTGTTTTTTTCTGCTTGATTCTTGGCTGGGATAATCATTTTGTGTTTTTCTGTAACAAAAGGACCAGTCTCGCTTCAAAATTGCTTGAAACTACAGGTATTTTGTGCGCAATAAAGCGTATCTAGTGAGTACTGTCATTAACGCGTTGGACAAAACGTCACGTGACGTGGACCCGGAGTTAAACTATGCGGCGGCCACGGATAAATTTCAATCAAATGTGCTAAAGATTCACCAGAAAAAGATGTGGTGCTTTAGGCAGGTGTGTAACGAACCGTACTATAATGCTCAATGCATTATGTGCGTACCAGTTTTACTTGCTTCACTTGTGTTCAGTTGTTGTGTATGTATTCTAAAATGAAATATCAACAAAATAAAATAAATCTTATTGCCCTACGTTGGTACCTGTTTTCAATCACAATGTACGACTTACCCACACTCCAACCGCCAACACGACGATGAAGTAGAGCACGACGGTAAGCACGTCGCCCCAGTGCAGCGACACTGTCGGTCTCACGTCTTCACACTTGAAGTCCCCCATGCTTGCAATTTTTCAACATGCAGTGGACTTCAAGTGCAGTAGTGGTGATGGAGGTTCCACTGGTGTGTGGAAGAAGGTGTCGACACTGGCCAAGCCTCACGTACACTAGGTACACTGTCGAGTAGCAAGGACACGTTCACAGCAACATGTACGCAGCCTTTGAGAACCGGCTAAATCGCGCGTCCCTAGCCTTCCCACCCACTCGCGATTTTTCTTTTTCCGCTCGACTTTTGCGTTATCTCAATAGCTGACGCATCCCTGTACCGGGTCCGCGCTTCTCTTGGTCCCTGCGACGACGCCCAAAACGGGCTAACCGAGACCGATCCGAGCTAAGTGATACCTTAGAAGGGGAAAAAAATTCCCTTACCGAAACAAGCACGCATTTTTCGTGGCAGAGCACAAAGCTCCCACGAAAAATGCATGCATGCTGCGGGTCTGTGTATACACGGGGGACAACGCATGCAGGCAATAATCTCTAAACAGCCGAAAATGTACTGCGCTGGCGAATGCGACACTTTTCACCGCTTCTGTGTACACTGTGAAATAACACGGGACCTCAAATTTGTTCGCAACTGTCCACTTTCCTTGTCACCGACTATTTTTTGTTTTTTCCTTCCTAGCTATCACTTACCTCGGCTCGGTCTCGGTTAGCCCGATTTGGACGTCGTCGGAGGGGCCAAGAGAAGTGCGGACCCGGTACAGGGACGTAGCTGACGCTACTATGACGTCTGCTCCGCGCACACGCCCATCACTCCTGAGATGCTCAAGGCGCCGCAGGGCTGGACAACGAAGAAGTGAAAGCCTGCACGCTCAAATATCAAGTGTTCCCTAAAAATCCCACGTCAGTCCATCTTTCGAAGAAGAGCAGGCTCTGGCTGGTGGTGTGGAAGTTGGAGATGTGCGGCATATGCTACTAGATATGAATAGCAGGGCAGTGAAAGCCTGCTGCCGGTAAGAGTGACTTTATGTGTAAAACCGTGACTCAACAGGGCGTAAGGACGCAAACTGAGCGTGGGGTTATGTGCAGTGTTTATTTCAAGAATCCAGTTTAGCGAGCGTGCTAGTTTGTAGTGAGTTTTGTTGTCAGAAAAGCGTGATTTTGGTGATATTCGTGATTTTTGTATTGTGTAAGGCAAGGTACAAAGATCGGCATGGGATTTGTAATGTGCACATTTGACACATGTGCGTGCGCGTCAACACGAGGGCGAGACAGGCACCGTAAACGTGTCTGCACGTGAGTTTGACTCGATATGAAATGGAAAAAGCCAATCAAGTTCCTGCTCGTGGTGAATTACTGCTACAAACGGCATACGATACAAAACACTTCACACACACACACACCCACCGTGTTCACCGAAAAGGCAGTCGATCGAGCACAACGTGTGTGGTATTTCCAGTGCGTTTAGGAAAATAAAAAAGCGGGAAAAGGGCGTATTCAGTGTACGTTTGAATAAACAAAATATTTTATGCTACCTTGAGCAGTCTTAGTTTTTCTTAGTCCAATTTATCTGCCTGACTAGGCTTCAGTGAGAATCCTAGATTCAAGAAGTGTGTTTGGGGTACTTAGGCTCTTGAGGGGACGTCACTCTGACATGGCACCAGGGACTCTCTGGGGCACAGAGTCTTTCAGTGGAAAGTACCTGTCACATTTTCACACCCCGCCGAAAAGGGACTGCACTCTGGAGTCTAGGCACCAGGCTAACACTTTCCGAGTGAAGCGGCGCATTGCTAAAGGTGATGGTACTGCATCGCGTCTTGGATTTACATTGACTGGAAAAAGAATGCCGTCCGAGGATTTCTGGTCAGTACTGTCAACTATCTGATGCGTTTTGTTGCAGCATAAAGGAGTTGCCTCGGATTGAAACTATCCAACAATGAACAATATACCCTATCCACAACTCTAGGCTTCAGATTTGTCTTTGAAAATGCACCCGATAAAGGGGCCTTTTCTAGTTTGAGTAGGACACACAGTGTCCAAAAAAGTTTGAAAAAGATAAACCTACTGTTGCGTGTGTGAGTTCTTTGAAGAGTTATCAAGACGCCCATCAGCAAATCGCCTATTATCATTATCTTGCCTCTCTAGCTTCCCATCAACAACTCATGACCGGCATCCCTGTACCAGGGGCCAAAACGCTACACTAGGCCCCTGCGATGACGGCCAAGTCGGGCTAACCGAGACCGAGCCGAGATAAGTAATAGCTAAGAAGGAAAAAGATTACGTGGGTGTGTGGGTGTTTAACGTCCTTTACAGCCGACGTTAATTTCGCGCTGCATAATGTTCAAGAGCACTTGATTATTTGGAAACGCCTTGCTAAGCTGTATAATGTTGTGAGCATAACAAAATAATACCGTACCCTGGTTTTGGAGGAGACGATGTTGTTGACAGGTGTGACCGAAATTCCCCGGGGAAAAAACGTCTGCTTTTGTTTTCAAGGGAAATCACTCCCACGCACAATAATCTCCGACCCATGCTGAAAATTCACTGTGCCGGTGAATTTGACAGAATTCCTCGCTTCTGTGCACACTGTGAAATAACACGGGGACCTCAAAGTTGTTTGCAACTGTCCACTTTCCTTGTCACCGAGTATTTTAATCTTTTTCCTTCTTAGCTATTACTGATCTCGGCTCGGTCTCGGTTAGCCCGACTTGGCCGTCATCGCAGGGGCTTAGTGTAGCGTTTTGGCCCCTGGTACAGGGATGCATGTCCGGCAACTTGACCATCTGATGTAAACACTGTCGGTTATCAGTCTTCCCTTAACAGTCAACCGTCCAGCACTTTCAGTTGCAGGTCAGAACTGGAAACTGGAATGCGACTGAAAATTGACGCAGGTGTTAATGGAGCCATCCATACGCTGTGAAGCGCTCCTCGTGATCCGTGTCTCTATAAAATTTGGAATAGTTGTAGCTCAGAGTTGATAACTCAAATGAGGCTGAAGTTTGGCGCAGGTCTTAATGAGAACACGCTTATCTCTTAAAACAACACGCAAAAATCGCAGTTTTACCTGAAATCTTCAGATCACTAGAAGCCACTTCAAGCCACTATTATGCAATCGGTAGTGGTCTCGACGTAGCGAGGAAGGCCAACGCCTTGCGTAATAGTGGCTTGAAGTGGCTCCAACTGGTGTGCAGTGGCTTGTTCTTTTTAACCAGTCTTATCATATAGTGGGCATGGGGTGGTCGGAGGCTCTTAACTGATAGACACTGGTTTGTGTAAAGCTCTGCGTGATCCGTGACTCAGAAAAAAGCGGTTTTTTTTTTTTCAATGTCCGTTTCGTTTCCAACGTTAATCCCATCAGTGTGCATAGTATCGGTACTATGGGACCCTGGGCAGAATTCAAGCACAAACTGAAACCGTGCGACCCGCTCAAGCTACTCCATGGGGGGGGGGGGGGGGGGGGGACATTCATTCCATTTTCTGTGTGTAGTCAGCTGTATAACAGCAGCCACTGCGTACAGCGTCACCAGCCGCCTTGTTGGACTGTGACCGTTTTGTTATACTAACGTGGACCTTTTTTACGGCTGAACCCGGAGAGCTGCTGAAAGACCTGTATGGCGACATTGCAATCTATTCCACACAAAACGGCGGGTGGATCTTTCAAACGTAAGGAACTCACGTCTTTTAAAAGGGGATTTTGCAGGGTGCATGGTATTCAAACTCTTTTTCCATCTCATACGAGTGACACCAAAGACGGGGTGACGAGAAAAAAAGGCCAGCACGAATAGTTACCCCCAGCCGGGATTCACAACCCGATTGGGGATATCAGAGGGGAGTGACCTTGAAACAAGGCCTGCAGAACTTCTTGCCCTGTCGGGACTTGACCCCGTAACACTGATTCTGATCATGGGACCGACGCTGATGCATCTCGGCCGCCTTACGCACACACACACACACACGCGCGCGCGCGCACGCACACACACACACACACACACAACACACAACACACACACACACACACACACACACGGTAATGTGCACCGCAACCAGCCTGAGGAAGGTTCTAACTTAATGTTGCTGTGCAACGGGACAATGTTTCATGTCGTTCCATACCATGTCATGCAGTACGCCATTTCACCAATTTTATTGCCAAAAAAGGCCAAGCATGAGGTATTTGTTTTCCCCATTATTTTGTCGCATACCCAGCCCCATATAAACCCCTAACCCTAAAACTCAATCATTCCGACTTCTAACCCTAAACCTCATTTAACCTCTGTTACTAACCCTAAACCTCATTTAACCTCTGTTACTAACCCTAAACCTCATTTAACCTCTGTTACTAACCGTAAACCTCATTTAACCTCTGTTACTAACCCTAAACCTCATTTAACCTCTGTTACTAACCCTAAACCTCATTTAACCTCTGTTACTAACCCTAAACCTCATTTAACCTCTGTTACTAACCCTGAACCTCATTTAACCTCTGTTACTAACCCAAAGCAGTAGCAGGGGGGGGGGGGGGGCTTTGTGAACTACGACTGTCCCGTGGGGCGTGCCATTCAGGAGATTCGGAACGGCTTTCGTTATTTACTTTACAGTCGAGGCTGGCAATTCAAATGTGCTTATTTACCGAAGCTGTTACCTGTACACTCCTGGCAACTGTGGTGATGGTGTGATGCCAGACATCTACATGGACATTCTCTTCGTCGATTTCATCATCAGTTATTTTATCATGTTTCATGTTGTCTGTCAATTGTGTTTTGAGTTTAAATAATCATATTTCATGTAGTCTGTCAATTGTGTTTTGAGTTTAAATAATCATATTTCAGGTTGTCTGTCAATTGTGTTTTGAGTTTGTGCAAGCGACGCATTCACTTCGTTACAGTAGGTATGAAAGGAACTTTTGAAATAACGCTGTTTGGTTTTCTTCTTGCTGGACACGCTAAGTAGAGGAGGAACGCCGATACTGTTCACCGAGCGTTTGTAGAGGAATGTTCAAACTCCTGCCTCTTTCTTGTGTCTGACAACCTCTAGACCAAACACAGTTACAAAAATCCAAATAACTGGACATCAAACACAAACCAAACGACCAGAGAGACTGATCAACAACAACAAACACAGTTGTATGGTTTAAAAAAAGAAAGAAAGAAAGATAAAGATTACTTTATTAATTGTTGGGAAATTTATTTAGTCCCTGATCATAAACGCATGGCCGGATGTCTTTTGACTCCGTCAATGATGGCCACATTATGGCGGGGAAGCAGGTACAGCCCACATAAGACAACCAGCCACACAGACAAAGCAATCAAGGAACAAGATGGCCACCAGCCCAATATGTTGTTTCCATTTGATCACCTGCTATCGTCACGGTCGTTCTTTTGTAATGCCATGTATCCACACACACACACACACACACACACACACACACACACACACACACACACACACACACACACACACACACACTCTCTCTCTCTCTCTGAATGGAAACAACTGACCGGGCTGTCACACCAATCTTGTTTTTGGAAGAGAGACGTCAAGTTGTATTCTTTGAAATCTATGACGTTTTTCCTCACTGGGATGACGCATAATACATTTGGCGTAATAACTTTGATACAGTTCTTGCAATGAAAGCAGGCCCATGAAAATTGAAGTGTTGCTGCTGCGTGCGCAGTGTAAAGATCGAATTAATACCGACCCAATATGGGGGAGCCGGGGTGGCCGAATGGTAGAGCGTTGGACTTCTAATGCTCGGGTCATGAGTTCGATCCCGGCTTGGGCCAAATATTTGTGCTGGCTTTTTCATCGTTGCTCCGTCTTTGATATCACCCTATGTGGTGGAAAAGGACGTTAAACGCCCAAACACCCACCCACCAACCCGACCCAATATGTTTAACAGACAAGTCTGCGCGGCGAACGTTTTCTAACTATGTGTTATGTCAGACATACACACGCGCGCGCGCACACACTCACACGCACACACGCACGCGCACACGCACACACACACACAGACTCGCGCGAGCCGCGTTTGTGCTCCATTGAGACCTATGTGGTGTTCTCTCACTCTACTATGCTATTGAGTGAGAGTCAGAGGGAAAAACAAAGCACACTACATCAATGAAACTCCCGCTTTCCCCGTCTACACATAGAGAACGTTCAAAAAGTGGCGACACATCCCCAAGAAATGCCAGTATCACGTCAATCAAACATGACGTCGGAAAAATGACGCGTGCCTTTTCTGCGATGGATCTGACCTGTTCAGTACGTAAGCAGCCCTGCACAGCGTTCTGGGTTCTTCTTCTTTCATGAATTTGTTCTCCGTGCATATTCTGTTCATAAAGTATTGGAGTTGTATTCTGTTATATCCCGTGTCTTCTCTGCGATTGCACGAAGATGGCGACATAGTAGAAGTAAAATACACCACGTCTCCAAACAGAGGAATTCGGAAAGAAAGTGGCGAGACACCCCCAAGAAAAAACAGCATCACGTCAATCAAACATGACGCACTTACTTTACGTCAGTGCGCGTGCGTCTCTTCTTCGATGTTTGTGAGGCGTGTGGCTTGTAGAGGAAATGTGCTGTGAGTACAAATTTTCGGGTCAACTGACGATAACGGCTGCAGTGAATTTTTCTAATTTTTTTGTATATTTTTTATGGCACCCCAGGCTCATTATCTATGTATAGTAGGAGCGATTTTGTGATCTAAAGTGTGTTCACCAGCACTTTCATCAGGTACGGCTTACGCCAAAAGTATAAAAGCGACAACCTCCAAAATTCACTTAGTTGAGAGTCCGTATTCACGCTAAAAATGGAGTGGTTTAGGTAAATATTACGCCTTTAAACGCCAAAAAGCCACTTTTTCTGAAAAGGGCGATAACTCGCAAATCATGTGTGCAATCGTACCTGGATCGGGCCTTCTATTCAACAATCTTGATTCATTTAGAAACCCCAAATTTGAAATCGATCGGTTCAGTATTTTCGGAGAAATAGGCATCTGAACTGGGTTCACATGCAATGTCAACTCAGGCTCGGTTTACATGAAAACTATAAGAGCGACCATTTTCTAGTAGTGACTCTGTTCAGAGTCCGTATTCAAGCTATCTACTGCCAAAAAATTGAGTGATTTAAATAAATATTACGCCTGTACACGAAAGACAACCAACTTGTCTCAAAAGGGCGATAACTCCCAAATCACTTAAGCAATCATCACACGCTTGGTTCCTCTAATGTAACATTTTGATATATTTGGATACCCCAAATTTGAAGCCATTCGGCTGAGTATTTTCGAAGAAACGGGCCTGGACACAATTCACACACACACAGCCGCACACACGCACACACATACGCACAGACGGCACTCACTGAGGAGGAGAAGCGCGTTCGGCGTCAGCATCGATGACGCATGTTTTCTTATGTCATTGTCAGAGTTACACTTGCAAAATCGTCTCTGCGGGAGATCGGCAGTGACGTGCGTTTGTACCACAGATGCTTGCCCATGGACGTGGAAAATTTAGCCCGTCCTATGATGTTGTTTCCATTACTATGGAAACAACATAAAAACAGTCAAATTGACCACCGGCTACTCCTCGAAGAAACAATAACGAAAACAGACCACTACGACCCCGCAAACAAAAAGGATGGAAGCACAACAAGAGGTCTATAGTAGTGTATGTTTTTGTGCCAATGTATACCACACAGAGCATTGTCTGCGTGTTCAAGGAGGACACTAATTTACCTAGGACATACAGAAAACATACACTCCATGCAGTCAAACACGCAGACATACAGCACCAAACACAGCGAGTCCTCTGGGTTCTTTATTCAAGCCCGACAGACCTCCTGTTTAATGGTACAGACCTACAAGCACAGCTACTACTGCAAGTAATATTAAGGCGTTGAGATCCAGTATGCGTTTGACGAGTGGTGGTTCTGAAATTGACGTCATTTTACGTTGTAGGGCTGCCACCTCCTCTGACGTCATTTCATGTTGGTCATTATGTTCAGCCATGCCACAACACACCAGCAGACGATGCTCCCACTTGGGCATTGCTGCTGTTGACAGGAGATAAGCGGGATGTTGATTTTACATACAACCTTAATCGGTGCTGATAAAACATGAACAATTAAAACAGAGGAGCTACTGTGTGTGTGGTTTGTTTTGTTTTTGTTTTTAACACTATGCATGCACGCGAACATTGAATCTTGCGTGAAAATGGATCTGACAAGTGAAAACTGGAAGGTCAGGAGAGGCCCGCGTGCATAGTTCATGGAGAATTGTCTGACCCCTCATTGCCACTGCACGTACAAACTGCACACTGAGGTGCATAGCATATTATGCAAGGGGAAGCCTTTTTTCCTTGCATACGGTATGCGTCTTTACGGGCAAGCCCCCCCCCCCCCCCCCCCCCCTCCTATGCACACAATGTGCATTTTTTTTTCTACGAACAATTACTTTGCTCATGAAAATGGGGAAACTGCATCTGTATGGTTCTGGCGGTAAGTGAATAACTATTCTACGACTAATACCATTACTACTTACATTTGTGGTTAGCATCTGGATGTGTTTTCTGACTGTCAGGAGAGTCTGATGCCGTGTCATGGTCTGGATCTTTGGCGTCATTAAGCGGATTTTTGGCGTCATTCAGCGGATCTTTGACGTCATTAAACGGATCTTTGACGTCATTCAGCGGATCGTTTGCCTCTCCTTCCTCTGTATCAGACGAGTCAGGCATTCTTGGGTCGTTTCTGGTCCACAAAGTCACACGGCGCAACTGGAAATGTAAGCAGTTTGAGAGGTGTCAACAAATCCAGCTGTTGCAGTCTATTACGGCAAACACGCAGGCTACGTGCGAAGCTGAACTTGCATCAGACACACACACACACACACACACACACACACACACACACACACACACACACACACACACACACACTGTAGCCAAAGCCAACGCCGCACGAACCTTGCGCGGGGGTCGAGGTGACGTCAGCAGACTGATGACGACCATCAACACGCCAGACACCGCAATCTGCATGGCGGCCACATACAGGAAGTGGATTTTGAGGAAGGCGTGGCGCATGTCTGGTTCTCCACAGCGGGGTGCTGGGTAAATGAAGGTGAGGATGAGGCGGCTAATCCCCACAGCCTGACCACCAAGTATCCCATAAAACGCTGCCTGAAAACAGAATATTCCGTCAGACAGTTTCATTGTACCACCAAACTGTTTCGAGCAGTTATTTTCACCAAAGAACTGTTTCCTTTTCAGAACTGGATCTGTTTGCGTAACTTGTCTATCACAGTAAAGGATACGTCAATGAATTGAACTGAAATGAATTTGTCCTAACCCTGGTGAAAAGTTGCTTAATTCCGCCAAATTTGTGGTGCAGTTTGTCCCAAGACAGACCATGCATCCCCTGGGTAATTCACCACCTGGGAAAAGACCCCACTTACCGGCTCTGTGGTGCGTTTCCAGAAGATTCCAAAGATGAAGACCATGGCCCATGGCGGCCCAACCGCCGACTGCAGCATCTGCCAGTACTGCCACAGCTCGTCACCCTGAGCAGCACTCATGATGGGGATCCAAATCACAGACAGCCCCACCAGTACCAACACCACCAACCTGGTACACGTCACAGAGTTACGTCATATCATACGTCAACCCTTACGTCATCCCTTATGTCAGTGCTTTGTAGGCTTAGAACAGTTTGTGGCAATGCATTGCAAACACACTGGGGTTACGTCATACAATACATCACCCAGTATGCCAGTGCTCTGCAAGTTGAGTATAGCTTGTGGCAATATACGCCAAGCACACAGAGTTCCGTCATCCAATGCGTCACCCCTTACGTAAGTGCTTTGGCGTCATTACGTCAGTGCGCTGTCCACTTAGGACAGTGTGGCATTATGCCTACACTGCATGGTCTACCACTGAGCATCTCAGAAACTGAAGTGAAATACAAAATAAAATAAAATGACTGCATGAAGCAAAGTTCGACTGTGACGCTAGCGGCATTACCTTCCGACAACGAGTAGCTCCAACTGTGTGGCATGAGACCGGAATCTGCGCCACAGATCCATAGTGAAGATGCTGCTGGCGCTGTTGAACACTGACGTCAGGCTTGACATCACGGCCGCGAACAGTGCAGCCAGCATTAGCCCTCTCAGGCCTAAGATACATATAACCAGCATTTGCCCTCTCAGGCCTGAGATATTGATAACCAGCATTTGCCCTCTCAGGCCTAAGATACAGATAACCAGCATTTACCCTCTCAGGCTTGAGATACACAGAACCAGCATTTGCCCTCTCGGGCCTAAGATACAGATGACCGCCATTTGCTCTCTCAGGCCTGAGATAGAGAGAACCAGCATTTGCCCTGTCAGCCCTAAGATACAAATAACCAGCATTTGCCCTCTCAGGACTGAGATAGAGAGAACCAACATTTGCCCTCTCAGGCCTAAGATACAGATAACCTGCATTTGCCCTCTCAGGGCTGAGACACTGATTACCAGCATTTGCCCTCTCAGGCCTGAGATATTGATAACCAGCGTTTGCCCTCTCAGTCCTGGGATATAGAGAACCAGCATTTGCCCTCTCAAGCCTAAGATACAGATAACCAGCATTTGCCCTCTGAGGCCTAAGATATAGAGAACCAGCATTTGCCCTCTCAAGCCTAAGATACAGATAACCAGCATTTACCCTCTCGGGCCTGACACACACATAACCAGGCAGCATTAACCCTCTCAGGTTTGATACAGTACATACATAACTTGCATCATCATGAAACATCTCAAGGAGGGAGTGAGGGAGAGAGAGAGAGAGAGAGCGAGAGAGAGTGTCTGTGCTACCAATGCTGCATAAAGGCAAATCGATATGAACAATCTTTATTAGAATCAAGATTCCTACAATGACTACAGCGACAACACTACCTGGATGAAGAACACGAAGCACGAGCAGAGCATAGGCTATGTTGGAACAGCCGTTAGGGTTGTCACAGATACACTGGCAGACTGCAGGGTCCACACATGCCACCTCGTCTGAACAAACAACAAAAGTACAAGTGACTTGTATGGATATTGTAAAGGCGCCGAGAAGTGATTAGTAACCTCTTCACGTCTTCATCTATGCGAAAAACAGTGACTGATAACTCACTGTTTTCCAAAATGTACTGAAGTTACCTCCATCTTGACCTGCTATTCAATCCCGTGCCTGTGATTATGTTTGTATTTCAAGTCACCTACTGTCTGCCCTGCCGTACCTGGGTAGAGGATGCGAGCAGCAAGTCCTGGAACAATAAACATGAAGAACGGTAGGATCTTGAGGTAACCGGCCACGATTGATCCCCCCTTGGCGTGGGACAGGCTTTTGGCCGACAGGGCGCGCTGAACCACGATCTGCACACGTACACGCAACAGGTTGTAGTATCTCATTTTATTTTCGCTGCCCCCAGCTTCTCACCAGCTCCAATGGCGTTACTCCCACGTCATGGGTGAAATCCACGAAGGGCTCAAAGCTGGGGCAATTTTACCATGCATGATACTGAGGATGAGGATGATTGATGGTATGACTGATGATGCTATGGAGGTCCATGTGGTTCGAGTCTGCGTGACAGGGCCGCATTCCACGTCTCATATCTAACAGAATAATATGTGATGGTGGGACAAAGTCTCAGAGCCATTTTTGAGAAAATCTTCAAAAAATGATACGTATGGGGGTCAATTCCAGTGATTTTGAGATTTTTGCATTTTCAGGTCCTTAAACAACACACACCACTTCTGGGAAAGTTTGAAGGCTGTGAATAACTTAAGAGCATACAAAAATAGCATTTACTACCACCACGCCATACTGGTACAGTTCCCATGTCACCCTTTTACTAGACAGTTTCTCGAAATGGTCGCTTTCCAACAGCAATTTTTCAGCAGACAGATCTCAGGCCTATACTAAGCTACCGACATTTTTTGTGCCGAAAGAAAGCTTATTTATTTTCTGCAATTTGCACTGGTACCAATTACTCAAAATGCCTCTAATCACCCGTTGTCCCCCTTTTCTGGTAGCCCATCACCTATCAAATTACGGTAATTGTGGAAATGGGTAAGTCTGCCTGGTCAGAGCACCAACACCAGATGTGGCCTGGGATGTTGAAGATGAATGTGCCAACCCACGGGTAGTCTGACGTCAATGGATCACGCATCAAGCTGAAAGCGTCAGCGCGAGGCTGGCCGCACGTGCTGTTCGCCAAGGTCAAGTTCGTGTTGATGGTAGGCACGGCCTGCATGTACTTTTCCTTCAGAGAATCGTACCCTCCGACCTTGTCCAGACCTTGGGGGGGGGGGGATACCGAGAGAACTTGAAGCCAAGTGCTTGACGCATGGGGACAGACAGGGACGTACGTCCGAGATTAGGCAGTATTAAAATATTACGCTAGTCTCGGACTAACGTCCTAACCTCTCTCCATGCACCACGTCCCTCACCAGAAGATTTTGGTTGTTCGCACATATCGTCAGTCAGACTCGGCTTTTCTGTTTTATCTGCTTTTTATATTTATTTCTGAAGTACGAGCTTGACAACAGCTTCATGATTTGGATACTAATCGCTGACTTCTTCTGTACTATTATACATTGATTTTCGGGGGTAGAGCCGTAGGTGTAGTTAGAGGGAGGTGACAGAGAACAAAGATGTAGCCAAAGGCTGTCTTATCGCACTGTTTGTGCGTTTGGCACGTACAAAACTGTGCTGAAACTATCATATCAGTTTATGAAACCTACCTTAGTGTTTAATCTCAGTGTTAAACAACGAGGTTTTGCGTAAAGCTGAGTTGTAAAATCAAGCTTCAGCTTTGGTGCAAAGTCGCAAGCCGGTTTGGAGCAAACATCGCTACATATGAAATCGGAGAATGACCGCTCCCGCTTGAAATTGTCCCATGACTTCTTTGGTATAGGTATGCACGTGAAATGTTACACCGGTTCTCCTTGAGTGGTTACACGACTTACTGATGCCCATGAGAACAAAGGCGCCGATCGCCAACACAATCGTCTGAAGCGTGTTCGTGAATATAACAGCCGTCAGCCCGCCTGAAAAAAAAAAGAAACAGCGCATAATTCTAGTCCGTTTCCCAAATAAATGTAGGTGGTTTTTCCTCAATTTCCAGCAAACTATAGACTTTTACTTACTGTCAGAGGAAAAAGTCTTCCTGACTCAGAAACCCATTCAAATTCCATTTTTGTTTCCGTCTACCCATCATCATTAAACCGTCCCCCTCGGGATGACTAGTGAATCATGACGAAACAAACAATTGTTGCCGTTAACAGAGTGCTTCAAGCGTTGAGTTACAATCTCGAGGTGAAAACTTGTACCAGCCGCCATCAGTAAACAATAAAATCCCGTTTTGTTGTCTCGGATTTCCCACACCTGTAATCTCAATCTTTGCGGACCTGTCGGGTGACACAGAAAACGTACAGTGACTTCTTTCGGGATTTCTAACGGCTGCAGAGTCACGGTAGGATCTTATAGTTGTCACAAGTTTGATTCCAACCCAAGTTTCCATCCAACATAGTAAAAATTCGCGCCGTCCCACAATGCCTTTGTGAAAGTAGGAATCTGACGCAGTCTTCAGATGATTCGGACGAGTCGTCAGGATGACGTACCGGTCATTGTGAAGAGCGCGGAGAAGGAGAGCACCATGACTCCTGACAGGTACATGTTCCAGCCAAACAGGATCTGCACAAACACCGCGCCCGCGTACATCTCCACCTGCACATACACACGTCTAGTTAACTGCACGTGCAACAAGTACATTCATACAGGTAACGACGAGTTCACTGTATGTATTACGTAACTCAAGTGTGTGGGCAACTGGGAACAGCGCCGGCAATAAACGATCTGTTTGGGTGGGTGGCTGTTAAGGAGCTTAACGTCTTTTTCAGCCACATGTGGGCGATATCAAAGACTGGGCAACGAGAAAAAGGTCAGCACAATTATTTGGCCCCAGCCGGGATTCAAACTCAAGACCCGAACACTGAGAGTCCAACGCTCTACCATTCGGCTACCCCGCGGCAAGGTGATATCTTTGTACCCTGAATTACAAAGTCAACAACCTTGGACACAACAGCAAGACAGGGACGTTCTACGTCAACTTCTGCCACGAAAAATACGTTTTGCAAGACTTATATTAATAACGTGATTTGAGATCGTTCAAGCAAAGACATTACATTACCGGTTCAAGTCTGTACACTGCTTGTGCACTTTATATCACAAAGAGAAATGACACGAGTGACGTCAACTCACGGAGATCTTGGTGATGACGTAGAGCAGGATGGAGAGAAAAGAGAGGTAGGTCCGCAGTCTCTCCCGTCCGTAACGCCGCCTGATGTACTCCGGCATCGTGTACACCTGAGACACACGTCACGCGGAATGCAGGTTATATTATGATGTATACAGGGTGGGGTTTTGGGGAGTTTAACGTCCTTTTCCACCACGTAAGGGTGATATCAAAGACGGGGCAACGAGAAAAAGGGCCAGGACAAATATTTGGCCCCAGCCGGCGGGATTCGAACTCACGACCCGAGCATTGAGAGTCCAACGCTCTACCATTCGGCCACCCCGGCTCCCCCATGACGTATACAACTCGCTACTTAAACCAGTAACACATTTGTAGCAGCAGCGCACACCGTTCCATGTTCCTGACTCCGTACTATGAAACGTTCGTACGCAAAACCAGGCTTTAATTTTGTTATTTCGTTATGTCACAGATATGTAAAGCAGTAGACGGCAGTCTGCCTAGACGACAGACAGCATTACAGGCAATATTGCGATGTACCTAGCACCTACCCACATGCAGACAGAATGGAATGAACAGTCTATTTGTCTATTTCTTGGCCATACAACCTATTTTAAAGTTGTCACATCACTATCAAAATTGGTAGCATTACTCAGACGGACCCCGGAAAGAATCTGGCGGGAAAAATCTCGGAAAATCATCAAATTTCTCTCTTGTTCGCACTTTCTGTAATCCAACAGGTTAACAGTCCACGGGAAGTAACTGTGCTGCGAAGTCGACGACCTGAACAATGGAGTTTGAGTCTCTATTTGTTGGCCATACAAGCTAATTTAGAGTTGTCACATCACGATCAAGATTGGTGGCTTTACTCGATCAGAGGGACCCCGGAGAGAATTTGGCGGAAAAAAATCTCGGGAAATCATCAATTTTTTTCTCTTGTTTGCACTTACTGTAATCCAACAGGTTAACAGTCCACGGGAAGTAACTGTGCTGAGAAGTAGACGACCTGAACAATGGAGTTTTTTTGTTTTTTGTTTTTTCCCGTGGACCAGTCGCGCGATTTCTCGGCAAACCCGGGGAAATCTGCTAGTGAAGAACGTTTTCGTCAGTATTAGCGATTTGTCAGTAGTGAACATCACGATGTAAACCCCGATGCGTAGTGAGGGAAAACAAAGGTAAATTTATGCTTCACTTTACTGATGATATACTCACCCCACAAGCGGTGATGACAGGAACAAAAACCCAGGACAGCATCAAGATGAATGGTATAGCCTGCAACAGAATATAATAATAATGATAATCATTATCATCATCGTCATCATCATCCTCGTCCCATACAGGCGTTTTATCTCCAATATTTGGTTCAAAGCTCCGCGAGCTAAATCCAACACGCACGCTCACGTGAATCACACGCATTCTCTCCGTCAAACACGGGACATGAACACATCGCAATCAGGTGGTGCGAATGGCCACGTAAGCAATTTAAAGTTTCGGAATTTTAGAATTGCATTTATGCTTTCGTATGTTGTTCTTGCAACGAATGAAGCAATTTTTCACGCCCGTTCACTCTTTTCGTCAAGAATTCGGCAAAGGAAAGCTGTTGACAGTTGTGCACACTTTCGTTACCGTACCAGCCACTCGAAGATAATGCCTGCAATACCGGAAGCGGCTGCTGTTCCCGCCAGACCCACGAAATACGGCGCTCCGATGCTGCTGCCAAAGATGGACGCTCCTACCTGAACACTGAAGCATAGTACTTGTGTATAGATCGGGCTGGATGATAACATTGTCCGAAAATCTATCGTGCTTTCTCGTATACTTGCACTCCCCTCCCATTAAAAAGAAAAATATTAAATTACGAAAAGTGTGTGTGTGTGTGTGTGTGTGTGTGTGTGTGTGTGTGTGTGTGTGTGTGTGTGTGTGTGTGTGTGTGTGTGTTTTAAAGGATGCTTTGTGTAGATTCATGGTTTATTTGTTTGTTTTTTGTTTTAGTTGGACACAAACGTACTTTGATTATGTTACAGATTTGCACTTCGGATCATGGACCGGGAAACGCGGGTTTGAATCCCAGCCGAGGAAAGCGGGACTTTTCCTGCCTAGGTCGGCTCCTTATCCAGAGAAGGTTTGCTATGGTCCCAGTGGGGAAGCTGTTGCTACACAGCCAAGACTGCCCACTTCAAGGGTTCAGATTTGAGGGGAGCGAATGAGTGAGGTTTTAGCCGCGCAAGCCACAAAGACTAATTCGCGGCTGACTGTGCCTGCACTACTTGAAAAAACCAAAAATGTGACATTGGACAAAGGATGCAAACTGGTCTACGGGGCAGTATAAACCTAGGACATGCAGGGGACGCGGCACTTTCTCGATGATAATTTCTCAACTCCCGATTACAGAAAAGCGTAGAAAACAAATAGCAATTACAACTGGGTGAAACAAAGATAAATACTAAGCGCACATACAGCAAATAATGCAGCTTATCTCCTAGGCGCAATCAACCAGTTCGCAGCATATGCCCAGCATGAACCTCCATAGCCACATCATACCATCTTCATCATTATCATGCATAATCAAAATTGTCCCAGCTTTCGAGCCCTCCGTGGATTCCACCCATGACCCGCGAGGAATCACCTATGGAGCTGGCGAGGAGTTGGAGGAGGGGGGGGGGGGGGACCAAAACTTCAGACCGATAACGTTGTAGTGGTCTCTTACCGGAAAGAAGGTCATGCTTTTTCCAGCCAGGAAGTAACCTCTTGGGTCGCTCCTCTTTCTCGCTCTGACTGTGGCCTGGGGAGAAGACACAGTGATATCAACACACACACACACACACACACACACACACACACACACACACACACACACACACACACACACACACACACTCTCTCTCTCTCTCTCTCTCTCTCTCTACCCTTCTAATTCTGGGAAAAAAATGTATGGGTATCTTTGTCATCTACCGAAGAGATTTGTACTCTCTACTGTGAAATGGAGTGCCCTTGACAGTCTGAGTGAAGATGATCAAGCTACATATTCTGTCAAATGTTTCAACGTGCGAGCAAGCGGATAAATTCTGTAGCTCCTCTAGAAACATAAAGAGGTGTACAGTCGTTCCAGCCGGCCAAATGAAAGATAAGGCTTTTGCGCATCCAGGATTAGTTTGTCCGCTAAATGCAATGCAAGAAAAACATGATGAATAACATCATTGTTTCTATTTTTAGAACAGAATGACACCAACCCATTAAAAAAAATTCATCAGGGACACAATATCCGGAGCAGAATTTGTCGAGAAGTGGACACGTTGCAATACTGAATGCTTTTTTGAAAGGAAATGGTGGTCAGAAAGAAAATAGGTTAGCTGAAATGCAAACTTTTCTTCAAATGACTAGACCGTTTAAGGAGGCCCAGGCCCCCGTTCGATTTTTGGAAGGGGGGCCCGAATATCTTTGGGCCCCCCTTGCTTTTGATAAGAGGAGAGGGGGCCCACCACTGGTGGGGCCCCCCTGCTCTGCTGTCGCAGGACACAATCCTTGGCAGTCAACACACACACACACACACACACACACACACACACACACACACACCTCCCCTACCCCTTCCCCCCCCCCCTTCTTCACCCCGGCCGTATGTCTCACCCGACTTAGTGGGCCCCCCTTCCTCTCAGCATCTTCCTACGCGCCTGCAAGGTACACTTTATGCAAACTACTGTTGTTGTATAGCTAGCGGGTTGGAGAGCGGTGTTCAATGGCATTTTTGTGAAAGCTTAAATATGCAGGAGCCACGGATAAATTTCAATCAAATGTGCTAAAGATTCACCAGAAAAAAATGTGCTTTAGTCAGGCGTGTAACGAACCGTTCTATAATGCTCAATGCATTATGTGAGTACCAGTTTTACTTGCTTCACTTGTGTTCAGTCGTTGTGTATGTATTCTAAAATGGATACCATCATATAAATCTTGTCGCCTTACGGTGGTACGTGTTTGTCACAATGTATGACTTACCCACACTCCAACCGCCAGCACGACGATATAGAAGAGCACGACGGTAAGCACGTCGTCCCAGTGCAGCGACACTGTCGGTCTCACTTCTTCACACTTGAAGTCCCCCATGCTTAGTTTTCAACATGCAGTGGACTTCAAGTAGAGTAGTGGAGATGGAGGTTCCAGTGATGTGTGGAGGAAGGTGTCGACACTGGCCAAGTCTCACGTACACTAGGTACACTGTCGAATAGCAAGGACAAGTTCACAGCAAAAGTGCGCGCAGCCTTCGCTTCCCACCCACTCGCCTATTTGCTTGTTTTGCTCGACGTCTGTCTTATCTCAATAGCTGACGCTACTATAACGGTTCATGTAGGATCGTGTGGTATCCTTGACTTCTCCTCGGTGCACACGCCCATCACTTCTGAGATGCTCAATGCGCCGCAGGGCTGCCCGTGGAGAACGAAGAAGTGAAAGCCTGCACGCTCAAAAATTAATATCAAGTGTTCACTAAAAATCCCACGTCAGTCCAGTTTTCAAAGAAGACCAGGCTCTGGCAGGTGGTGTGGAAGACTGAAAATGTGCGGCACATACCGTATGAATAGCAGGGCTGGAGGACGAAGCAGTGAAAGCCTGCTGCCGGTAAGAGTGACTTTATATGTAAAACCGTGACTCAACAGGGCGTAAGGACGCAAACTGAGCGTGGGGTTATGTGCAGTGTTTAGTTCAAGAATCCAGTTTAGCGAGCGTGCTAGTTTGTAGTGAGTTTTGTTGTCAGAAAAGCGTGATTTTGGTGATATTCGTGATTTTTGTATTGTGTAAGGCAAGGTACAAAGATCGGCGTGGGATTTGTAATGTGCACATTTGACACATATGCGTGCGCGTCAACACGAGGGCGAGA
>JACVVK020000062.1:580000-625000 GCA_018292915.2 Batillaria attramentaria
CAAAGAAGACGACGACCGCCACCATCGATACACAACCGTAACAGAAAGAACAAAAAAGGCCAGCATACGTTTCATCCTGCAGTTTACTTTTATTTTTCTGCTATCACATTATGTGAACCAACAGAAAGCAGAAAATTAGTCCATACTCTGAGGGACAGAAAAGGATAAGAACAAAAAAAAAAAAAAAAAGGGGGGGGGAGGAGGGGGGAGGAAAGCGGAAAAAGATTTATTTCTAGACGTGCTTCATGCAAGAAGTCACCGTGTTCGATAACATAGTAATCAGAAGTTGACGGGTATCACGTGCACGATCGATGTATCAGGCGAGCTATTGCGGTTACTTCTTTCCAAAGCGACCCCAAAACCTACCAGTCCTGATCTTGGGCTTCAACCGCCTGAACGTGCTGGAGACTCTGTTCACAATGCGTGACCACCCTGAAATCATACACACGTGGCAGTAAGTGCACAGTGTCTAAACGAGAGAATGAAGCTTTCAGCTGGTTAGCATTGCGGTCACCTAAATGTGTGTCAGTTTGAAGTCAGTTACACAAGAGGGGAGAATGGAAAGAATTCTCCAGAATAATACAAGGGCATAATTAATATCTACATGCACTTATTCCGTTTCATCCTCAAGAGATACAAAATATTTTATTTCCGTTTTTTCCCCTTTTGGGGTCTGGAGGATACATTAACAAACAAACAAACAAACAAACAAACAAAAATCACACATAGACAAAAAATACTGAATCAAGTTTGACAATAGATGCATGTAGAACATTTACACACAGGATAAAACAAAACCACTCATGAAACCTCTGCCAATCTAAGGAACAACAGCTTTCGCGTGTTCAGGCATAAAGTTACGCATAACTAATAATCTTAGGAGGAAGTATATGCATTTGAATTATTGATCACATCTGTCCCCCCCCCCCCCCCCATCTCTCTCTCTCTCACTAGCGAACATAACTTTTTCAGAGAGAGAGAGAGAGAGAGAGAGAGAGAGCGTCTTACTCTTGTCGTCCAGAAACAAAAACAACAACAACAACAACACCCCCCAAGACACACACACACACACACACACACACACACACACACACACACACACACACACACACACACACACACACACACAAATGTTTAAAGTCACCATTTCTCCAACACTTACAGCCGCCTTGAGTGGTGGTTGGTGCTCTTGTTGTTGCTGTCGTTCTTGGCCTTGGTGTGGTTGTAGTCGTCGGCGGTGTGGTTGTCGTCGTTGTCGGCTCGGGAGTTGTCGTCTCAATCATCGTGGTTGGTGGTTCAGGGGTGGTTGTCTCCATCATCGTGGTTGGTGGTTCAGGGGTTGTCTCAATCATCGTGGTTGGTGGTTCAGGGGTTGTCTCAATCATCGTGGTTGGTGGTTCAGGGGTTGTCTCAATCATCGTGGTTGGTGGTTCAGGGGTTGTCTCAATCATCGTGGTTGGTGGTTCAGGGGTTGTCTCAATCATCGTGGTTGGTGGTTCAGGGGTTGTCTCAATCATCGTGGTGGCAATAGGGAGAGTTGTGACACCTGCATCGTTTCAAAGCCAAGCAGCAGTGTCATATAAAGCCAAGCAGCAGTGACATATGCAACCATCAGAAGAGTGAGGAGGCCTGATGCCTGACTACCACGACACAAAATTCACCAAACTCACAAAGGCCGATGCATTGCACATAAAGGTAGCCAAGAATAATGATAATCGCATTGATAATTATTACAGGCGCGTTATTCCAAATATTTGGCTCAAAGCGCCGCGAGCTAAACCCAATACGCACGCTCATGTGAATCACACGCATTCTCTCACACACTGGACATGAACACATTACAATCACGTGGTGCGAAGGGCCAGCTCAGCAATTTCAGTTTCGGAAGTTTAGAATTGCATTTGTCCTTGAATTTTGTAGGATGAACATTTCCAAAGCGAGAACAGCAAGATGCATGCTAGACATAAAAAAGAAAAGAAAAAGAACAAAAAACCCAACAAAACAATTCAACAAAGAAACACACACACACACACACACACACACACACACACACACACACACACACACACACACACACACACACCAAACAAAACCAATAACAAACTACAACACAGACACTGGTAAAATGGAGGGAGGAAACACTGGAGAACAAATTTGTGAAAAACATTTTGTGAGAACACGTGGTGTAAAAATGTATGAAACGAATAGATCTTAAAGAAACAATCAGATGTGATCTAATGAAGACACTGATGATGATGATGATGGTGATGACGATGATGGTGATGGTGACGATGTGTGTGTGTGTGTGTGTGTGTGTGTGTGTGTGTGTGTGTGTGTGTGTGTGTGTGTGTGTGTGTGTGTGTGTGTGTGTGTGTGTGTGTGTCCCGCATGGTGTAAAACAGCACTGAAAAAGCTGGTATCAGTGTCCACGAAGACTGACATCAATCTGAAACTGAAATTTTCATAAAATTAACATTTCTGGTCTTAGATTTTATGCTTCAATGCAGTTTTGTATCGTTTGTAATGTAATTGGCATTCTGATCAAACAAATATTTGCGAATGAATCAATACTTTCACATTCCTAGTTTTTTTCCGTGGTTTTGTTTTGTACATAACATCTGCTGAATGCTCCAAATGTCTCAAGAATTATCATGAACAAAGCAAAAGCGGCCGACCTCGGACACGCAGAAAGCTTTCCTTCATTCCAAAAGCTACAGCATTCAGGGGAGTTAACGTCTTATGTGTGGCATGCCCGTCTTTACCTCCCTTACACGGAAAAATTGCACACTCGCCATAGTATTAATTCAGTGAAACACTTGACATATCTGCTCTCGAAAAGAAATAAAAGAAAGAAAGAAAGAAAGAAAGAAAAAATACGCACACCACACCTATCCCTGAGAAGTTTGGCTAGCGGGCCGTCCGACTCACAGCGGGACCTGCAAAGGCAAATCATCACTTCATTAATCAGTGCAGCGTTGACTGAACCAGCCCATTTTATGCGTGTCTTCGTTTTTGTCCTCAGTTTTATAGACGTGAAGAGAGACGGGCAACACAGTGTCCAACAGCTGTTTCGCGCACGTGAAACCGGATCTTTGGACATACTGACCGAGCAGGCAGGTGCACAAAAGCGATTTGTTTGTTCTGGAACATCTCCACCGCTGGCTTATTGTATAAAGACCGGTTCGTTGGATTTTTTTAAAGCAACTGTTTATACAGTCATAAGGTCATAGAAATGAGACACTGTGCAGCTGAACTTACGTATTTTACATGTTTGTTTGTTTTTAAAAAAAAAAACAAAAACGATGGCGGTTCCACTGTGTGTGTGTGTGTGTGTGTGTGTGTGTGTGTGTGTGTGTGTGTGTGTGTGTGTGTGTGTGTGTGTGTGTGTGTGTAAATGTTCAGTGTAGCAGCGAGTGTATGCATGTGTTAAACTAACATTTGAAATAACACTCTTTGTTTTTCTTATTGTCGGATATGCCATCAAGTAGATATGCTATCAAGTCCACCGGCACTGAACGTTTCCTGAGGAATGTTTACACTCCTGCCTCTTTCTTGTGTCTGGCAACCTCTAGACCAACCACTTTTACAAACATTTAAATAACTGGACAACAAACATAAACCAAACGATCAAACAACATCAAGACTGATCAACAACAACAAACACTGTTATATGGTTAAGAAAATGATAAGAAAAAATATAAAGACTAGTTTGTTAATCCCATTGTGAAATTTATTTAGTCCAGGCTCTCACAAACATAAGCATAAATAGTTTAAAGGGGTTAATGCTACCATGTTTATGCCTACAGGTCGTCCTGAGCTGTTTCCGTGGTATCTACCATCACACCACTTAGACACCTGGACAGGGACAGCGTTTGTGATGCTGGACACATGCCAACAGACGCGTACTCGATGACGTGGCGATGACACTGAGCGCTGCAGTTGTGTAACAACAGTTGTAGAATGTGAATGTTGGACCGCTCGCGCAAAGTGTAAACAACATTGTGTCGCATTAAGTTTGTTTGTTCCGTTTGCTATGTTAGCACTCTTTTTGTGTGTCTTGTTTTCGTTTTTTACTTTCGTATGCTTTGCTTTGTTTGATTGTGTTTTATTTCTGTTGCTGTGGTCTTTTCGGTTGTTTTTTGTTTTGTTTTGTTTGTTTTCTTCTTCTTCTTCACATGCCCCCAGAGGATCTCCAAGAATAAATAAAAACTTAAAAATTCAAGAACTGTACTAATCATCAAGATAAAGTATTTCGAGCGTACAGGCGCAGGCACTCGCGAAACTGTTCCAAAACTTAAGCTGGCTTTGCAAAGCTGGAATTAGCCCGTTTAACTAGACATACATCTTGTCACATCATGGGGTAGTTGCTCTACTGAAACATAAAACCCGAATACACAATTACACACAAAATCAATCAGCCGTACAATCAGTAATCTCATATAATCATTCACAACACACACATCAATAATAGCGCACAGCAGCGATGTCAACTAACACAACAACAACAAAACAACAACATCAGCAGCAGCAACATCATCAACAACAACAACAACAACAACAACATCAACATCATCATCATCATCAACAACAACAACAACAACAACAACAACAACAACAACAACAACAACAACAACAACAACAACAACAACAACAACAACATCCATAGAGATGAGTCTGATATTGACATAATTATGCACCGTTTTCTATTTTGCAAACATTGTGAACATTTACTGAGTACACACACACTGAAAACTAATAAACCTGATACCACACAGGTATACGCCTGTGCATGTTCGGAATATATTATACAGAACCTAGATCTTGCCCTAAAAGCAGATTGTATTCTACGGTGTATGCATAGCTGCCGGCCAGTGACGGTCGATTGAAAGCCAAACCATGCATGTGACGCACTGCATGCTTCCATGGGTCCTCGCTTCTCTTGGCCCCTGCGACGACGTCCACCGAGACCGAGCCGAACTAAGTGATACCTGAGAAGGAAAAAAAAAAAACCTCGGTGACAAGGAAAGTGGACAGTTGCGAACAACTTTGAGGTCCCAGTGTTATTTCACAGTGTGCACAGAAGCGATGAAAACTGTCGCATTCACCAGCACAGTACATTTTCAGCCTGGTTAGAGAGTATTGCCTGCATGTGTTGTTTCCCTTGCCGCAACAAGCACGCATTATTCGTGGCAGAGCACAAAGCTCCCACGAAAAATGAATGCTTGCTGCGGGTCTGTGTATGCACGAGGGACAATTCATACAGGAAATACTCTCTAACCAGGCTGAAAATGTACTGTGCTGGTAAAATGCGACAGTTTTCACCGCTTCTGTGCACACTGTGAAATAACACGGGGACCTCAAAGTTGTTCGCAACTGTCCACTTTCCTTGTCACCGAGTATTTTTGTTTTTTCCTTCTTAGGTATCACTTAGCTCGGCTCGGTCTCGGTTAGCCCGATCTGGGCATCGTCGCAGGGGCAAAGAGAAGCGAGGACCCGAGTACAGGGTTGACTGCATAATTGTGAAAAGTGCACGTGACTGTTTTTGCGAGTGTCTGTCTTTGAAAAGCCCTGAGAAAATGTTGAAATTCTCACAAAACTGACAGCTGCATCATCATACCATTGAGTCTGACTCTAGACTGTATGACAGGCTAGTCAAATTTCAAGAAGGTGACGTCAAACCAGATTGAGGTCAAGGTGAAGGTTGTCAGGTCGCTGTTTCTTCTGTAACTTTGACGACACTGCAGGTTTTGCTATGTTAGAAACATCAGCTTACGTTGTAGCATGGCATACTCCTTGAGTTCAAAACGTGACAACCCAGGTTACTAGTTCACCTTCTGCATCTTTTTATTATTATTATTATTCATTTATTTTTGCGATTGGTTTCATAATAAAACGTTACATGTCTTGTTTTGTGTGTGTGTGTGTGTGTGTGTGTGTGTGTGTGTGTGTGTGTGTGTGTGTGTGTGTGTGTGTGTGTGTGTGTGTGTGTGTGTGTGAGAGAGAGAGGCCGGCTGGTTGTTTTCAGGTTTAACGTCCTTTTCCATCTCATAAGGGCGGTAATATTAAAATGACAGGGTCAACCGGAGAGGAAAAAAACAGCACAAATGTTTGGCTCTCAGCCGGGATTCGAACCCACGGCCCTTGTGTTGGTATGGTATGGTATGGTATGGTAGACTTCTCCTCGGCGCACCGGCATGTCCATCTCTTCTGAAATTATCATGGCGCCGCAGGGCTGGAGGACGAAGCAATGAAAACCTTCTGCCGCTAAGCGCTACTTTATGTGCAAACCTCCACCCTGCTACTCACTCTCGTGCGTGCGACAGTATTTCTGTTCTCCAGAAGCCACAGCCTACTGTTCTTCGAACGATGGACGTGGGATTTTTAGCGCGCACACTTGATATTTGTTCGTGCGTGTGTACACGATGGCCGGGCAGGCACCGTAAACAAGTGTGCACGTGATTTTGACTCGATTTGGAAAGGAGGTGTGTGTGTGTGTGTGTGTGTGTGTGTGTGTGTGTGTGTGTGTGTGTGTGTGTGTGTGTGTGTGTGTGTGTGTGTGTTAAAATGGAGGCGATAGATACCAGGGCTGTGCGAGTGTTTGTGTCCGTTAATGTTTTGAACGTGAGAAGAATAATGTCCTTTGTCATTCAGCTCGACACGACAGGAACATATCTCTGGCCTATTTCGCCAGGCAGGGAACAGGGATTGGTGTTAACACACAGACTACACAAACGCACTTGCCAGTCCTGTTCTAACTGCTTTTCCACGCCCTGGCTGCACTGAGGTGCACAATCATTTGAAAGAGACTTCCGGGGCCAGTGTGTTTTGAGGCCGCGTATTCAAGTTGTTTGCGTGTGTTTGCACGGGACAGCTAAAACATAAACATAGTCGAGTAAGCCGTAGTAGATGTATATCACAGAGCAGCATGATGGAAAATCTGACCCACATTTAGTTGTACGCATTTCGCGCGAGGTGAAAGTGACATAGAGCACTTGCACGGCGAATACATGGACCCAGTCAATTTGTGCCAGATAGGACACTCGCGCAGTTACCATAAAGGGTGAGAGCGATACACATTAGTAGATAATGGTGCTAAGATATTCAGACCTGTCTGGTACAGTACCAATAACGCAAAACAAAGGGCAGTAACTGCAGATAATCTACCCCAGCTCCAAGTCATGTAGCAGCAATTTTCTGAGGGCATTATATCTCGTGCAAATCTTTGGGGCCTTATACTAGGCGTGACTTTATACTTTGTGATTTATCGTTTGAATTTTTACCAAACCTTCTAGTACACCCAGCAGTTTACTGCGAGAATGTCCTATCTCACGCAAATCAGGTGGGTGATTATAGTCGGCGTAGCTTTGTAGTTTGGGGTATACCATCGGTGCAGTTATCCAGTTCTAAACCTCGTAGTACAATAACAATGATATTAACAACGGTTTGATACGGACACTGGCGATATGAAATTGTTATTCTGGCGGGCAGGGACGGTAAAACGGCATAAGGGAGTAAGCTTTCCTACTTTTTCTTCGCGGGGAACCGAGGCGGGCGCTTGGTAGCGTTGGACTTCCAGTGCTCGAGTCGTGAGTTCGAATCCCGGCGAGGGCCAAATATTTCTTCTGGCCTTTTTCTCGTTGTGCCGTCTTTGGGAGTTGTACGTCCTTTTCCACCACGTATGGGTGATATCAAAGACGGCGCAACTCACTGGTTTCAAAACAGCTACCAAGGGTGGGTGGGTGGGTCACAGTGTTTGATATCACCCATACGTGGTGGAAAAGGACGTACAACTCCCAAACACCCACCCACCCACCTACCCACCCTATTCTTCTTCGTACCCTGGATTCTGCCTCAGATGACCAGGTCGGTAGCTGTGCTGAAACCAATGAGTCTTCACCAGGTCTGTCTTGCAGGAGTGAGTGACACAGAATATACACACTACATCACAATGTTTGATTAGTGCCTTTGATAAACAGACTTGGGACCTAGTGAATACCTCCACCGGTCTGTAATCTCATCCAGGACAAATATATTTACCCTAAACTCTCCTGCTCTACGTATCTATGATACGACACTTCAGTCGCACTTACAGCGGCAACTCTCAGTTAAAACGACTCCACGGATGGGAAGAGATACCCTGTGCCTTTGAGATAGGCCGCTGTTCTTTTTTTGTTTTCTTGTCGTTTTACTGTAGCCGGGTCTGTGCATGTACGGGTGCTTCGCTGTGACAAATGGTGTGTTGATTTGGTACATCCAGGTGTGATGTAGGCAAGTGACTTCTGCAGTACAGTGGCCGTATGGTGAAATCTTTCGCTGCCAAGGTATACGACAATTTGGAGAGGTACGTACTCATTCATGCAGTCACACACATGGTAAGGCAACCGGTTCGGCCATCTGTCTCTGTCTCTCTCTCTCTCTCTCTCTCTGGCTCTGTCTCTCTGTCAGTGGTGCTTGCGTGTGTGTGTGTGTGTGTGTGTGTGTGTGTGTGTGTGTGTGTGTGTGTGTGTGTGTGTGCGTGTGTGTGTGCACGCGCGCGTGCGTGCGCGTGCGTGCGTGCATGTATGTGTGTGCTCCTGCACCTTCGCCTAATTCTGTCTGTCCAGGGACATGTTATGCATGTCTCCAGTCTTCAGTGCCCACAAATCTGAAATCCGGAAATCTGAGGAGCTGTGGTGGCTGCATATTATCATGTCCACTTAGTCCACTTGAGATCCAGCCCAAGAGATAACACACGCACATCGTTTTGTCAACAACAAATCTTACTTACAATAATTTGGCGCGGGGAGGGGTGGCGGGGGTGCCCTGACGTTTTTCTAATCATTATATGGGCCTGCTTCAGGCTGACTAAGACGAGCATACAACAAGACTGAGACAGAGATGGCGGACCCAAAATGTGAAGACGTCCGACCCACGACGACGCTGCACTGGGCCGACGTGCTGACCATCGTTCTCTACTTTGTCGTGGTGTTGGTTATCGGCGTTTGGGTAAGCTAAGCGTCATTCCGATCGCTAGCTCTTTCATCCCTCGTCTTTTTAAGAGCTTGTTTGGTGCGGAGACACGTATCTTCTGGTTCACACCCCAGTGATCCCACCGCCCTCCACTCAGTTATCCTTCAGCTTAACAAATAAGCACACAACTGTGAAGAAGCAACATTAAGTTTGTTACTTTGTAATAGAACAACGGTGCTCATCCTTGGGAAAGCTTCAAAATTTTCAGTTTATTGTTATATACAAATGTTATACACAAATCACATTAATTTATCTCACGCCGGCCAATTTACTGAGTCTGAGTAATAATAATAATGATGATGATAATAATAATAATAATAATGATAATCGCATTAATGGGGGGGGGGGGGGGAGGAGTACGTGCAAGTGTCTGTGCTCTCGGTGAATCCTTGTAGTCTGCCTGGATTGAATTGTGTTCAGGTGAACTGTTCAGCTCTGGCTGCTGTCCCCACGCCCTTCCCCCCAATCACACACTTTCCACCTCCCAGCACCAGTCTGTCTTCAGTGGTCGTCTTCACACACTCACATGGCGGACAAGTTACTGTGTTTATCTTGGTGCCCCCCTCCCCGCTTCTCCCCCCCCCCCCAGAAAAAAAGGAAATGCTAGTTTTCACTTAGTCCCTATACTGTAGAGTGAAGTTAGCTGCATGGCAACTAGTGTGAGCTATATTTGCATAGATAGCTAGGGAGAGTAAAGCAGTTTCTCGATCACATAGATTTACCATAGTACACCACTCAGCTGTCAAATATAACGAAAGGACGGGCTACACTGACATACCCTCAGTCAGTGTACAAGGTGTGTGTCAGCCCGCACAATGCGGCTAGCTGTATCGCACGATACACATGTGCATAAATCAGCAAGCTTGACGAGGCCCGTATTTAGACGTACGTGTAGTATGTGCGTGCGTGCGTGCGTGCATGTGTGTGTGTGTGTGTGTGTGTGTGTGTGTGTGTGTGTGTGCGTGTGTGCGTGTGCCCGGTGTGTGTGTGTGTGTGTGTGTGTGTGTGTGGAGGGTTTCACTCTAAGCTGATGCGGCTTACTGCTTGTCAAGTGATATCGAGAACTATGCCTATGGTTACATAGCTTTTACTGCATCACATTATCATTGGATAAACATATTCCTTACAGCTGACCCCTTACTGTCTGTGGTTAGAGACGTGAAAAGCCTTTTGTCGCTCACTGAGCCCTGTGTGTGTGATCTGACAAGGACCTTCCCTTTCCCGTTCCTCCCCCCCCCCACACGCCCCACTCCCCCCTCCTCTCTTTTCATCCTTGTGTTCAGAAATTCTATACCGTTATCGCGACGCTTCTTGCAAGAGCAAAAGAAACTCGAACACGTTCTGTACGCGGAAAATACACCGAAAGTCGCCTTCAGATCCTACATCAGCAGAGGAGCGAACATTAATATTAGAGACGACGCCCCGGTTGCCTTCGACCGCGTGACCATCAACGCTAAACTCGAACGCATGTAACAGGAATAGCGACATTTTCATTGCGCCCTGCATCTATAGCTTTTAGTTCACTATGTTATACACCAACACGTCTCCGCCTGTATCACCAATCACCACAAGACGCTCTGTAAAACTCTGGTGAACCATGAAGGGTAGCACGTGTCCTGCACTGGCGGAGGAGCCGCGATAGCCGAATGGTAGATCGTTGGACTTTCAATGCTCGCGGGTCGTGAGTTCGAATCTCAGCTGGGGCCAAATATTTGTACTGGCCTTTTTTTTTTTTTTTTTTTCGTTGCCCCGTCTTTGATATCATCCATACGTGGTGGAAAAGGACGTTAAACTGTCAAACATCCACCTCATCCGGCACTGGCGCGGTGCATCTCGGGAAGGGCGAGCAGGTGTCCGAGAAGTGTGTGTGGGACACGACGTCCATTTTCAGCATGCCGTAGACCACTATTACAGGACACCTATTTCACAGGATGCTTAGTATTTTACATTTTTATTTTTATTTAGTATTTAAATTACAAATAGTAATCACGGCCTGAACTGTTGGTGAACAGAGATAAATACTGTGTGTTACTTTCTTCACTGACTTCATGACTATCGTTCAAACTGCAGAACTCCTGTACAAGAAATATACAGAACAGAACTCCTATACAAATCTCCTATACAAGAACTATATAGAACAGAACTCCTATACAAGAACTATACACAACTCCTATACAGAAATCCTGTACAAGAACTATACAGAACAGAACAGAACTCCCATATATATACTCCCTCCTATACAACAATACCGCAGTCGGTGGCGGAAGTTACGATCTAGAATAACTGAATTAAAGCTTCTTCTTTTTTTTTCGCGGTCTTACCAGTGTTGATTTGCATATGTCTGCCGTTATATTCAAGAGATGGCAAGTTGTATGATATAGATTATACTGACCACGCACATTTACCTTCGACATTACTGCATGTGAAGAGACAGTTGCATAACACCAAAGGAATGTTTGATGAATCAGAAAATAGTGTCGCCTTGCCGCACGACTGGTGGGCGGAAACAAGGAGACTGCTAAATAAATGGCAGAATAAGATACCCCCTTCGAGATAAAGATACGGGCGATGTGTGACACAGACTTTGCCTCCAGATTGTTTATCGGCAGTGTTTTCGGTTGCACCGAAGAGAAACAGCGTCTCAAATAAGCCGCCAAGAAAGCAAAGAAATATACCAAGAGATGGTGTCGCTCTCAGCAGTGTTGGCTGGAACCTTGCTTTTTGCATTGGTCCCGCCTTTAGAATGTTTTGTGGTCAAGAGGTCAGATGACGTCAACATCCAGTCTCTGGAGACACTTGTCCAGCAGCAAGCAGCGACCATCCAGACCCTGCTGGCAGACATGGCTAGTGTAAAGAACACCGTCAGTTCGCTGCACACTGACGTCACATCCATCAAAACTCGGCTACAAAAAGAAGGTGATTTTTCAATCCTCCGTGTAATTACAGTTAGGCGATAATTTTTTTACGCAGTACTTTCTTCATCCTAGATGAGTCATATTGCTCTAGCAAAGTTGGGTGGCCTGTAATACGTTTGAAGCAAATTTCTTGTTTTAGTGTACGAAGTAGATCTCCTGTTTCCGTGTACGAAGCAGATCTCCTGTTTCAGTGTATGAAGTAGCTATAGATCTCCTGTTTCAGTGTACGAAGTAGCTATAGATCTCCTGTTACAGTGTATGAAGTAGATATCTCGTTTCAGTGTACGAAATAGATCTCTTGTTTCCGAGTACGAAGTATATTCTCCTGTTTCAGTGTACGAAGTAGATCTCTTGTTTCAGTGTATGAAACAGATCTCTTATTTCAGTGTGCGAAGTAGATCTCTTGTTTGAGTGTACGAAATACATCTCCTGTTTCAGTGTGCGAAGTAGATCTCCTGTTTCAGTGTACGAAGTAGATCTCTTGTTTCAATGTAGGAAAAAGTTGAGTCAAAACGTGGTAATTAATGCCACACTTTCACTTAACTTTTTCCTTGTTTTGGGGCTGCTTGTCGTATGCGAAAAATTCAGAAATATTGAGGCCGTTTTCAGAATAGCACAATCAGTAAAGTGACGTAAGACCTGATGTAAGACATGATGTAATATTGTTAAGAGTACGACTACATGTACCTGTAAATTATCATTTATGGACAGCTAAGTTGCAGCTCTCACGTGTATGAAAATGTAAGTAATAACGTTTTAGTAATTTATCTTCCTTGCCTCTTTCCAGTGGCCTTCAATGCCTACATCACCAAGAGTGGCAACGTGAATGTTGGCACCAAAGCCCCGATTGTATTTGACCAGGTCATCACCAACATCGGAGCGGCCTACGACAACAACAACGGCATCTTCACGGCGCCTTTTTCTGGCGTCTATAGCTTCCACTTCAGCATGCTCAACGACGGCGCGTCTACCATTGCTGTGGCTGTTTTCTCTCCCCACGCAGTCGTGTGCGAAACGCTGGCGGTGAGGGAGAGGGATCACTCCTCCTGCTCGGGGGTTGTCCATCTGGCGAAGGGAGACCACGTGACCGTCAAGCAGGCTTGGGGCACTACGCATCTGTATGGGAGCACCTACACCTCATTCAGTGGCGTACTGATCTCGCCTGACAACGCTTGAATAACGAGATTTCGTAAACTGCAGTTAGTGAATGTAATGAGCGATTTTGCGGTATTTCTGCGACCGAAGGCGGTGAATCTAATTTGCAAATGACGACACATGCTGTTGTACAATGTTGTAGGTTTGGATCGGATTCACTGAACGTTCTTAAAGACATTATAATTATGCCAGAAGGTTCTTAATAAGATCATAATCTTTGAATGTTTGGACCAGACTTCAGAATCTTACCTGCAATACTGCGCGTACCAAAGATGTTTTAGTGAGGGTCGATGGCTTATGCTAGACTTAAGCATGACTTGATAATTTTGTTCCCGACTGTATAGAGAACAGCAATTACCACCTGATTAAAGAACCATACAGTATCGCTTTCTTCATTAGTTTCTCGTCGAAATCTTTTGATGAAATAAAGAAAGGCTTTTTACAGCATCAAGTTGTTTTCAACTCCTTCTTATACCGGGTTCTTTTGGATCGACTCTCTGTCTCTGTCTGTCTGTCTCTGTGTGTGCGTGCATGTGTGTGTGTGTGTGTGTGTGTGTGTGTGTGTGTGTGTGTGTGTGTGTGTGTGTGTGTGTGTGTGTGGTGCCTTGCATTGGGCATAAAAAAGACATACAGGTAAGCAAAGTGAATGAATTTCAATGTTTACATAAAGTATCGTTTAAATCCACAAATCTCTCAAACTGTACGGTATTATGCAGATTTCACATTCACCACGTCGAGTTGTGAGACTGCTACTGAACTGCTACTCAACACTTGCTTGTGTTTCAGGCCACACTGCGCGCCAGAAAGAAGAGTGATGCCCGGGGCTACTTTCTGGCTGGAAAGAGCATGACGTTTTTCCCGGTATGCAATGCGCGTAACCTGAATCTAAAGATCAAGAAACACATGTGACTCTCAAGAACAAGGGGTGCATGTTGGAAAATGCCAGACAGGACTTTGTTCACAGTAAACGGAGTAAAGGTCCTGATTGCAAGTAACACACCGGACCTTGCTGCCGGCTTGAGCCAAATAATGTGCCGGTCTTTTTCTCATTGCCACGTCTTTGGCATCACTCATATGTTTTGGAAAAGTACGTTAAACTCCCAAATACACACCCAACTACCCGAACAGAACAGAACAGAATTAACTCCAAACCATATGTATTGTATTCCAGTTATTTCTCACTGACTCCTGATTCTGCTAAAGGTCGATTTTCAAAGCGTCTCTTAGTCCAGTGAACGCAATTTGTATACATAGTATATCTACATGTACATTGAAAGTACAGAATCTTCTAAATTCAAAAAATGTTTGCTGACTTGTAATGTTAGGCTTGATGTCTCGTGTAGTCTAGCCCAAAATAAACATGCACTTCAAAATAAGTGGCCAAATTAATCGTTACGAAAGAATTGCCATAAAAACACGTGCATGTATGCCATCTTCAAAGTTTTTTTCGTCTGTCTTCAGATTGGAGCGTCCATCTTTGCCAGCAACATTGGTGCTCCGCTGTTTGTGGGTCTGTCGGGAACAGCAGCGGCTTCTGGAATCGGGGGCATGATCTTCGAGTGGCACGTGCGTACACTGACCGTCACCCACACCGGTTACTTTTCTTTGTTCCTGTAAACGTTGTCTGGCTTTACTATAATTATGCCGACTCCACTCATCATAATACCTCATCAACCTACATGTGATTCGTGTCCAGTTTTTTTGTTTTTTGTTTTAAATTTTGCCACTTACCCGTGGAACTAAAAGATTGAAAGAACTAAGGAAAACCGTTCAATGAAAAGGGTTTCTTCTGAAATACGACCCCGTTTTGCTAGGATGCTTTACACGCGCCAATTTTTGTTTTAATTCTTTCTTTTTTTTATTCTTTCTTTTTTTACTCGGCGGCAAATCATTACGTCATTTTAGGAGTCTGTAATTCTTGTTCAATATTCAGTTAAAGAGACCGTCTGACCCATTCAGCCTCTACACACGTGTTCTGAAAACCTGTCCGTTTCTTTATTTCATGCACAACCACCACCACAAGTACCCCCCACCCCTCCGATTTATCTTCCTCACTGAGTTTTACCTCCCATTCCAGGCTATCCCCTTCATCCTGATGTTGTCCTGGGTTTTCGTCCCAGTCTTCACCGCTTGTGGGGTAAGTCATAATTACTGGATAATTTTCCATTTTTATTTTTGGCCAGTCAAGCATCAGAATAGTATTTGTCAGAACACACTGGGCCTAGAATCAGAAAAAAAGGATCGAAATTTTTCTTAACTTACTTGGTGACACTGGTTTCAACAAAAAGCGGACGGGTGGGTTGGTGTTTAAGAGTTTAGGCCTAACGTCCTTTTTTTACCACGTAAGGGTGATATCAAAGACGGGGCAATGAGCAAAAGGCCAGCACAAATATTTGGCCCCAGCCGGGATTCGAACTTACGACCCGAGCTTCGAGAGTCCAACGCTCTACCATTCGGCTACCCCGGCTCCTCCGATGTTCACGTTGTGGCTGAAACAATCAGTCATCCTTCAGTAAGCTGATAATATTTCCCATACATGTGACATTTTACCGCAAGGTTCACAGGTTAGCTGACACAGAAAGAAATTGTTGTGAATGTCGTTTACAGGTGTACACGATGCCGGAGTACATCAGACGGCGGTTTGGGAGAGAGAGACTGCGGGTTTACCTCTCCCTTCTCTCCATCCTTCTCTACGTCATCACCAAGATCTCCGTGAGTTGACGGCAGTCGAATACGTGTATCATGACATTTTAAGCTGTTATAATGGATCGGATCTTTGATTTGGACAGTCCTCCACGAGCTCTGCATTGGTAAGCGAACGCATTTCACACTCAGTACACCCACATTCACAGATATTTGATGCACAGATCACATGATCCTGTTCTGCACTGACTACCTGCGCTGGAAATACGTGCAGGATCTCAATGACGTTGATATCGGACTGAAGGAACAAAACTGAATTCATTCAACATTGCTTACACGCACACTATGGACTGTACAGGCCGGTTGTATATTATATACTCACGGAATAAAGTAATCTACCATCATTTAATTCAAAATATCTCCAAATCGGTAATGGTTAGGAAACTACTTCTAGGAGCAAAAATAAAATGTTTAATCCAAAAAGTCTGAATATTCTCGGTTTCTTGGTTTACTCACAGTTTGACTGTTAAGACGCATGGTGTGGTTTTGGAGTTTGCAAGTTGAGCGGCGTGTGCGTGGCAGCGCTGGAAGTGCACCGGCATGTCATAGTCACTTTTAAATTTTGCACATCGACGGTGACAGTTAAAAAGAAAACTTACTGGGCAAAAAGCAACGTTCACGATTACGTTACGCTTATAGTGACATTGCCTTGTTCACGATTACGTTACGCTTATAGTGACATTGCCTTGTTCACGATTACGTTACGCTTATAGTGACATTGCCTTGTTCACGATTACGTTACGCTTATAGTGACATTGCCTTGTTCACGATTACGTTACGCTTATAGTGACATTGCCTTGGCATTTTGTTTTCTCAAAACAACACTCTGGGGCTTTGCCTGTCTTTATAAAAATTAAAAAATAAATTTAAAAGGTTATAAAAAATCGCAAAAGCCCCCCTTTTTTACTTCAGTGTAGGGTAAAACCCCTTATTTTTATTGTACTCGCGGGCAATCTCTCCCTACTGTATTTCATTCGACGAGCAACCTTTCCTAGTTTTATTCTACCCCCGGTCCCCCCCCCCCCCTAGTATTACTCTACCTCCGGCCAAACCCCCCGTGGTATTACTCCACCCACGGGCAAACTACCCTAGTATTACTCCCCCCCCCCCCAGTATTACTCTACCTCCGGTCAAACTCCCCTAGTATTACTCTACCTCCGCCCCACCCCCCACCCCCCACCCCTAGTATCACGTTACAGTGATTCTTTTCGTGTCACACGGGCGTTCGAGGTAGGAGACGAAAGTTCGTAATGTCTGTTTGTGCTGGTTTTCATAGTCAATGCTCTCTCTCTCTCTCTCTCTGTTGATATTTCTGTTCGTTTCTTTCTTTCCTGTGCATTTTCTTTACGGTTACAGTTATGTTAACTCGACTATACCGTCGAAGCTCCACCTATGGGTGGTTTTGCATCCACGACGTACGGAGAGGGTTAGCCAGGTGGACAACGATTGAACTTATGACAATCGTACAAATGGCGATACATGGCAACACATGGCGATACGTGGAACTTGCAGCTTTTGTATGTGCAGGTGGAGATGTACGCGGGCGCGGTGTTTGTGCAGATCCTGTTTGGCTGGAACATGTACCTGTCAGGTGTCATGGTGCTCGCCTTCTCCGCGCTCTTTACGATGACCGGTATGTTATACTGACGACCTGGCTCGTGCAGCGCGAAAACAGTGCCTGACAGTGACACTTCTTTATCTTAAACGCCAATACACACAATCAGCAAATAACGTGAAAACGCCCCGGCGTGAGGGCTTTGAATAGAGAGCTGATATTTGTGATGTAGTTGTACAAGTATGTGGATATCACTACATGTATAACCTGTTTTGTTTTTTTTTTCTTTTCAGGCGGGCTGACGGCTGTTATCTTCACGGACACGCTTCAAACCATTGTGTTGGTGATCGGCGCCTTTGTTCTCATGGCCATCAGTAAGTGTGTGTGTGTGTGTGTGTGTGTGTGTGTGTGTGTGTGTGTGTGTGTGTGTGTGTGTGTGTGTGTGTGTGTGGTGGGGGGGGGGGGGTGCAGATTGAAACTCATTTGGCAAAAACTCGACTTTTGTATTTGACTCGAATACCGGTCCCGGCAGAGTGAATACTTATTTTACACTAGCTTTAAGTGATCCTCTGTTTAGCTTTCCTTTCTATTGGAGAAAGCGTGTAAACGTAACATTACTTATACTTGTTCATGTTCAAGTGATACTTTATTGTCTGCGTAGCAGAAATTTCTAGTGATCGTCATGCACAAAAATGTTGAAGAACAGAAACAGTCATAATAGTCATAATTCATTCAAAGTTCAAAAGCTGTTTGACAGAGGAACAAAGGAATTTCTATCTATTACGCTTGCATGCCCGAAATCTGTACCTACGTTCAGAGGGAAACCTCTCATGCTCCGATCACAATACATGCGCGGGATCATCTTAAATTTTAAGAGCCATTTTTAAAAACAATAATCAAACATCCGCATTCCGGAAGCACCTGAAGGCTTATCTCTTCAGTGCATCACCCAAGTAATCGTCTACGCTTTTTTTTTTTTTTTTTCCAACACTATCTTTCTTTTAAAAACCTCTCCCTAAGCGCCGTGAGCATTCAGTTAGGGTGGAGCTGTGCGCTATGCCAAGTCTCCATCATCATCATCATCATCATGCATCTCCTGCAAGGAGGGTGTAAGCGGTAAACTCATCACTTCGGCTGCCATGTCAGTGCACCAGCTGTTACCTCGCCCTCAGAGTTGTGTTCCCAAACAACGTTTCCAAAAAACAAAAACAAAAAAAAAAAAACTATGCATTTATTATGCAGGTCTGGATAAAGTCGGAGGTTACAGCTCACTTCAGGAAAAGTACATGCATGCTGTACCCACCATCAACGCCACCTCCAGCTTGGCGAACACAACTTGCGGCCAGCCTCGGGACGACTCGTTCAGTCTGCTGCGTGCCCCCGGGCCAATGGCCTCAGACTACCCCTGGGTCGGGACGCTCATCTTCAACATCCCCAGTGACATCTGGTTCTGGTGCTCCGATCAAGTACTCACTCCCACTCTACCCTCTTTACTCGTTCACGTACAAATATTCAGTCCAGCATCCACTGACTGATGTTGAGTTTGGTGGGTGCCGAGATCTGAAGGAAAATGTAAACGATCTACAGAAATGTTTAAAGATTTGCAGAAAACCGCCATTTTCTCAAAGAACACCAAAATCCTGAACTGGCAACCACGGCCATGATGAATTTGAACGAGGAAGAAGGAAACCTGTATGATGGGGAATTTCACTGAAATGAAACATGGCCTAAGCTGTCGTTTCCTATGTGTGCAGATCATGGTGCAGCGCTCCCTGGCGGCCAAGAGTCTGTCTCACGCCAAAGGGGGATCAATCGTGGCTGGTTACCTCAAGATCCTGCCGTTCTTTCTGTTTATCATACCAGGACTTGTAGCTCGCGTTCTTTATCCGGGTAAGGATCTAGAGTCCTGCTGTGTCAAACGTTTCTCATAATTTTTTTGTTCTATGTCTTTTTACATACAGTTGTGGTATACCTAATTATCCTAATCCAGGGAATGTGGAAGCAGAAAAAAAGGTTAATGGTGTTAAGCGCTGATGTCGAGTAGGTCATTTCTTCTCATTCATATTTCTTTATCTTTCAGATGAAATTGCGTGTGTAGACCCAGAGATATGTCAGTGCATATGTGAAAACCCCAGCGGCTGTTCCAACATAGCTTATCCGCTACTTGTCTTGCGCATTCTAAGCCCAGGTCAGTCAGGTTTTGTCTATGGAGGACAATGGAGGACATAGCAGTTGGTTTCAGAGAATGTACAAAACCTATGAATTATTAAATTTACACATTCTAAGCCCACTTTTGGGCCATGGAGAACGTAGCAGTCGATTTCATAGAATGAACAAAATCTTTTTAATTACCAAGCACCTACGCATTAAGCCAGGGTCAGTCAGTTTTGGGCCATGGAGAACTTAGCAGTCGATTTCAGAGAATGCGCAAAACTTTTTTAATCATTATAAACCAGAACAAACTGTAGAGAACAAGTCACTGGTCATTCTTGGTATTTGCTCAAAATTGTTCGACATAAACTGATACATGCCGGGCTGTATGGAATACTGAGAGGGTTACTGCAGAGTGTGGGTCAGACCTGAGAGGGTTAATTTCATTTACTGTTGGTTTTCAAGAGATTATCGGTTCCTGTGGTTATCAATACGTCAGGGCTGAGAGGGGTTAATGCTGATTATGTATGGGTGTCAGGCATGAGAGGGCTAATGTTGGCTGCACTGTTCGCGGCCGTGATGTCAACCCTGACGTCAGTGTTCAACAGCGCCAGCAGCATCTTCACTATGGATCTGTGGCGCAGACTTCGGTCTCATGCTTCAGAATGGGAACTCCTCATTGTCGGCAGGTATGATCGAGGAGTATGACTCATTTTACACTGTACGCCCCTCCAAGACGAAGGCTGATGGTGATACACTCAAACGTTGATTTAGGCCGCGGTAAACTGAAAATCCGGTGTGGACTTAAGTTTGCGGTAATACTGTAGGACGTGGTAAAGGATGTTTCATGGTATAAAGAAAGCTTCGGCTTATCCAGAGATAAAACAATTCTAGCTTAAGCCTGTAAAGAGATGACGTAATTCTGACGCCAGATGACGTGTATCAGGTTGGTAGTGTTGGTGCTGGTGGGGCTGGCTGTGATGTGGATCCCCATCATGAGCGCTGCTCAGGGTGATGAGCTGTGGCAGTACTGGCAGATGCTGATGTCGGCTGTGGGGCCGCCATGGGCCATGGTCTTCATCCTGGGAATCTTCTGGAAACGCACCACGGAGCCGGTGAGTCGCACTTTAACTCCATCCCTACCGAGTAAGTTTGGGGTTATGCACCAGTGGCCTCATTAAAAAGATCATAACTAATTTATGCATGGCTTTCTTTCTTTTTTTCAATTTCTGTAGTGGTTTTTAGCAAGGACAAGCTGTAAGACAAGCACTTGTGCTTAAGTTTTTTCACCCGTGTATAATAAAGAGAATTCATTCATTCACTTTACGATGATACCGTTTACCCTTAACGAGAACGAGAACACCAGAACGAGGACGTCATTATCTGTTATTTCTAACCCGAATCGTTATGACTGCTGTCATTTTTACCTACACTTCAGGCAGCGTTTTACGGGATGCTGGGTGGCCAGGCTCTGGGTTTTACCCGCCTCATCCTGGCATTCATTTACCCAGCACCACCCTGTGGGGAGCCGGACACGCGATCTGAATTCCTCAAGATTCACTTTCTGTATGTGGCTGCCATGGAAACGGCTCTTTCGGGCGGTCTCATGATCATCATCAGTCTTCTGACGCCACCCCGACCCCCGGGCAAGGTACTTCCTAAATCAGTTAGACACACAGAGTCCAGTGCCAGCTTCAAACGCTGCATCAAAACCCACCTATTTAAAACTGATTACTGATTTACTCTGCCCTTCCACACCGTGTCAGCCTACTTGTTGTGAGATGTTTAACTTTGAATGTTCCCTGTTAGTCTGTGTGTGTGAAAGTGGTGTATGTAGTTATGATGTACGGCGCTTACAGCCTGTTTCATTTCATGTATAGGCGCCTTATAAGTCGTCATTATTATTATTATTATTATTACGTAGGGGATGGCGTTCCTGAGCTGGGGTTTGGCTCACGTGCGTAAACAAAGGGAGTCTATGTAATAACCCTCCGTCGTCTGTCTGTGTGTGTGTGGCAAACTTTTAATACTGGCATTTGTTTTTCAAGACCGACAAACACCAAAGGCACCAAATGTTGCATCATGATTGGCAGCGATAAGGCCTCTCTAGGCAGACTCTTTTGAATGACCTCGACTGAAGGCCAAAGTCATGCCAGTTTGTTGTTTTCTTGTTTGTGTGGGGGGTTTGTGCATTTGTTTGGTTGTCTTCAGAAACGACCCTGGTGATTCTAATTTGATCACTGGTGATATGGTCATTATTGCATGCTGCCCTGTGTGGAAAGCAAATTTGAAATCGCTGTGCACGTCAAACTGCCCCACCTCTCTGACGTTCTTTGTGTAAGCGAGTGCTTGTGGTTGAAGTGAGGTTCGTACATGTTTGTTTCGCTGCGTTCTATCCTGTTACCATTGTTATTAAATTTTGCCTGTCATTCCAGCTGAGACGCGTAACGTTGTGGACCCGAAAAGACCCGGATATGCCGGACGCTTCTGACACAGAGGATGATGGGAAACAACATAAGCATGAAGAACGCCGTACGTACCATCTAGCCTAGAATTTTCAAACACTTCTTTTGTCCCAATGTCCCATGCTTCTCTCTCTCTCTCTCTCTCTCTTTTTTTCCCCCTCAAGTTTTTGAACACAGGTCGTACAATCTCTGCACCAGTAAACGCTGTTGACGAACATCTACAGTGTCATGCATTTTTCATTTAAGTTTTTATGTCCACGTTGGTCACTCAACGTAGGTGTCATCAAACGAATTCATAAGCAACAGAAAACGCTGTTACCTGATATCGGAACTTTAGTATTTTGCAACACTTCATGAAAAAGGAAATGCATGAACAAAACAGCAGTCGCCGACCGCTTTGATCCTGGGGCGGTCGGTGGTCTAGTGGTTAAGAGAGGTCAGGGGTTCGAGCCCCACCCGGGGCAAAGAAATTTTCCTTCTCGTATGTGGCACCGTTCATTCGGGCCGATCGTCGGGGGTTCTCTCCGGGTACTCCGGCTTCCTCCCCCTCTGCTTTGGAAAACTTGAAAAATAAATGCAATTCTAAATTCCGAAATCTAAATAGCTGAGCTGACTCTTCGCACCACGTGATTGTAATGTCTTTATGTCCAGTGTGTGAGAGAATGCGTGTGATTCACGTGAGCGTGCGTGTTGGGTTCAGTTCGCGGCGCCTTGAGCTGATTCATGAAATTGGGTAAAGTGCCTATACAATACTCATTATTATTGTTATTAAAAAGTATTCAGTTCTGAGGCTTCATTTAGGTCTCATGATTTGTACGATTTCCAAATATATAGTTCGCTTTTCTAAAGTAACTGTCACGTGATAAGCTATTTCTTGATTTCGTGTAGCCGGCAAATGGAATCACCGCCTCCAGTTGTGTTGTGGGATGGCCGGACACACAGACCCCCTGACGCCGGAGGAGGTGGAGGCGCTGCAGCGAAAACTCACCTCCATTTCAGAAGAACCAAAAATCAAACGCCTTCTCGATGTCAACGCTGTTATTCTGCTGGCCGTTACGGCTTTTGTCATTGGCTTTTATCATTGATATAGACTCCAGCGCCTTCTTGTTCGTTCATATACAACATATGTGTATCATTATTTTCAATACTTTTTTGTTGTTGTTGAAAGTCCAAATGGGATAAATTGTGTCCTTGTGGTGAGCCTGCGCCACTCATGAATTCATTTGTGAATGGTTAGTCCAAGCGAAAGTGTCATTCAAGAACAGGAATACACTTTTGTACTTCTTTCTGCGAGAACATTCTTCATATTTCATATATGACCGCACGATGAGAGGTGGGGTGGGGACGGAGGGGGGGGGGGGAGGATAGACAGATTGAGTTTTCTGATCAATATTGGTATACCAGATAAAAAGAACAACAACAACAACAACAACAACAAATCAACAGCTTTTGATACGCTTTATTTGACCAACCCATAAAAACCCACTGTGCTCCATTAACATTAGCGAAATGTGCTAGGCATTCTATCAGAATTTGGAAAAAAATGGAAGAAAAAATATGCTGTAATTAACACTCGTGATACGAGAGTGAATAGGTGCTACAAGTGTGAACATGTATCCATACAGCATTCAAGCACTGTCAAAACTCCAGGATTTCGACTTTTTTTTTTCAAGGCAATCTGGCTACATGCAGATTATATAATTTAAAATGAAGCAAGCAAGGAGAAATACACACTGTAATAAAAAGGAAAAGTGCAATATGCAAGATTCAAAATTCTGTTTCTCAAAGTGATCGTGATGGTATTATGAATGCATATCTAGTCTAGCGTGTCTTTTTTTAAATGTGCAGTTATTTCCATCAACACCATTCAAAACACAGTGCGTACGGTAATGCAGGTTTTCTCAAAGTCTGCTACGTGCAGATACGAGAACGTGTTCACCAAGTTACAGTTGACACGCTGGAAGTTGAACATTATGGCCGTGGGGAAAAAATCTGGATAGTATGGAATGCAAACCACACACACTGAACATGGATGGGACGGTCAAAGAGCAAGGCAAAAAATGCGGACAACGAAAGGAACAGCGTTAATCTCAAGTTAGTTCCCTTCGCCGTGGAGTTGTGAGAATGAGTTGCCCATGAACGGGACCATGCAGCCATCAACAAGACGGCTCAAAAATGAAGGGTGCTATATTTCACATGTTCATGCCTGCAGGTGAGCTGTTGGGGTGGTGTCCAGCGTCACACCACTCACACACAAACGCTGGCACTGAGCCAACAGAATGACACTGCTAACACACTGACCGAGAGTCTTGTGGCCAAATGGTAGAGCGTTGGACTTCTAATGCTCGGGTCTTGAGTTCGTATCTCGGCTGGGGCCAAATATTTGTGCTGGCTTTTTCATCGTTGCCCCGTATTTGATATCACCCGTATGTGGTGGAAAAGGGCGTTAAACCCCTAAACACCCACCTACCCACCCATGTAAGCAAGACCAACCGCTCATTTGTAAAATTTTAATTTTAAATTGCTCACACAAAGTGCAAACAACACTGTATCGCATTAAGAGCTACACTAATCACCCAGATTGAGTATTTCAAGCGTAAAGGCGCACACACGAGCGCAACTGTTCTGAAACATCAGTTGGCTTTTTTGAGGTGTAGTAAACATGTAAACAGCGTATTTAAGTACCAGGTAAATATTGCATGTCCACAGGAACATGAAACAATGATCGCAACAAGGTTGTAGGCAGCAAAGACACCCCCCCAAAAACACCCCCCCCCCCCCCCCAACAAAAAAACAAAACAAAAACAAAAAACGAACAAACAAAACAACAACAAAAAAACCCTACCCGTCTCTTTTGGTCACTACGTTCCTTTCTTCTAACCATCGATCCATAAGAAAACTTAAAAGCAGGCAAACTGCCCAGTGACTTTAATATCACAGATTTACACACACACACACACACACACACACACACACACACACACACACACACACACACACACACACACACACAACACAAAGCCACATGCCAATGTTAATTACAAGCTACCTGAGACAGAACCTCAACTTTAACCCTTTACAATCCACAAAACAGCACTGGCTATCAGAAAAGACCAGATTCAGTTGGGTTGCTCTGGAATTCCACACGGCAAAAACTGTCAGAGAAGTGTAAGAGAAGAAAGGAAAAGCAACAAAAAAATCAATCCCATGCAACAAATAACACATACGTACGGCGTTTCTAAAACCATGATTGTCCTCATGAAGAAAGGACATACATGTACTACAATTTTATTCCAGCGTGTAACAACATATCCCAGAACACACTGCTTGTGAGATCGGGACGAACAGGAAAACAGTGGAAGAAAAACACTTGATGATTAGGGACTGTATTGTAGGAAAACAGCACCTAATTCAGTAAATCAAATGATCAAAACTACTGCTACAGTATTATGACAGTGCCTCCTATATACATGTCCCATAATAGGATTACAAATGGAAACTGAAATGATTACTGCATATTTGTACTACTGTAGTTAATTTCTACAGAATCAGGGTGCATCATACATTATGGAGTATGGAATATAATATGCCTTCCTGGGACAAAGAAACAAGCAATCTTCAGCGATATGACATGCTGGTAAATGTTTTCCTTGCAGCTTTAACCTTACTACATGTACAATTCATGAGCCCTTGAGGAAACTCTGTCACAATCATTCATGAGCATTATCAAAGGTTTTACACATCGATGGCAAGTATGAAACTGAGACACAACTCGTTCTGCGTCAGCAGGGTATAGTTATATACATAGGCACAACTTGCTGCAAGAGTTCAATGTAACGTTCATACTGTTTGTATCAGTTTTGTCTGTTGTGTGTAAGTACAGCTGGTATCACTGGTGTAAAGTAAAAACCTGCATGAACAGCATCTGACAGCCACTTTTAAATTTAATTACTACCATGGCAATATGAATTTCACTCTGCTTGTACGTGGTACCAATTACACTTTCTTGTGAATACAGCGAAAGTGACACACATCAGGAAGTTTGGGCAAGGGCTTCCTTGAAGGATGTGGACTCGGAGGTGGAAGATGCCTCCTTCTGACTGATCTCAGCACTACTTGCATGTATACTCCCTCCTGCCACTGCTGCTGACTGCTGGGCAAACGTTAACACCTGCTGGAAGTCGGTGGATGACTCCACAGCATACTGCTCATGCTGATGCTCAATCCTGTGTTGTAAGGAAAGAGAAAAGATGCGTTCGTTATACCACACTTGCCAACTGTCACGTGAAACAACTGTCATAGTCAGCAGGAAGTTGTGTACGCAGAGAGCAGCGACTGACTGACAGATGACTAGCCTAGCTGCTACAGTTGAACCTGTGAAGTAAAGTCAAGTAAGTAGCTGTCACGTGAAACAACTGTCCTCAAGATGGATGGAGAAATCTGCATGGGCCAACCGCTGCAACTGAATAATGACAAAGGATATGACATTCACACAGGGGTGGCACCAACAGTCCCATTTTCACTGGAGGAAAATTTCCACAATAAAAATACAATTCAGATATCAGATTCACAAAGATCTCTTCGAAGAATGCTCTACATATCTGTCCTCAGAGTATCATCCCTGTAAGAATGAAAACACACCAGTCTGATACATGATGCAGACAAAAGGTGGTATGAGGCAGTAACTATTGTTAAGTCAAAAAGAGTTAAAGTCAGTGTCCAATAAATGCATATCAAACTGCAATCTTAAAACTAGTTAGATTTAAAAATGGCATTCAGTTCACGCTCAATTTCATCTGCTGCTTACTATCATCATCAGGTGAAATTCTACCAAATTAAAGTCCCTGTGCATAAACTAAGAATAAATTTTCTACATGTCACATCGCTGTATAAAAACAACCTGTGGATATTTAGAAGTAAAGAAAAGGACAATAAAAATCACAATTGATGAAGTCTGCAAAGTCAGAATACCTGTCAAAGATAATGCCATCCACCCCTTCCTTGCGGAGCACATCCTTGACGTTTTCATCGTTCAGATCCTCTCCCCACACAAACAGCACCAGGCCCATGTTCTGCACCTTGGGGATTAGCGTCAGGTCCTGGATCAAACCCTCTGCCTGGAAATTCACACCCTGAAATCATAGCAACCATGTCTTGTAGTCTTTCAATACCTTAACTCCTAACTGTCCACACACGAATCACATAATGAATCAAAATCTTCACAACACAAGACAGCACTATTATGCAACCTCGAGGCCAGCAGTCTGCCCCGACAGACAGCGTAACGTGCCATCATGTTGCATCACACTCCGGCGAGCAGTCAACGCTAGCCAGACAGCTCAGCGATTTCGCACCCTTTTGTGAATAACATGGTCACTCCTAGTTGGGGTATTGGCCGTGTAATAGCTAACAGCACACTCAGTCGGGCCCCCTTACAACGTGCCCCAAGCACTTCCCAATGGCGTGAGGGTGGTAGACAACAAAAGACAAAGGGGGTAGGCTGTGGACAGTTAGGAGTTAATTATCCCACTGCGTCAACTGAGCAGAATTTACTGGGAAAGCACATCAACATGTCTTCTTTTTAATTTTGGCGTATGTCTGTTTGTACGAGCTTGTTATTTCTCATATTTTGTTGGTGCAATATATAGCATGTTTTCAAGTGTCGTGTAAATAATTTCACTTAATATTTTGTGTTTAGCTCAGACCATGGATACAAAAAGTGTAACACTCGTCTAAAAACTTAAAACTTAACACACTGCGGATGCCTTTAACTCAGAACAAGATACGCACAGGGATGACTTGGAACAGTGGGTATATATGGTCTGAATCTGTGCTACCACGAAATGCTTCAGAATTTGTCAACGGTGAAACAGGACAGCATTGTTTTTAGAGACCTATCGGTGGTGTGGCCATTCCCCCCCCCCCCCCCCCCGTTTTTTCCCATTTTAAAATCTTAAATTGAAATGCCTGTCAGCCAGCCAGAATGCTCAAATGGGTCTTGCATTTTACAGGTCATGTCTGCACTACAGATCTATCACTGCCTCCTTTTGTTAGCTTATTTTCAAATAAATGTCACTTTCTGCTACTTTGTGCTATGTTTACCAATGACCTCAGCTGTACGCTTAGCAAAATATTTTACACTAATGGGTGGGTGGTTGTTTAGGGGTTTAACGTCCTTTTCCACCACATACGGGTGATACCAAAGACGAGGCAACAATGAAAAAAGCCAGCACAATTATTTGGCCCCAGTCGGAATTTGAACTCATGACCCGAGCATTAAAAGTTCAACGTTATCCATTCGGCCACCCCGGCACCCCATTTTACACTAATGCCAATTTCTGAGAACACAGAAACAGCAAAAACTTGAAACGTCCATATAGGAAAACACTAACTGTACTAACCAAAAGTCCCTCAGCCTTGGCAAAGTTGATGCCATGCTCAAAAGAAGTGCAGCGCCAGTCCTTGTAGGGAGTGTAGCGTTTGGTCGGTCCATTGCTCAGCAGTAAAACAGGGTACTTGTTCTGCTTCAGCTGCACCCTGCTTAAACAAGGAAGACGTGTTCACCTGATGGTGTAAAACTAAGCACACAGATTATGGCAAGTGTTTGTAAAGAACAAGCTGACATTCGTGTGTACTAAACACACAGACAAAAAACAAAAACAACAGCAACAAACCCATGTAAGCCAAGAATATAATGCTGTTGAACATAACCTCCAGATTTCTGTAAGCACCATGCATTTCCTGCTCTTTAAAATTTAAAAAAAAAACAAAAAAACTTGTGTGTTTTTGCATCATAACTGGACTGTAAGTGTCTTTTTCGTGCATGCAGAAAGATGTGCTTGTAAGGAACTGAAAAACAAGCTTAAATGTGTGAGGGGCAAAAAACAAAACTGAGAAAGCATGCCAAAAAACAACCCAACAACAATAAAACCACCATGACGGGTACACCAAGTATATGTGACACTTTTCAACATCATCTTGCTTTCTAAGCACCATGCATTACTTGCTCCTTGTATAATGTTCTAACTTCCCGTCACAATTAGATTTTAGCTTCTTCTTGCAGAGTAACAGTACTTATGCAACATCAATATTCAGATACTGCTCCAAAAACTGACTCCAAGGTGCATCATGAGAGACCCACTTACATTAAGCAGGTGTCTGGATGGAAGGTAGAGAAAATGATCTTGCGATCCCCAGCGTTCTTCAGCACGACATTCAAGATCTGGTCAATGTAGGGGTTCAGGTCAAAGTAGTTCTCCATCTCACTTTCCCCTGTCTACACACACACAGACACACACACACAGACACACACACATGCATGACACACTGGAAACTTTGCAGCAGAACAGAAGAACATTCAGGGAAAAAGAAAAAAAAAAATCAGCCCTACCTCTTGACAAGCACTCAATTTCTGTTTAAGAGCTTAATACGCTCACTCTATAAAATTTTATTATTATCATTATCATTATTTGGACACAGTGTACTGATTAACTACCAAATAAAACACTTAACCTTAATTATTTCCTAAGATTAAAGCAGCTATGGCATGCTTCCAAACATGACCACACAGAAGAAATAAGAGCAATAAGAGAAAAATGGCACCCTTAGTCTTGTTTTCCATTTTGCAAGGCATTTTTGTCGTCAGCATTTGTGAACACGTATGTGACCTTCCATGAGAAAACCCGGCTTAAGTGCAAAATTTTCAATTTTTTTGTTTTTGGAGCCATCTTAAAGAAACAGCCTTGCTCTTTGCAGTGCAAAAAACTCTTTTTAAGACATCATAATTTAAGGGCAGAACTACCTGATTTTGGCAAAATCTCAATATCGACCAGATAGCACCCGCTGACCTTTGTTAGCCTCTAGCTCAGAACAGCGGCGTGCGTCTTACGCCGGGTTTTCTCGTGGACGGTCACATATTTACATGAAAATCGGGTTTGTGCACGTTTTTGACTTGAATGTCCACAGTAAAAACACACAACCTAAACAAATCTGTAGAGAACTTAAAAAAACAATTGCGCAATAATGAACACAATTTTTTAAAAACCTCCTGAAGAAAAACAACTGCGCAACACTGAACAATTCTTTTAAAAAATCTCCTTGATGCGATGAACAGAACACGAAGGTACTGCCACTGCCACTAACCTCAAACTCCAGTGGGTACTTGATTTCAATGTTGAAGCCAACATTCAGATCAATTTTATCCAGGCATTGCTTCAGTGTAGGGAAGGGCTGCTCATCTTCATGAGTGACGTCAGAATTCACCTCTGGAATAAGAAAAAAACATATATTAATTCTCACCATATAGTACGTGCCTTTAAGCTCCTAGCAACCCATACCTGACTTGCTTGAAACAAGGACGAGCATAAAACACTGCCACATTAAACCATGCTGAGCTCCTGGGTGTGTGCCTGGTGCATTATGTGCTACTGAAGTCAACTCACCGATCTGAGAGTCTGGTTGAGATAACACATGATACAGCTGAAACAAAACAAAGAAAGAAAAAAGATAGAAACGTAATTTCCCACCGTTCTACCTGTCCTACCAGTCTTGCAGTTTGGTTTGGATAATAAGTACCATACAGCTAAAACAAGAAAAGGAAAGTTTATAAAAGAAAAGAAAAAAGAAGATTGAAACCTAATTTTCTAATGTGCTATCTGTCTGACCACAGACTTCTGTATAGGGCAGCAGCTGTGAGACAAATGTATTAAATGAATTAATTCATATATTTATATTACATCCAGTTGGCAAGTCATTACATTGAACAGGTCAGTGTGTTTACTGCATGTGCTTCAAGTGATGTAACTACAACCAACTTTCATTGACTGCAGGTGACTGAGGTTCAAGTCTTTCACTGGTATTTCCAACAGCTGTCGGCCTTCGCTTCCCTGAAACATCAAAGTTTCAAAATAAAGACCTTTACAATGTCACCAGCACCAGACACTAACATGTACCGGTAACTGCAAACCACATACATTACTGATGACTCTCACTTCTATATACAGATATATGAACAGTGTCTGTGTGTGCGTGTGCTTAATAAAACCTAATTTAGAGTTCTCACATAGCAATCAAAATTGGAGGCTAGCTGTACTCGGGGAAAAGCCGGGATCACTTTGGCGAAAAAAAAAATCGGAAAATTGGAGCTGCATGAAATCCTTTTCCACTACGTTTCACCAAACAGGGAGACCAGAAAACACAGTTTAGTGTTCTCGCATCACGATCAAACTTGGTGGCTGTACTCAGGGGAACCCCGTAAACATTATGGTGAAACAGAATCTCAGAAACTCAGAGTTCATTATCCTTTCTCCACACATCACCAAACAAGGAAAGGAGAAAACACAATTTAGAGTTCTCACATTGTAATCAAAATTGGTGGTAGTACTCAGGGGGACCCAAGAAACATTATGGTGGCGCAAATATCGGAAAATCGGAGTTTCATATCCTTTTCCACCATGTATCCGCCAAGAAAGGGAGACCAGAAAACACTTACTAAAAAGATCACATTATCAACCCTCGTGTACTCAGTGGTACACCAGAAACAATCTGCTGCCAAAAAAATCTCAGAAAATCGTGGAGCAAATCTCAGAAAATCAGAGTTTCACATCCTTTTCCAACATGAATCTCCAAACAGGGAGAGCAGAAAGCACTTAACACACATCACCTCATCAGCTCGGGCAAAGCTGGGTACATCCACTAGTGTAATGACTGCATGAGCTTCCATTATAGGAAAGCTTTAATTTGGCCACAATACCAACTTGAAATTTGAAATGACTACTTATATGAAAAGTACATGTAATCAGGTCCCACATTCAGCAATTCACTTGCACCATTTTCTGATAGGATGAGCTCGGTTCTGGGTTACCTTATCTTTATAAATGGTAGGAGTTCACTATCAAATAAAATGAAAATAGAAATAACCATTTTTTTGCCCATGAGCAAAGCAAACAAAACCTACCTGTGAATGTTTTATAAGACTGCATCTCTGAATTAAAAAAATTAGCAAGTAGTGATTGCAGCAGCAAAATATACTACTCAAAGGGAATGACTAGGTAACTGCATGTACGCTGCAAGGGGGAGAATTGTGCCCCCTGAGATGAGTATGAGAAGAGTAAATAAAGCTGAACTTAATATCAGCAGGAAGTTACTGGAAGTTGCAAGAATGCAACTTGACAACCTGTAAATAATAAATGTCATTAATGAAAGCAGCCATCACAGAAAGTAACAAATCAGCACTCAACAGATTTCCTGCCAATACCTTCTGTGCATAGGACAGGCAGACACTGAAGTCATGGTAAATGACAGGCACTTGATCTTTTGTTAGCAGCACATCAAACTCGACAAAGTCAGCACCCTGGCAAAAAGAAAAGGGAAATGTACATTAATTCAATGTACATACAAATTGAATGAATCAAGTTACGAACACAAAATTTAGCCCACAAGCACTTTTGGCACACTGAATACATTGCAGTACAGACCCATTCCATAACTATGAAAGAAGCTGTTATTTCAAGATGGCTACCAGTACACAGTGAGCATACAAGGAATGTTCAGTCAAATATTGAAAAAAAAAAAAAAAAAAAATGAAATTTGACCAAAAGATGAATTTGGGTGCATACATATGTGTGAAGATCGTTGAGAAACTTTTCACAAATGGCCTCCAGTTCCCAATGGATACCAACAAACGCCAAACTATTGCTAGTTCGCCTATAGGCTTTGAGCTTTGAGTTTGCATGGGTTTTAACCTCTGTATGCCATGTCTCCACATTCAGTCTTTTCAAGGCTCCTGGAGGCTCCCTATAACCAGTAACTAAAATAATCTTTAAAGTACATGTAATTCCATTGCACATGCTCATTATATATGATTAAAGTCAAATATCCAATTGAAATTGAGGGTTGCCCACAAAACAACTTGAAACAGCCCAAACCACAAACTGAGCAAGGCACTGTCACAGCTTGTGTACATCCTGCTGTTGACCATTGTTGCCACGCAACTCCTTTTTAGCATTAAGACAAGTTTTGTTTTTTGTTGTTGTTTTTTTGTTGTTGTTTTTTTCCTGGAGGCTACTGTCGCCTATCAGCAGAGAATAAACCTTAAACATGATTTCTTTAAATGAGTGGAACATATAACAAATACAAAAAACAAAAACAAATTGGAGAAGTCAACTGTCCACACATTCAGCAGTCTGAGATACTTCACTTTGTTCTAGAATCTCTTTGATGAAAAAAAAAAAGAAGAAAAAAAGGCAAAAGCACATATCTATGCTTTAAAGATATATATATATATATATACCGCAGCTTTTTACACTCACAGAACAACCTAAGCTTATTATGGTGACAAGAATATACATGTACTCTCATTTAGATGCGAGCAAAATCTGAGCCCATTCTGGGCCATTGTTGCTAAGATATGAGCCAAAATGGAGTTTATCAGCTACTACATGTTATAGTGAAAAGTATAGAGCCATATACGGTCACTGGTATCATGTGACACCTGATTACCCTACAACTGTAAACACATAGCAGCCACAGGTCAGCGAAAGACCCACGCGCATCCAGTCAATCTAACCTACTTACGGTGCTTGTCCCACTTTGAGCTGCCTCTCGGAACACACGTCAACAGTTTTGTTAGCAGTGATTTTCTCGCTTAGCACGCGTGAGAAGTACTGGCACAACTAATGCAGAAGCAATACTAACTGACAACATGGTGAAACTATAGCTGATCCAATGTTGACAGGCACATCCGGGTGACCGTCTGAAGGGACGTCACCAGTTTGTGTGGAGCAGACGAATCCTAATGGCCATGCTGTACTCGAAACTAAATTCGAGGAGGGAGTACAGATCACGTGGGGTCGATAGCAACATTACAAGTTTACCGAGCTCTAAGATAGCCTTTGGGAAGACCACTGGCCCAACAGTGGCGGCGTCTGTGCAAAACACTTTTTTCACACAGTGGGAGTTGATCAAGCTGCAGGAAGAATCTTTAACTCTTTGACGACGGAGCACAATTTTTTTGTGCTCCGTCGTCAAAGAGTTAACTAACATGAAACAAAGGGACTCACATGTCTGGCTGCAGAACGAAGGGAAATGACCGTGTTTTCAGTCACCATAGATAATCTGAAAGAAAAAGTGACCATACATGTGTGGAGATCATCCAAAGTTCATAGGAATGTATAGGAACTGTATTTCATTCAACATTTTTACATGTAATACCAGCATTTCTTTAAAAATGCAGACCATTCACAACACTGCCTATGAAGAAGTTAAAGCTTTAAAACGTCGTTTATGTTCTCCTCCCTGCCCCCTCCCCCCCCCCCCCCCCCCCTCAAATACCTTTGTCTAGCTTTCACTATCCCTTGATTGGACGAGTTGTATACTGGCACACTCTATGTGTGTGTGTGTGTGTGTGTGTGTGTGTGTGTGTGTGTGTGCACGCGCGTGTGTGCATGTGTGTTGTTGTTGTTGTTGTTAACTTCCTCCACATGTAGGAAATGAAATCCATTAGTATGTCTATTGTATATCTACTTTATCTATGCGATGTATACAATTAAAAAAAAGAAGAAAAAAGTAGAACAGAAGTACATGTAAATATAATACAAGATGGTATAGCCCACTTTATAGTGAATACCATACAGAAAGGATATAGATGAGTCACTATCATGTGATCTATGTCATCAGTCTAATGTGAACAACTTGTAATAAGCAAGTTCACTACACAGAAGTGTCAGACAGGATGCATCATTTGAGAGACAAATGTAAATGGTGGTCAACTTCACACTGTGTGTCTAAGTTAAATGCAACACAGAAAAACAAAGAAATCCCTTTCTGTAGTCCCTCAATTTTTTTTTTTTTTTTTTTTTAATTCATGTACTGCTTTTCCTTATTCATGTGGGCTGGGGGCTGGAGGATGGGGGTGGGGAGGGGGTGTCTGTATCCTTGTGATTTAACAACAGCATATCAAAAGCAGTGATACTTTGTGCAACATTTCTACTGTTGGGGAAAAAAAAAAAGGTTCAGTGTCGATCGTCATATTCTTTCTCTCTCTCTCTCTTTTGGGGAGCCGGGGTGGTCGAATGGTAGAGTGTTGGACTTCTAATGCTTGGGTTGTGAGTTTGATCCCGGCTGGGGCCAAATATTTGTGTTGGCTTTTTCATCGTTGCCCCGTTTTTGATATCACCCTATGTGGTGGAAAAGGACGTTAAACCCCCAAACACCCACCCACCGTCTCTCTCTCTCTCTCTTTTTAACAGTCGTTCAAGCTTATGTTAACTTGATGCACCTTGAGATCACCTCAGAAGTCACGGTCATGACTTGAACATTATAACTGACCACTTTACAGATCAAATTTTAACATGCTGTCTGCTCTCACACTGAATTTTAATCTTACCAAAGAATTCAGATTAATCCTGAGATTGTGTGGCGGAGGAAACGAATCAGTAAAAGCACTGCATACATGTTGAAAGGTTTTTAGAAAACAAAAGAAGAGAAGAAAAAGGCTGTTCAGCAGAGGTGCATGGCATGAAGTGACGGGAGAAAGCAGTGCGTGGTGAGACGTATTATGACGGAGACAGGTACAGAAGACAGTGTAATCGCTACAAGCAAATCATTCACTAAGTTTTCTGTATGACAAGCAGCACCATTAGCCATCCACCTGTTTACCTGCAGGCATCAGGTTTCAATTCTGATACACTGAAAAACATGTACATGTTCAACTCCACTGGTGAAAAAAATCAGTTCATGCAGTATGTAGGGTTAATGTACCATGTAATAAAGACATGTGTAACACAGCTACATGGTAACAAAGCATGCCAACACGCCACCCTTTTGACAATAACTAAACAGTATTTCTCTAGTTTTTTTTTTTCTGTTTTTGTTTTTTTTAAATTAAAAGCCCCAGCCAATATACATGTAGCTGCATGATCACATGTACTCTGTACTGGTGAGTGTTGGAAGTTCAATGCTGGGGAATCCCGGCTGGGGCCAAATATTTGTGATGGCCTTTTTCTTGTTGCCCTGTCTTTGATATCACCCATATCTGGTGGAAACTCCCAAACACCCATCCACCCCTGTACTGGTGAAATGAAAGAGCCAATCCAGATGACATGCAGGATCAACCACTGTGTAAGTTGTGACGACCAATAACGGGGGAAAATTAAATATGACAGCTGCTTTGTAAATGTGACGTGCAGGTTTCCCATGTCAGTATCACAAATAACTCGGAATCAAGTGAAGTGCTGTTCATAAAAAAAAAGACCCCTAATGTGTGAAAACATAATGAGGCAGAACTACATTCAAGTTTATTTTGATGCAATTCACAAGGTGTTAATACTGACAGTGGACAGTACTTCATCCTTCAGGCATCACATCACTATAGGTATATAGATCTGCACACAATAACTGAGCCTATCATGCAACACAATTTGCCCCTAAGGAAACAGGACACACCAGCATATACTCCATACCTTAAAGCTCTCTGGCAATATGCATGTCATACCTATAGCTAGACACTTCACACCCTTCAAACACAGTTCCAACTCATGGCAATGGGACAGAGGAGGTGAGCAGCATACACAGTACAGAAAAGGGTTTCAGCCTTCCACGTCATGTATGAATACATGTAATGGTGTATATAACCAAAAGCAGCACACTAGCTTCCTAGCTCTCAGTATATTTTCAGCACTGATACCAGCAAAGTGCAAACGTAATGGCTTACTTTTTGTACTTGTAGGAAGACCCCATGCCACGGTGCCCTATGTTGAGTGTAGTACCAGTTTTACGCCACTTCCAATGGTTCTGGTACGACACGTCCATCTTTCCGGTGTATCCAGGAGTCGGGTAAATATGGAGAATCTCCACTAAACACAAGAGGGATAAAGATACTGAAATTACAAGATCAAATCACTGTGGCCGGTGTTGTGGTAAACAGAAATACTGTCGCATGCACCAGAGTGAATAGCAGGGTGGAGGTTTGCATATAAAGTAGCGCTTAGCGGCAGTAGGCTTTCACTGCTTCGTCCTCTAGCCCTGCGGTGCAGTGAGCATTTCAGCAGAGATGGATATGTGTGCCGAGGAGAAGTCTACCATACCATACCATACCATACCATACCAAATATCACTTTTGTATAACACTCTGTTGTATACAAAATTCAAGTGACACGAAACAGTATTTTGTAATTATCCTTGCTTCCATAACAATATGGCTGTTTTTGCACCACAAACCATAAAAAAAAAAAAAAAAAATTCTACGTCTCACTGCACAGAGTCTCCTACACAGAAAAATGCAAACAATAGACATGTAACACACAAACAGACTTCCTAAAACAGGGCTGAGCTTTAGCGGGTGCCCGGGCGCCCGAGGCGTCTAAAAATCACGTCGGGCTCCCTCGGATCACAGTTTTCAATCACACCGGCTGCTGCGCCTTGATATTTCCCGGCCCGATCGGTAGATTTCCCGCTTACGGACACACGGCCTGCAGCTGGACGGGTAAATACGCGGCATGTGGATACACACGGTATTCCGTCGCTGACGCCGCTGACCGACTCAGTGTCCAGAAGCCCTCATTTCATCCATTTGCGCCGACTGGTCTAAAAAATAGCGCAGAGACAGCTAAAATTTCTCATCAAAGTGATGTCGGGCTCGTTTGAAAACTTGGTCCGGGCGCTCCCTCAACTTACACCTGGTGGGGAGCCCGAACTGGCTCCTTAGTCGGGCTTGCTAAATCTCAGCCCTGCTAAAATGCGAGACCAGTGACAAAAATGATGAGCATAAACTACATGTACCCGAGAGTTCCCCAATAGGTCGGTGTTTCAAGCCGATAATGGGAACTTTCTTGATGAAGAGAGAAACATCAAGTTTCTGTGGGGGCAACAGATGTGCACTGCCTATGTATTTGGGTTCCCTTCCTTTCTGGTGTACAAATAAGTCCAGCTGAAATCCCTGTAAATGACCAAAGACAGAGCTCGAGACAGTTTTCATGAACACTGTGGGGGCAGACAGATTGTCCTGTATCTTTAACGTTTTTTTTTCTTCTTTTTTGTGTGTTTCCTCTTGGAACAATGTACATGTATAAACAAAAACAAGTAAAAAGAATGGTGGAAATTGGCCCAGGGACCGAATAAATCCATGCCTGACAATTTAAACTGTCCTGCTTGTTTCACTTCTTTTTTTCTTTTTTCCCCCTTGATGGTGAAACAATAGAAAAACAAAGAAATGGGGAAAATTGGCCTAGAGGCAGCAGAATTCTGCTGAACGGCTGGAAAAACCTCATGCCTGTTACCCTATTGTTAAAGTTTGTCATGCCTGGTTTTGCTAAAGGCTTCTCTTCCAGCATAAATTACCTTCTATCATTATTATAATTATTACATCTACAGGCTCACAGATCGTTGTGAGCTGTTTGGTAGTGTCTAACACATCATGCCACTTAGACACCAGCACTGTCAGAGACTCTCCAAAGACAAAATTTGTCTTCTCCGAAACCCAGTAATCTCAGCTAGAATATATATGCATTTCGAATGATGAGCAGTAATTGTGGTTGCTGCAAGACTCAAACTAAAAGCGCACATCTCCGGACTATTTGTGACTGACCAAGTGTCTCTGGTTTGCTCCGCGAGCAGTGAACACCAGGTAGTCTCCTTTATGATAGATGCAGCCTGTGTGTGGCTGGCGACTGGGTATGAGGTCGGTTGTGTTCAGGTTCTGCAAAAGTAAATAAGTCACTGTGGAATAAATTACAAAGAAGACAGAACGCCATTACCCTCCCCCTCTCTCTCTCTCTTGCCTGTGCACGCACGCACGCACACACACACACACACACACACACACACACACACACACACACACACACACAAACACTGATGATGATGACTGGCCATTATTAGGGCTCAGCAAAAACTTCCACACAAGCCAAAACGTCCATGTATCACAATGCATAATATACCCCTTGTGCCACACATTATCTGGGTAACATAGGGAGAATCCTTGCATATACTCTCTTACTCCTCTTAAACCTAAACCTGAAATATATTTAAAAACTGCTTTTGGGTTTCTCCTATAACCACAAAAAGTTACAGAGAGAGAGGAAGAATTAAACATGAGATGTGTGAACATAAAAACGAAACTAGAATGGCAAAAGCCTTCATAACTCATGGGTGATGTTGATCTGTACAGGAAAGGCCACTCAAAAAAGTATTGTAACTGTGCCAAGTTTGGCATTTGTAGTAAATGTGGCTTCTGAGAAGTTTGTCACAGAAAGACACCAGAAAACACAGGGCTTTAACACAGACTCACTTTGTTACCCTCATAATTATGTTTCACTGGAACCAAAATACTTGTTAAAATAACAACCAACATGTGTGATAAAATAACAACCAACATGCGTGATAAAATAACAACCAACATACTTGATAAAATAACAACCAACATACTTGATAAAATAACAACCAACATACGTAATAAAATGACAAAGTCCTTTCACACGGTGGGGGCCCGTCCATACTCCCACTGTCATCTACTGTGTGAATATCTGGTGGCTCCTGTGAAACAGGAAACAAAATTACAAAACACAATAAAAATTGAACTCAAACATAATGTCAAAAGGTAAACTTGTACTGTATAGTTAAAGGTCCGTCATAACAAAAAGTAAATATTTCACTGAAAAGCAGCTGAAGAGACTAGCTAAGAGGCAGAATATACGTACCAGTAAATGCAGTTAGTCAAGTGAAAAGGAGCGTAATCACTGTAAATTTCTAACATTTGCAGCATACACTCTTGAAGAAACAAACTGTTTAAACTAAACACCTGGCTCAGTGTAAGACAATAATAATAATAATAATACATGTGTAGCACTTAACCTTGTATAGGCTCTAAGCGCTTTTCATAGAACATTCCAGCATACCCTTTATGACACCATCTAACTCATCTGCATAGTCATGAAGTTGTGTATCATCAGTGTACATACGGTCAGAAATGGAGAACTGCCGTATGACATACATCAGAAATTGGCTGAGTGTAGCATGTGAAAATCAGAGGACTTAGGACCTATCATTGAGGAACACCAAACCTCAAGGGGGTGGGGTGTGACTGATGGCCATCAACGAAAACAGCAAGAGTATACATGATAGGACGACCTAATCCACTTGAATACAAAAAGGTAGTCTCCAGATGGGACAGTAAAATTTTGTGGACATGCAGTCCTGAAACCAGCCACTGTCTCTCTGCCTTTCTCGCCTGCTTGCATGGCTTCACCCAGCTGCGGACCAACAAGACTATACATGGGGGATGGGAGACGGCATGATACCCTGCGATGCGTAACAAGTGCATGCTTATCAACAAGAGAAAAACAAGAAAAAAACAAATAAAAAAGGTCAAAACATGCTTAGTCAACAGACAGGACAAGACAGAACGAGACAAGACAGAATTTTTGGATAAGAACAATAAAACTGCATACTGTTCCAGGTTCAAAGTCTACAGGGGAGCACTTGATGCTGTATGTCTCTCCGCGGTGTTTGGCTTTCCACATAAAGATTGGGTCGCTGTGCAGTCGAACCTGGATACAGGCTTGGTGCTCCAGCCACCCATTGCTGACTGTGGTTGTGGCATCTTCAAACATAACAGACATATTCACCTTGCATCTTCGGCTTTTTTACAGCCATGGCAAGCCGTACATGCATGTCAAACATATTTATTTCCAGCTTTCACTGGCCCTTGCCCTTTAAAGACGTCATCTGCCAGCCACAGAAGACAACAGCACTTCACTATCAGTATCACTGTCAGTACCACTTACTATTTAGGTAGGCCAAGGTGCATGAATCACACCACCTCCACATTGCTGGGAAACACACACAGTGGCATCAAAAACACACAAAAAAGCCAAATGGAACCCTCCTAATTTACAACCATCCACATGTGTGCAAAAAAGACAAAGGCTAACCATGGTTTCTCCAGGCGCAAGTGTTATCTGATGGAAATCATTTGCTGTTCACCAGTCCGTATTGACATGAAATTGGTGGTACATGTAGACCAAGCATTTTCCCATGTGTGAATATATCTATCAGCAGTCCAAGAAGTTACTGAAGTGTGACATGGTGGTGAAAGGGTGGAACACCTCTCTGTAACCTACATCACTTAGGTAAATGTATAGATAAATTACTGATAAGGAACATCATAATGGAACGATCATGCAAACATTACAGAATTTTCAACAACAACAACAAAAAAATGAACAGGTATATCACCAGTACTTAACCCTAGTGGTGCTGAGGACAGAATATTCCGAGCTACCTCTATGGTTTTTTTTGTTTTGTTTTGTTTTTTTGCTGCCCCAACTCTTTTGCCAGTTCCAGTGGGGTTCCTCCCAGGTCATGGGTGGAATCCGCCGAGGGCTTGAAAGCTGGGGCAATTTTTATTATGCATGATGATGGAGATGGGGATGATGGTAGTCAAGATGATGCTATGGAGGTCCATGTGGTTTGGAACTGCGGGACAGGGCCGCATTCCAGGCTTCCTATCATAAATATCCCGGCGTTGACCAGACCCGGGATATTTATGATAGGAAGCAAAAGACAAAATTTAATTAATTCAGCAAGACCATGGTTAAAACAAGGCAGCTACACACACATCAGGCAAAGACAACTTGACAAAGGGTCACCAACTTATAGTCTAAAGAAGTGTACATGCATGCACACCAAAATCAAAGATAAATCTCAACACCATTCTGATGGATTAGCAGTAAGGTGCAATTCATGTCATTTGGCTTTAGACTGACAGGTGGCAAATGCACCTCATTACTGATTTGTTAGTTAGTTATTTGGGGCTTTACGCCGAGCAACCTCATTACTGAGAAAGGATGGCAATAATTTCAACAAAGAAAATGAACATGAAACACAATATGCATGTAAACTCACCACAAAATTAACAACAAACAAACAAACAAACAGCAAGCAACATATTTTTTTTTGGAAAACTCAACAAAATGTTCAGTTCACCTATATCAGAACCCTTTTCTAAAGAAAGATGCAAAAAAAGTTGTTAAGATTTACATTTCACTAAGGCACCTGTTCAAAATTCTGTTGTTGTGTTACATGCATGCTCATTGCACCCAACCTACAGAGAAATCCTTATAGCTTCACAATTTTTAAGGCAAAAACATTGTAGTACATGTAACATAATGTTGACGATAAACATATTTCTGCATGCTGGTCATGGTTAGCGATGTCTGTTATAAAAACATGACCATTCTGGCACTAACATGTTAATTTGTATCAGAAAAATAATTATACCTACCATAGGTTCCAAAATCTGCTATACTGAGTTGAAAGTCATCTGAATCTGAAACAGAAGAATTTATGTGATGCAATCCATTTATAATAATAATAATAATAATAATGAGTATTGTATAGGCGCTTTACCCAATTTCATGAATCGGCTCAAAGCGCCGCAAACTGAACCCAACACACACGCTCGCGTGAATCACACGCATTCTCTCACACACTGGACATAAACACATTACAATCATGTACGTGGTGCGAAGGGTCAGCTCAGATATTTCAATTTTGGAATTTACAATTGCATTTATTTTTCAGATTTGGTTGGCTGAACATTTCCAAAGCAGAGGGGGAGGAAGCCGGAGTACCTGGAGAGAACCCCTGATGATAGGCTCGAACCCTTGACCTCTCGCATTGGTGACAAGTCCCTTAACTACTAGACCACTGACCGCCCCATCAAAGTGTGAGGAAGTAGATCTCTCTGAGCAAGAGCAAGTTGCTTGTCTGCTTGTGTGTGTTCAACCAAATGTGTTTTCAAAGCTGATGCATCTACTGACAATGACAGTTAGTACACTGACCAAATCAGAAAACAACCAATTTAGATAAACAGTATCTAAATGAGAGACCCTTTGTTTTAAATCTAGAGGCAGCACATCTGACTTTAGCAGCTGCATTACTTAACAGCCGTCACCGATATCACGGTGAAGCGCAGGTTTAGATCCCACCTCAAACTGTGATACAAACCAATTTTTCCTGGCTCCAAGACAGCTCATCAGCAGTTTCTCTCTGTGTCCTCCTCATCCCCCCCCCCCCCCTCACCCAGCAAAGTTCAACAATAGGTTACAGGGGCACCAGAACCGGGGTGGGGGGGGGGGGGGGGGCTGGTCACCTGTACCCGAGTGGGGGGGGGGGGGGAGTATCTTTTTGACACCCCCCCCCCCCCCCCCCGGAAAATCAGGTGACTATGGTGGGGGGGGGGGGAAGCCATGGTCTTGCTCACCCCCCCCCTTCCCCTACCCCTCCCCTACCCCTCTTCCTGTTCTCTCCCTCATCCCATCCACCTTGCCTAAAAATACAACTGCAACATCACATAAACGGTAACTTTTCAAAAACAACCACCACCACCTCAATTTGCGTTTTGTAAGAAAAAGCGCCTCAAGCCATCATTTCCTGTCCGTCTATATCTGCTCATAATCACTTTCGCCGCCATTCGGCTATACTTTAGTTTTGAGCCGACCTTTTCCGTTCCCCCCTCTGAGATTCTGCCCCCCCCCCCCTCCCCCCAACATCTTCTGGCGCCCCTGGGTTAGGTATTTTAAGTGGGTGGCACTGCACTGTGGCTACATGCTTTCACTGGGACAAGCAGGCCAAATGTCCCAAATGGGACAATTCATTAGAAAGCAGAACAAGAAAAACACCAAACAAATATTAACTGCTTGGTAACGGCAGAAGAAGAGCTGTTGTTTATCTTAAGTACCTGGAGTCCTGCAATGTCTTGGCTGGATGTTGGTTTCCCACCACAAAACTTCAATTTTAGGCCTGATATCACTGCTTCCATCCACGATGAACTTGCCGATGAAGTACCGATACCAGAATTCCTGACCCCTGGGCAGTTTCACAGTGCCTTCCCAAAATGATCTGCACAACCACCAAAGTAAAGCAAATAGGCATCTTACACTAAAGTTTTCAAGAAATGTATGTGAATATATGTCTTTGCTTTCCAATTAATACTGTCATCATAAAAGATGTGAAGTATCAGGGGTTAGACTGTTTTCCACTAATATCATTTTAAATTTGAAGAAGTTCTTAAAACATCACAGACTCATTCAAAGAAAATGGTAAAGCATCAATGACACTTTTCTGCCAGGCAAAGGAAGGAATAACATGGTCCACAAACACTTACAGGGTACTGAACAGCTTCAGTGGATTTCAACATGTACCATACACACACATACAAAACATGATGCTGATGATGGTGACTGGCCATTTGTAGAGCGCGGCAACAACGTCCACGCATCTCATTTCGGATGGGAGAAATGTTTCTGAAAATCTTTCATGCAAACAAATCTTTCACAAATACGCTTTAACAGACTAATTATTATGTTTGAGGATATAAATGAGAGAAATGTGAAATGTACACACCTGCCAGTGTCGGTAAAATCATACTGTTGAAGCTGAGTGCTGGCGTCCGCATTCCACTCACCCAGTTCTTCACAGTCACCGACCACAAACACTGAAAGTCCGAGGGCTACTTCCCCATTCACCCTAAACTTCACGTTAACACAAGCCATGTTTTCAGAACCTGATATAGGACACTGTCTACGATTTGTTGTCAGTTTTCAATTCAGCTCCCTGCAGCCTATCCAAGTCACAGGAAGCGGTCCATGTCACTCAGCAACTGCTAGTTCCTGTATGGGAAAAGGTTAACCTGTCACGTGTCAGACAATTCAACAGATGTGAACTACAAAAATGTAGTACTATGTACTATGTACTGTACTATGAGTAGATTGCACTATGACTTGTTATAACAGTTTACTCAGTGGTCATCAGAAATGTGAATAAAAATTAAGCAAGTGCAAAGACTGCGGGCTACTTTTCCACAATGGATTGTTCTCTTTATTTTGTTATTTAACTACCTATTTTGCACACAATGAAATGGCATTTTACGCCCTCCCCCCCCCCCCCCAACTGTAAGTTTTTTATCAGCAAAGCCAGCATTTTGCATTACATGGTTACATTTGAGAAACCAAACCTTCTGTGAACTCATGCACAATTTCTACCAAGTAAG